>JARFYF010000059.1:21393591-21403887 GCA_030265395.1 Rhina ancylostomus | reverse complement strand
AGCTCAGACCAATAATCTGTTAGATCCACTCATGAGGGCCCACATGACCTCATTTTGACACCTCAGCATGATACAGCAGCTCCGATAGTACAGCAGCAATCCCTCACTACTGCATCGATGCCAACTCTGCCTATAAAGCTGGAAAGAATAGACTTTTCCCAACAATGGTATCTTCTCTGTAACGAGGATCAGATGAAGCATGAGGTGTTTATTATTTAAATAATAGATCAAGGGCTTCGGAAAAGGTTAATTCTTACTGTTCAGGACCCTTTGAGACCGACACTCCGAGGATTTCACAAATTCACATTCAATCATTGTCTGCAGTCACCCATTAAATGGTCTTGTCATGTTTGCAATAACCTATTGGCATTGGAGAAAAGCAACTCAAATTTCAACAAACTGGGTTGATTAGGGGGGGGGGGTGTTGGGGTGGAAAGGCAGTGGGAGAATCTTTGACAGAAGCCTAAGAGTCAGAGTCTTGCTCTACTTAGTTCTATGATCTCATTCCTGGAACTCAGAAGCTGGTAGTTTGAAGGACTCTTTAGACCATTCCTTGTCAGGTTCAATTAACCAAATAGTTGATCTCAGTCAGGAGTTTCACCCTCCAAGGCCTGGCGTGCAAAATCCATTGGCAAAGCCTGGATATAAAATGCTGAAGTATTGCTCCCTGTGCCTCAGTTACGAGTCTCTTGTAGCTGAAGTGCACCATGAGCTGTGTCAGTTTATTCCAGTTGGATATGAAGAAAGGCTTCCTGACTCTAGACTCCATCCCTATCTACCCATCAAAGGATCAGAAAGAGACCATTCAGCCCCTTGAGGCTCTTCTATTTTTCTGTGAGATCATGACTGACCAGCCAGCTTTTCTCTAAGCTCCTGATATTGGAGTCATTGCTCCTCTAAATGTCCGTCTTATGTTCCTCCAAACCTGCAAGCACACTAAAGGGTGTGGTTGGCAGTCTGGCCTTGTCAGAAAATTGCTCATTCAAGGCTCATTTGATTGCAAAACGTAACATGGATAGTACTAACAGGATATTTCACTGTTGGAGGTGCCATATTTTAGATGAAACCTCAAACTAAGGCCCCATCTGCTGCTTTTTGGTAGATTTAAAAATTATTGTGATGCTTTTTCCAATTTTAATTGAGGCCTACACATGAGAGTAAGTTGTCCATGCAGCACCACCAAAGACTGGCTAATATATTACACAGGATCCTTTAAAATTACTACCACAACAACTTAGTGTCTTCACATCTGATAAAGTCTATTCTAATCCTTGTTGGTTTATTATTAAATTTATAATCCCATAAATGTCTCAGGCTGGATCCCAAAGAGAACATACATTACATAAGCATATCCTACATGATTTAGGAAGAGAACATCTTCAAGTATGTCAATGGATTGTGAATAAAGCAGCTGCTTGTTGGCAGTCACCACACACCCTCTTCCAACAAAACATCTGGGCTCATTTAGTTGAAGTAAATCCCCAAAAGCAACAGAAATATGTGGAAAGAGAAAGCTTTTTGTCTAAGCACCATCTACGATCAAGTTAAACTATGTAAACCTTTCAATATTTTTACACTTCCAGATATTTGGCTGCATGACACAGCGTCATTTGTTGTAAAATGATTTGCTGTTTGATTAGTGCTTAGCCACACAGATGGGCCTCAAGCCCTGGCTGCAGGGCGTTATCTGATCTCACTCAGTGTAACAAGCGAGCTGGTCTTTGGTCTGTGGGTGACACTCCTGCCTCTCAGTGAAACCATCTTCAGTCAGAACTGGTACAGTGCAAGATTGCTTTGGAGTCTCTAGGAATTGACAATAAATCTCCAGGACACTACTGTAGGCCAGACTTGGGAAAAGAATGACAGCATTCAAAAACTGCTAAAATCTTCTTAAGTACTTTTAAGAGTAGTTGGTAAAAGATTGTTCACTGATAGTGAAGAATCAATCAGTTAGATTAGGCAAGGATTACTAGCTTTCTGCTTAGAAGCTACCCACACCAACACAAGAATGAAGCAGTCAGAAGTCAGGGCTAGAAGCCTGGTTTGGGGAATGGGGGTGGTAATTGGAGGCACAATGGCACGTGATAAGATTACAGCTGAGTGGAGACCTGGAACTATGGCTCAGAATTCTCAGTTGACATCCAGGTGAATTCTCACACCTACTCCCACTGCAAATATATGGGAGATATTGACAATTGATATCTTAAGCATTTACAATTATCCACGTTTTATCCTGTCAGCTCCTGAGAGGGGGTGGGTGGGGTTTGTTGCATCCCACAGGCTATATGCTGCATTCCCCACTTAAAGATCAAATCTGCAGCTGGGACTCAGTGAAAGCCAGGTGAAGAAGAAGAAACTGGAGAAAATCCTCCACCAAATGCATAGAACAGACATCCCCGTCTGTGAAAACAGGTGCAGGATATTCACAGATCTGCCCTGAATTCCCAAGTGTTTCTCAAAATGTTTGAGGGAATCCTAAATTTGCTGCTGGTACTGTCAGGTTGTGAAACTGTGGCAGCCTGTCAGGATCCCGCAGTGGTGGAGACTCCATGAGTCACTCAGTGGATGTCTTTTGTTTCACTGGGCAGAGACAGCCAATAAATAAACAGCGGTCTACTAAAACAATATGGAACTATCAGGGGAATTCCTGCAGCCTGATTCCTGATTCGTCTGTCACGTTGCATATGAACTTTCCCACTGACGGAGGATGATGCATCGTTCCTGAACTAAACTGGTTGATAAATAAGCACACTGGTCAAACCACCGTAGAAGTGTTTAGACTGCAGTACTACCTATGTCAATTGCCTCCTCCACTCCAACATGTCCAGCTTCACTGTTAATGCTGAATGACCGTTTTTTAGCCTTTATTATTATTATTTATTATTTTTCTAGAGTGCAAGTTCTAATATAAAGGCAGGGTAGTAGTGATGAATCTTGCGTCTCAGCTGAGTGACGAACTGCACAGTGGGACTGATTCCACATCAGATAAGCTAAGGCTTGTACGAAGTGGAAAATTGGTGGTGATTTAGTTTCAAACTGTGAGAAAGAACTCCAAGATAAGTAACAAATGCCAAACAAAGGAAATGGCTGAGTTCTCCTCGAACACTGAAGCACAGCTCATTTCAGAGCTTTCCTATGTATCATCAAAGCTCTATCCCAGCTGGATCATATCTTTTGTTTCCTTTGAAAACTGCTGATTTAAACAAGGTAGCCCATTGACAGAGTTGCCCCTTAGGCTTACTCAGTGACACGAAGACATGGAGAACCAAAGGCAGCATCCACTTCACAACGCACTTTGACCAATTTTACTCTTATTGTCCTGTGTTAAAATGTTATTGAGAAACTTTCCCCTCTCTTCATAAATAAAATGCATAGATTTAACCCCGACTGGATATTTAGAACAACTCAGGGGACTGACCTGCTGAAATCCTGTGTCTTCCTGCCATCTCCAATCTTCACCTGTTCTTCTAAACAGCCAAGGAAGGGATCCCTGCTGGAAACTTTGAGGTCCTCCGTTAAATATGCAGATTGTCACCTTGATGGTGAGAAGTCCAAAGGTTCTGCTGGTAAGGCTTGATGAATGGGGTATGAGGCAGCTCCCATGGAGCATACGTGCCAACATGGGCCAGTTGAACAGAATGGCTAATTTCTACACAGTAAGTTCAATGTAATTCTTTTTCCTTCTGCAAAATATTCCATGACAAGGGCTCCAGACCAGGAACTTCAGCTCCTGTTTCACCCGATCACACCTGAAGCAGTTTACACTTCAGTTGCACACAACATGAATCCTCCTTTGAGAGTGCTGTGGGAGGGTAAACCATAGCTCTGCGAAGTGACCATTGTTGGGCACTTCTAAGATAAATAATATTTCATTCACACAAGTCTTATACTAATCCCAATCTTGCAGGCTCCAAAATAGAAGCTACAATATAAGGACCAATCATTTAAAGCTAAGATATGGGGATATTTCTTTTCTCAGAGGGTAGTGAATTCTCTGCCACTGAGGGTGGTGGAGGCCAACTCAGTAGGTATATTTAAGGTGAAGATAGGTAAATATGTGAAAGATTGAGAAATTGGGGGTTCTGGGGAACTGGCACAGAAGGGGAGTTGAGGCCAGCATAGATCAGCCATGATCATATCGAATGGCAGAGCAGGCTTGAGGGACCCGGTGGTCTACTCCTGCTCCTATTTTCTTGTGATCTTGCGTTCCTCCTTCCCAATTCTTTGATCATTCCCCTTCAGATAACTCACACCTAACCCACCCCCCCACCCCATCAGCAGAGGCCTGCCAACAGGTTCCCTGATACTTACAGCCCCCTAACCCAGTCCTGATCTTGCTGTTGCCACCCACCACCCTACTACAACACAGGTGATTGTGGGCTCATGGCCCACTCCAGAGATGTGGAAATAAAATCCAAACTAATGTATCGTTAATCCAGTCCTGCCTGCTCAGCAGCGCCGACTTGCAGACAAGAAGAGAAGCCAAGGTCCTTCTTCCCTTCCAGGTCGACCTCCATGGTACTGGTTAGAGTTGTCCCCAGGGTCACAGTTAATAGTTATCCCTTCATCAGGTTCTTACATTATTGCTGTTTTAGGGAATAATAGAGGCTTAGGGAAGATGTAACTGAAGTGTATAAAATTATGAGGGATTTAGATAACTAGGAAAGACCTATTATCTCGGTTGAAGAGTCAAAAGCTAGAGGCAAACATTTCAAGTAATTGGTTGAAGGACTGGATAGGAAATGAGGAAAACTGTTATCACCATGAGAGTAGTGGGGATCTGGCACTTCCTGTCTGAAAGGATGGTAGAAAAAGCAGAAACCCTCTTCAAGTGCCTAGATATGTACTTGAAAAGACCTGGAAGGTGGAATTAAGTTGAGGAGCTTTTTCTGGCACAGACATGATGGGGTGAATAGCCTTCTGCATTGTAAATTTTCTATGCTTCTGTTTGGAGGAGATTGCTATTCACAAGTTGGCTTCCATAGTTCCTACCATCGGACAGTAGGTACAGAAGCCTGAAGTCCCACACCACAGGTTCAAGAATAACTACTTTGCTTTAACCATTTGGTTCTTGAACCAACCTGCATCACCCTAATCACCATCTCAGTATAACAACACTATGACCACTTTGCACTACAATAGACTGTTTTGTTCTAGTTGTGTTCTTTCTTGTATAATTTTGTATAAGTTATGTTTAATTTATGTTTTCCTTGTGAATGTTGCATCTTTATTGGCATGTGCCTGTAATGCTGCTGCAATTAAGTTTTTCATTGCACCTGTGCATACATGTACGTGTGCACATGACAATAGACTTGACTTGACTTGAACAAAAAGACTGACTGTGACGACACTTCAGAGGTCACCAATGGTCTGTAAAGCCCTTTGGAAAACACTAAGCTCATGAAATGTCCTAGGTTCCTAGGTAGATGTATGCCTTGCATTCCCTTCTTTGCTTAATTTTCTTTCCATTGGTGTAGTTGATTGTGACAGCAGAGAATCGAATTGAATGCTAAGCCTTCTAAACTACCACACACCCAATTCCTTCCCTTCCCAAGTGCCAAAGGTCCTCTACTTTCACTTCCCAGTTCCTGGAGATGCTGGACTAACTCTGATGCATGGTTCCCACAGTTACTGCCAGCCAACTGTAGGAACAAGGCCACCTATCTGAAGGGCTAAAGATTCCACCCTACCCCCATACTTCCATTACAGGCTGGGAGTTTATTGCAGGAAGTTGTTCCTTCTGTCCCAGAACATGCTTCATTCACAGCTGACAGGCAGAGATTGATAGGCAGGGAGTATGCAACGTGTCTTGTGGGTGGAACCAGAGTTTTAATCAGTGGGTTTCACATCACAGTGATTGATGGTTTATCAGATTACCTGATTACCTATGAATGGATAGACAGGATTAAACTGATCATCACCCTGACATGAGTGCAACTGATCCAGTAATTGTATCACAGCTGGGCTCCAGCTGATCAGACAGGTTTTATTCAATATCACTCACTGCCTCCAGCTACAAATATTCCCTTTCACCTACCCCTAAAATCACGTGGATGAACTTGGCTAAAAGATAGCACTTTCATCTGAGTTAGATGTCGTAACTCTGCTTCACCACCAGACATCTTACTGAAATCCCATTCCCAGCTGAACTCTATTGGAACTCATCAAAACTCTAGGATCTTTGGTTTTGGTTTTTATTCCAGGTTAGTCCCAGGACTGACTAGATTATGTGTTTCCTCAGTGCAGCCGGAAGACTATATATATCCATGTAACAGTCCTCCAGCAATCAGTACATTGGCTAGAAATGAAATCAGAAGCAGTCCTGGGTCAGGATTTTAATCCAGGTCAGTCCAAAAATATTTTGAAGGTGACTGTTCAGCTCATCTCTCAATTTGATAATCTCACATGTATAATCCAAACCTCCCAAACTGTGCCAAAGTCTCAAAGAATTCAATTAATTTTTTTACTTATTCATTTCTGGGATGTGAGCTCCACAGGCGAGATTTGCATTTATTGTCCATTCCAAAATGTTTATGAGAAGATGGTAGCAAGTTGCCGCATTGAACCACTGCATTTATCTGGCCTAGGAAATCCCACAGTGTTGTTGGGTAAATAATTTTAGGATTAAGACCCATCAACGGTGAAGGAGCAGTTATTTATTTCCAAGTCAGGATGATGTGCACCTTGGAGGGAAATCTGCAGCTGGAGGTATTCCCATGCCTGGCCTTTCATGGTGGTTGAGATCATGGTTAGGGAGGGTCTGTACGAGCAGGCTAGCCAAGTGAAAGCAATTGATAGTACACCCTGCAGCCACCATGTGCCAGTGGTAGAGGGAATTAATATTTAGGTGGTGGATGGGTGTGAGAAAGTAGGCAGTTTTGTCCTGGATGGTGTTGACTTCTTAAGTGGAAAATAGGTGGAAGTGCATGTTGTGATGTGGACAATGTGATTCTGCAAAGAGATATAAATAGATTGAGTGAACGGGTGAAAACCTGGCAAATGGATGTTATTGTGGGAAATGTGAGGTCATGCACTTCGGTAAATAGGAATTTAAATGGAGAGAGACTACAAATAAGTGTTCAGAGGGATCTAGGTGTTCTGGTACATGAATCATAAAATGTTACCAGGCAGGTACAGCAAGCAAGCAGTTAAGAAGACAAATGGCATGTTGACTTTTATTGCAAAGGGGATGGAGTTTAAGAAAAGGGAGCTTTTGTTACAGTTGCACAAGGAATTGGTGAGGCCATGCCTGGAATATTGTGCACAGTTTTTTTCCCCTTACCTCAAGAAGAATATAGTAGTATTGGAAGCAGTACAAAGGAGATTCACCGGGATAATTTCTGGGATGAAAGGGTTGCCCTATCAAGAAAGTCCAAACAGTTTGGGTCTGTATCCCTTGGAATTTGGAAAAATGAAGTGTGACCTTATTCAAATATATAGGTTCCAGAGGGGGTAGACTTCCACTGCACTTCCAGCAAAGGTACAGGGGGTGATGTTTTGAGGAATGTGAAATCCTAAAATCCTAAAAGACAACGGATTTAATTACAAACTCATCTTTTATCATAGTTTTCTTTTCAAAGAGGAATGTTGGCCTGGACACCAATAGAGTTCCCAGCTTCCTCCAACAGGATATTTAAATGTCCAAATAAATCTGTAGTTAACATTTAATCCAAATAGTAGCACTAAACCAAGGAGTTATAATTGGACTAGATGCTAAGATCACAGAGGGGGCTTTGAACCCATGACATGAAACTTGAAGCCCAAGTTATGTCTAATATAGCCGGCGGCAATTTCCAGTGAATCTAGTTGGAGGAGTTTGAAGTGAAACACAGCTGTGATAAAAACAACGCCAGGCCCCACAACACAAGCTTGATCTAATCCTTCAGCACCTCCTACTGGATGGAGGTGCTAATTGTGATTGGCACCAAAGGAGGGGAGCAATTCAGAAAATCCATTTAAACTGGCACTGGCAACATAACTGCTTCCATCGGAAAGTGCTCATGACTTTCAGTTTATACAGGATATTAATATAATAGACAGTTAAAATATAACAGTAAACTTTGTTTAGCTGTGATTTACAGTTTTGACCAAGTGTATTTTGGATGAAAATGAATAGAAATTGAGATTATGGTACCACTTGGAAAGCTCTTGTGCCTGAGAGTTTGAACGATAGAAGGAATACAAAACGCTCTTGTGCTTGTGTGCATTTCAACTCAAGGCCCCACATTCCAGATTGGAATCAGTGATCACAGATCAGGAAACCATTGCTGTGTGTGTGGAGCTTGCACGTTCTTCCTGTGACTTACGTGGGTTTCCTCCCACATCCCAAAAAAATGCTGATTGGTAAGTTAATTGACTACTATAAATTTCCTCTACTGTAGGCAGGTAACTGAAGAATCAGGGTGGATCTAATGGCCACTCAGGAGAGAATAGGTTACAGGGAAATAACTGAGGGAATGGGATTGCTCTGAGAGCCAGCATAGAATCGAAGGATTGTGTGAAAATAGGAAATAATATCAAAAATAACAGTGTATTTCCAAGATAGGACAGTTCAGGTAACAGAAATTTGTCCTTAAAAACTTCATCAAACACCACTAGAAAATTGGAGATACAGAATAAAAATTTGCTCTTACAGAATATATGGGAAATAAATCAATGAACACAAAATATATACAGAGAACTGAACAAGTTTACCAAGGACAACGATCGCAGGCTACCATTTCACAACTGGGGTGGGGAGGGGGCATGCACAAGAGATTTGCTTTGGTAACTGACAAGGCAATCTCTTCTGTTGATATGTATACAATGATACTTTATCAAAGTAACATCCATTTCTAGTTAATTGGAACTCTTTCTCATCTGCCGTTAATACAGGCAGAGTTCCCTTGCCTATAGACTGCACACCTGCAGGGGCATTATTGTTGACAGAAAAACTTCCTGGAGGAACGCACCTCTACTTATAACATGGGATTCATTGGGGGGAGAAAAGGTTTGTGTTATGGAAGATCACTGAAAGTATGGTTTTCTGGGAATGCAACATCTTCGTAATGAGGGGGTATACTGTATGAAATATCTGAAAGATGAAATATGAAACTGTGTGCTTGCAGAGCGTGTGATTTTGCAACCAGTAAATTTAATGGATTGAAAACGGTGTGATGGTCATGAGCAACCTCCCAATATATACTTCATGGAGGGGTGGGGTGGAGTGAAGTTTCACACTGGGGACACAAGCGAAAGTATAGTCATTGCTGCCCCTCCATCACCAAACAACTGGACCATACCATGAGCAATAAAATAACCTGCTGCAATGGTGTTTAAAATTATTAATTGGTTTGAAGGGAAAAATGCCGCCACTAGTTGGATGGATCAAAACCAGGATTTGTAAGCCAGTCATCAATAAATCCAGTCAGGAAATCAGAAGCAATCCCCTTTCTCAGAGGCATGAAACTCAACAGCACCTGCAGAGGCTGAGATGAATGGAAAGCTGCGCTTAAGAGGAAGCTGGTGGCACAGAGAAGAAAAGAACAGAAGGATACAGTAGGTATGCAAGATGAAGTAGAGATGGAGAGGGACCAGATGGTGCACAATGTGCTGGGTGTGTTGCATCCAAATGCCTATTTGATTGCTTTAAATTCCATGTAAAAAAAAAAGTCAGTTCCACATCTTTGCTTCCAATGACACTGAGTGAAGCATTTAACTGAATACTGTTCCTCTTATAGACTAATGGGTACAAAAAGTATTGCCCACCTTGCTGGAACAGCTTGAGTCTTGAAACCTTGTGTAGAGTGAATTAATTGGATTGGTAAGGGATGTCCCATTTGGCCTCAGTACCTTCAGGCAAGGTATGGTGGCGACGTTATCAGGCAAGGTTCTGGATGGGTTTCTGCCAAGTTGTGTGTTTTTCTCTCACTCCCATAGATATCTGCCAGGTGCTTTTGTTTCATCTCATATCCCAAAGGCATGCTGATAGGTTAATTGGCCAATATAAATTATCCCTTAGTACAGGTGAGAGGCTGAAGAATCAACAGTTATGTATGAGAGAGGGTAAGTAACAGGGCCACGGGGAAACAAGAAGAGGGGAATGGGACGGATGGGAACCAGCATTGGTCCAATGGACTGAATGAACTCCTTCGGTGGGTGTGTCATGTGGCAGTTAGTGTAACGCTATTACAGCACCAGTGACTTGGGTTCAATTCCGGCCGCTGTCTGTAAGGAGTTCGTACGTTCTCCCCGTGTCTGTGTGGGTTTCCTCCGGGTGCTCCGGTTTCCTCCCACATTCCAAAGACATACGGGTTA
>JARFYF010000059.1:21351234-21371208 GCA_030265395.1 Rhina ancylostomus | reverse complement strand
TAAACCAACTTGAATAGATGGAGGGATAAAGACCACATGCAGGCAGATGTGCAGTTTAAATTGGCATCATAGCTGGCACAGACATTGTGGGCCAAAGGGTCTGTCTCTGTGCTGTACTGTTCTACATTCTATGCTCCTGAAAAATGCCCTAGGATATTACCCTGCAATAATGATAGAACTACAAACTTAACTGTATTCAAGATTAGGGTCACACAGGTATTATAATGAAAAAAACAATTCAGTTTGGCTTCCTTAGCCCTGGATTTACTACCATGGGAGGGAGACTCAACTCCCTTAGTCTGGATACTGCTGCTGATGACTTGAATGACCAACCAATCTGTTTTTTTAAACCAAAGTTGATTGAGGAATAAATAGCAGGCAGAATACTGGGGAGACCTCCCCTGCTTTTCTTCAAATGGTCTCACTGGATCACTTACACCAACCTGAGGGAGCATCTGCAACCATGCAGCACTCCCTTCTGTTTCACACTCCAATGTTTGGAATGTGTTCGTCCACCAACATTTTTGCTCTCAAATCTCTGGAGTGGAACTTGGAGAGTTAGGGATATATAATTCTGTTGGAGAGCAGATTTCAAATATGTTGTTTCCTCAATTTTGATGGCCTTTTATGGAGTTTGTGCTGTCATTTTTCCCAGATAAGGAAATATTGCAAGTATCTGATTGTCGTCATGCAGGAAAAAGAAGTGAGAGGTGAATGAGATTCACATGGACTTCTAAATTTGGCCAAACATCAGAAATTTAAAAAATACTCAGAGGAAATATCAAAAGGACAGGATAAAAGAGCTCACTACTGAAACCTCCTTCGCTCAGAAAAGGAACACATTCCAAACACAGTCCCCCTGGTGCCATAAAGTGCTTCCCAGCATCAAACAGATTTTGTATTTGCTTTTTAACCACTTGCCTTGCACACATTCCCATTTCACAGCTCTGCAATGTTATTGAAACAAGACACTGCGTAGGGGTTTATTGATTAGAAGGAGAGGAAGTTGATGGAAAGGCTCCCCATTCTCTAGCTCCAGTACTGAATGGATCCTTAAGTAAAGGGAAAGCACAACCTTCAGTGAGGTGCTGAGTCACACAGAGAGGAGAAACCTCAGCATCAGTATCCAGCATATATCCCATAAGCAGAGACCACCCAAGGCAGCAAGTCAGAAGCTGAAGAAAGAAGAATGAATCAGCATTCACCTAACACCTTTCACAACTTCTGAGCATCATCCTAAAGGACTTTAAAGCCCATGATGTACTTCTGAGGTGCAGGCACTGTTGTAAATCCAGGGAATCTGCACACTCTGAATGGCTGAATAGCACAGATTGTCAGATGAGCTTGAGTACTGGTCAGGGCAGCAGGAACCTGCTCCTCTCCAAATAATACACCGAGATCTACTTAGGGAGCACACAAGGGTCTTGGGTCTCACTGGAAAAACAGTACCTCTAACAATACAG
Organism: Rhina ancylostomus; assembly: GCA_030265395.1. Taxonomy (NCBI): domain Eukaryota; kingdom Metazoa; phylum Chordata; class Chondrichthyes; order Rhinopristiformes; family Rhinidae; genus Rhina; species Rhina ancylostomus. The sequence continues at coordinate 21,369,745 of JARFYF010000059.1, read as the reverse complement.
CACTCTCCCAGCAACAGTTAAGTCTTTGGAGTAAGACTTTAAACCCTACCAGAAAGAGTCCACGGATAAGCCATATTCAGTAGACTGGGCTGGATGATAAGGAACTGCAAGGACCAAATATCCTGGTGGGAATCACTGTCTTTCTGTGGGGTTCAAGGGTGGCCATGCAGGGCAGCACTGGAGAATAGGTGGTGCCTGTGGAACTATTCCTTGGCATGGGACAGCATTGCTGATGAGGAGGGCTGGGGAGAAAGCTTAAGACTTCAATGCAACAAAAATACAGATAATCCGTGACTGAAAAGATAGAAGTGCACTGATATTTTAAATGTTCATTTAATGCATGGAAAGGACCATTTCATACTGCCAACATTTTGAAAGGAGCTTCGTGCTCTTCCAGTTTGATTCTATACTAATTAAATTCTAAATAGACATTAGCAAAAAGCACAAGTCTTTTAAACTATTCCTTATGTCACTGTTTTGTTGCTTCAGGCACCTGAAGTGAGTAATGTTGGATCCATATCAAACAGTCACAGATTCCCAGTCACAATATAGACTTGCGTACAGAGACCAGGGCAAGAGAGAACTGGATCCAAGACTCACTGAAAAGGTCTTTCAGCTGGGGATTTGACTCAATTTACTGTTGATATATGGCATATAAAATATCAGAAGAGTAATGAAAATGTAACAGGATTATGGAGTTTTATATTACTTGAATCACATAATGAGAACTAGGAAATATTTCCTGCTTGGTAACACTTCTCCAAATTCCTTTTTTGTTATTAGAAATATATGATTTCTCTCCTGGGCTAATTTCAATCAGCTTTGTATTTTATTGTATATTAACCATACGAGACATCTCAGAATCATGGAAGGTGCAATATTAATGCAAGTACTTCGTTTCTTTTTGAGGAGGTCAGGCAAAAGTTACCCAGATTTATGTTCCCTAACTGGCCAAAGTTTTTATCTGGTTTGTGCATCTCCCACAGTACAAGGTGGGGAATGTCTGAGCTACAAATTCTATCGTATCGCTTGTATTTTTTTATGCACCACAGGGAAGATTAGGAGCATTCCATGTGCCCGTGTGCAATGGAAATCTGTACTGCAACCATTTGTGTGTGTGAGACACACCTGCACAAAGACAACACAGGGCATGCATCAATAACATTAATCAGCTTGCAACACACCTTTGACATTGTTACTGCAAAATTAAGTGCATGTGCACACTTCAGAACTCACAGGGGTCTTACCTGAAGGAACATACTTTAACAATAGAAAGAAGACCTGCTCAATGGTAAGTTGCAGGGCTCAGCAATACTTGGGCAGCTGTAAAGACTCTATCATTGAAGACAAATTGAAATTTCAGTGAAGGGCCAGATGCCGTTGATGTTTGGGGTTTGTGTTTTTTTTGGGGCAGGGAGTCAACCACCCCTAATCCTTGCTCCACTTCCAAGAACAGGATGTCCACTGGATTTTCGAGCCATCTGGTGCCCAATTCCATCTTTGATTGCCACTCCAAAAATTTGCCTAAATCCATCCCACGCCTTGATACTGTGATGCCTGATCAGATCTGCTGTTTTAATCTTGTGCCAGAGTGAAAGATCATGCTTTTCAGTTAATGCTCTTGCATAGCTTTGAAAATAACATGTGATTTCCATCAGGATTCAGGATTTACAAATCACACAATGATTGCACATTCCATGCATAAGAAAATCCCTCCCCCCCACAATCCCACAAAAATCTGATGTGGGTTCCCAGAAGAGGGGCATGCAGTACAACTTCTAGGCTTGCACATTTGGTGCATGTGCCATTGCTGTTGTGGGATTGGCTGAATGGGCTACAAGGTCATGTCCCATCCATCACAGTTCACATTTTTTTTAGTCATGTACTGTAGATGTCAATGACAATGCCAGCACTCATTTTCCATTCCCATTTGCCCATATTAGTGGCAGTTAAGAGTCAACCACATTGGCTGACAGGGTAGATATGTTTCCTTTGTGGGAGAATCTAGAACAAGAATCTACAAAAAAAGTCACACATTTAAGACAGATGTGAGATTTTTTTTCCACTCAGAGAGCTGTGAGGTTTTTTTTAGAACTCTCTTTCTCAAAGGACTGTGGAAGCAGAGTCTTTGAATATTTTAAAAGTAGAGATAGGAGTGAACTGTTACCATAGAAAGGCAGGAATGCACAGCTGAGGTTGCAGTCAGATCAGCCATGATTATATTAAATGGCAGAGGAGGTTCAAAGGGCCAAATGGCCTACTTCTGCTCCTAATTTGTATGCTCATATTGGTGGTTCCAAAATGACTTATAGGCTAGACCAGGTAAGGACAACAGATTTTCTTCCTTGATGGACATTAGTGAACAAGATGGCTGCTTATGACAAAACAGTGCATTTATGGTTTCCATTATTGAACCTAGTTTTTAATTCCAGTTTTATTTATTTTACTTCCATGGCTACTCATTTCTCTGGATCAATGGTCCAGAACGCTGGCTGCTCCTCTAATATTATAATCCCCAGTAAGAGGGTATTTTCAATTATATAAGACTTCTTCATGCTGTTTGGAGAAATCTTAATGCCTGCACTCAATGATACAGCTGTTGTTATCTGGACAGATATCACATTTATTTTCCTCGAAATTCCCTGCAACAGCAATGGGATGAATGACCCCTTTCATCTCCTTCTAGCTGAGTGGGGAATACCAGGACAGTTGCCTACTCCAAAGATGGCACCACTGTCACCACCTGCACAATGGCACCTCCAGCAAGCATGGCTCGCCAGTACTACAGCAGACCATCAAGTACAGGAGTTGAGCAAGAGTCACCAGCACTGGAAATGTAACATGACTCATAAAGCAGTGTGCAGCAGAGGAAGGGGATGGTCAAGCATGTCTTATGTGGGGGCCCACTGCAATAATCTTCCATAAGGGCTAAGCCATCATACACAATAGAAAAAAAACTTTACATGTGCCACTCACTCTGCCACTGCATCAGATCCAACACCTTCTAAGGGTGGGGGGGGGGGTGTCCCCGTTAAATCACGCAGAAGTAACGCTCACCCACCAGGTGGAGGCCAGCTTCTATGGTCCATGCCCATTCGGATATCTCTGCGTGTAAGTGTATCACATGCACAGAGGATCCAGAGCAAACTCAGTGTTCCCTGCAATAAGTTCCTGAAGAACAATCAGACTCTTGATTAAATTATTACTTGTAGTGCACCAAAGTGTAGTCTAATGAGAAAGAATTCCTTGCTGACAATGTTTGCCTCAAAAGGCTGAAGTGTTGCCAACTGAATCAAGCTGGGTGACAGCTTAATGAGTAGTTAGTGTACCATTAATGAAACACTTCACAGACACATGAACAGCCAAGGCCCACATAGGCAAAGCACAAAGTGAAGTAAAGGTAGCAGAGCAAAATGAAAGGAAGTCAGACTATTCCTTTTGGAAATCAAATGTTCTCTGCTTACCCTCTGCTGGTGCCCAATGTCAGGTTTGTGATATGGAATAGTTATTGTATCATATATAGATGATCCATTCTCCCCAGGTAAGGGTCTGACCTCCCTTCATTTTACTCTGCTAACTTTATAGTAATCTCAATGATATCTGCAGATGTCTCTCCTTGTGAGTAATGCCTTTCTAACAAGCCTTCATATTTGGTAGCACTCCCTTCATTGTCTCATGGCACATGGCTCAGTGGGGTCAAGGCCAAGGGTTTATCGGGTCGTAATCTGGGATGATGCTCCTGTACAGCAATGCTTCTGCACTGCACTGAATAGAGATGCCTCTTTTCTGAGGTCATCCCCATCCATTGAAAGATCCAATGTGTAACACTCAAAGATCAGGGGTGTTGCTCAAAGTGTCCGGCCAAAATATTTATCCCTCAACCAGCATCACTAAAACATTTACCTATTTTTTGTAGAAGCTACAACAGTCACTACATTTCAGAGATAACCCAGATTGTGAGAGGTGCTGTAGAAGGGTAAATTTTCTCTTTCTTGATTTGGATAAATTTAAGTTTGGAAGATCAGGATCAAATGTTGTCGGGCCATTGCTGCCTACTCACAACAAAGATTTGCTGGTTGAACTCTACAGTGCCAGCAACCAGGCCAAGTGGCAGACGCTCAAGCACAATCTCAAACACGCCATCCAGAGAGTATTTTTGGCTTGCAAACCTATTTTTACAGATGCAGCAGAAACAATCAAGTTTTGTTCATCACTGCTGAGCAGAATCCAGAGACATTTTCTTCTCAAAATTATATTTTTAGAAGTTTTTTTAATAGTCAGCACTTTAAAACAAGCTGGACAGATTGCTTTTCCATTTCAAAATGAAATGTCATTCAAAGGGAAAGATTTCAGGAGTCAATATAAACCTATGATGAATAATATCATCATACTCTCCATATTGTACAAGCAGAATAGGATGCCATGTCAGTCATGATCCCCTGACAACACTAACACCTGTTTGATAGATGTGCTAAAGGCCATATCCCCATTGCATGGTATGATAGAAAGTGCCTGAGTCCAGGGTGATAAGCATCTACAGCTTTGAAATCTTTCAAAGAGTAGTTCTCAGTATTTGACACAGTTGCGGTCTAATGGTTTAACATAACTCGCATTTTAGCAGGAATTCTCCCATGCAACAAATAATCCGTGGTGCTGTGGAATTATATCCCTAATTTCCATCGCTCTATCACTGGCAGCCTGACCTTCAGCTGCCTTGCCCCTTGCTCTCGAATTCTCTTCATAAGTCTCTCTTCCTTTCGACCCCTCTCTCCCATATTTCTCCTTGAAATCTATCTCCCTCATCAAATTTTTGATTGCTGGTCCTAATAACTCCTTATGTTGCTCAGTGTCAAATTACATTTGATAACACTTCTGTGAAGCACCCTGGGATGCAAGTTGTTGTTACTTGGGGGCCTCTTAGGTTTTCCCTCCTTATAAATTATTTAAGGACAGGCAACCTGATAACGAAGCTCAACCATGTTGAACGTGGGAGGGACAGGAGATGGTGGGGGCAAATTTGCAGTTTGTCTTATCAGTAGCAGAGCTTCCAGTCCTGCGAAATCATTTTGACCAAACCTACTCCAGTTCCCAGGTCCCATTAAGTTGTTAGTTGCTCTGCCTTAGGAATTTGCATTTTGAAAGCCACTGAACTCCCCAAAACAATTTTCCTTCCATGTTGACAATCTTGGAGATTTTTAATAGCAAAATAAAAGGGATTCTCAATAAGTTCCTTAACCTGCAATGTTTGTAGAATGAAGATTACAATCTACTGCTCGTTTTAAAAGGTAACACATCTTTAAGGAGGGTGGGGATTTGGAATTCCAGGGTTTTTGCTAAACACATGAAAGAGCAGCTGGATGTAACAAATTCCTCAGTTCCTTTGCAAACCACAACAAGCAGTCCCTTAGAGCTGATGGCTTCATTAGAAAGATTGGATCTGTTTCTCTCCACCTACACACACCCCTGATTTCAAAGCTTTGCTCAGAGTGAAGTAACAGCATTCCTTGCCACTTGTCTCAACCTTTAAAAATATTTATTCCCTGGCTCATTTCTCTTGCAAAGGGTTGTGTTTGCAGTTCATCCATTCTCACTTAGTTTCATTGGCTGGAGTAAGAGGCATTGAACAAAAGCATTTGCTGCACATGCCCTTAAACTGCTTCAATAATCACAGACTCTAATACTGGTCAGGAAGCCAATGTACCCAAATCAGCCTCTGCTTCACCGGTACTAACATGGACATGGAAACAAGAGTAAGCTACTTAGCACTTGAGTATTTCCTAGCTGATGTGCACCTCAAATCTTTTTACCCACATTAGCTCCATTTTCCTTGCCTAATGATTTTGGTGTAAGGTGATAGACATCAGAGAAAGGGTGCAGCACTCCACTATCCAGAGGCTTCTGCTCTAACAATCAGGCATGGTTCAGAATGTTAGCACCGTCAGAAGTTGTTGAATAGATAGAGTGTGTGGAGGGCTGTCAGCTGTGCAATGGGTTGTGGGTTACAAAAGAGGAGTTTCTATTTCTATAGTATAAAATGCACTGTATAAATGCAAACATCTCTTTGCATTTAGGGCCAAGCCTGGATATGCATGCCTAACTATGGCTGCACTACCACAGCACTGAGGGAGTGCTACACTATTAGAAATGCTGTTTTTTGAGGTTAAGTTTACATATTACTATTTTCAGCAAGAAATCTTCAAAGAAAGAGCTTTGGTACAGCCTTCCTGAGCAGGGATCGTCACATGAATTGCCCATGAACTACCCCCCCACAACCATGTTCGTGAGAGTGCTTCCAGGAGTTAGGCTTCAATGCGAGATCTGTCAAGTAAGGCACTAAAACCAAAGCCACTTTCCCTCTTGAATGGCTGACCAAGAAACCACAACACCACTTGTAACAACGTTCTCCCTGGTATGAAAATCAAACTGTAGATGCTGGATGTCTGAAATAAAAACAAAAAATGCTATAAACACTCAACAGATCAGGCAGCACCTATGGAAGGGGAACAGAGTTAACATTTCTATCAGTTCTGCCAAAGGGTCTTCAACCTGAAACATTAACTCTGTTTCTCTTTCCACTGGGGCTGCCTGACCTGCTGAGTGTTTCCAGTATTTTCTGTTTTTATTCCATTCTCCTGGTATCTTGGCTGGCATTTATCACCCACAGCAGCTGATCATATCCTTAACTACTGTTAATGGAGCACACTGTACACAAATTAGCTGCTGTCTTCCTACATTACAGCAGCTCATTACTTCAAAACTACTCCAATGACTTTAAAGCACATTGGAGCTTCCTGGGGTATGATAGGCACTATATAAATGCAAACTATTTTTTGTGACCCAAAACCCATCACTCAGTTAGTAGCCCTCCATACTCCACCTGCCAACCATCTGCTCTAATTTCACCTGGAATCCCTCCCTGCCCTAATAACAATTCCTCTTTGTGGGAGTTTTCAGCCAGTGCTCAAGGGATTGGCATTCTACATGACAGGTCATGATATATGCCTAGATGCCTGCAACTTAACAACTAACTGCTTCTCAAACCAGAATTATGGGGCAAAGCACTGTCTGCATCAGAGGCAGTTCTGCTCATTAGTGGACTCGCCCCTCTGCTAACATCAAAGTGCTTAATCCCACTGACACAGCCAGGCTATGTTGAGCTGCCTCCACCGTTCCTTTCACATGGGAAGTCTTTGTCTCACACTTGAAGGAAATACTTTTCATGTAGAAGTGCCCCCACTGCATCCTCCCCAACCTCTCCCCGTGAACTCACAACCAATTCCCGAGGCAAGGCAGCACAGAGTAAGAAAGGAAAATTGAAAAGTTTGCAAGCTGTTTGCCAATGGAAGTAAGTGCAGACATGATGTCCTAATGTGCTCTCACAGAGGGTGAAGCTTCTAGTAGTCACATGGGCTCAGAGAAACACAGCTGGCCACGGTTCTCTCAGCTGACTGTATTTCAAAGTACATTGAAAGTGCTTAGATGGTCATCTAATTAAGGTTAAGGCTCAGATTCGTGGGTTAGCACTTACAGCACCAATTCAACACCAGTTAGGCCACAGCTAGGTTACTGCATACAGGTTCAGGTCATCACATCACAAGCAGAATGTACCCATAACCAAATACATGAATTGAAACTAACAGCTTTCTTGTAGGCTGCCCCTACATAATTCAACGTATACACACAGAAAGGATGGCACTAAATTAATAGGAGTGGTCATCGTTATCTTAAAGCTTTTTGTTCATGACTACAGACTGCAGCAAAATGTGATGATAAAGTATACTTGAAATGGAGAAAAAAATGGAAAGATGGTATTGCACTGGAGAATGTGCAGAGGAGATTTATCAGGACTCAAAAAAACCTGCAACTATGACAAAAGGAAGGATAAGCTAGGGTTGTTCTTTGGAACAGTGGTGAAGACACATAACTTAGGTGTTTAGAATTATGGAAGTTTGGGTAGGTCCTTCCTTTTCACTCTATGTCCCGTGTAGAAAGGAGGCACCGAATTAAAGTAATTGATAGAAAGATGAGAAAAAATATTTCATCCAGAGAATGTGGAAGTCCAAAATCCACTGGCTGAAAGGGTGGTAAGAGGTAGAAACTCTCATCACCTTCAAACACTACTTGTGACCTATCAGGCTACAGACCTTGTGCTGGAAGGTTGGATCAGACTGAGTAGGTCTTTTTCAACAGGTATGGAAACAATGGATCAAGTTGCCTCCTACTATGTTGTTAATTTTATATGAATTCAGAAGGAAGTAGGATGTAGTCCCACTGCAAGCAGTGCTGTACTGACAGCATTGAGCCTTAACATTTGGCACAGAGTTTGATTCAAGGTATCAAGGGTTATGGGGATAAGGCAGGAAATTGGGGATAAATTTTTTTTCTCTTCTCTTCTTACCTCCTCCCCCCCCCGCCCTTCTCCTTCTTATTTCCATTTCCATGGAGCAGGCTTGATGGGCCGAATGGCCTTCTTCTGCTCCCTTATCTTGTGATTCACTCTGTGTAACATCCATATTTAACAGACACTCTTTTTAACAGAACATAAACCATACTGGCTGCAACTCTACCTTCTTGACCCCTCCCCACTACACATTCCTGTTGTCTAAAGCTCCTCACGTGAACACTAACTCGTAAAGTCAAGCCTTAAGAAAATGGTCAGCCTTGTTGTGGCAATTATTTTAGCTTCCTGTACACCAATAGAAAGAAATCCTCTCATTGCTTCTAAAGACTACAGGACGATTGCTGTAAGAGGGAGGACTCAGAAAGTCTTTCCCACCTGATGTTTACCCAGCAGTGTTTAAACACACAATATGAAAAGGAGACCAGCACAGTGCCATATTGGAACTGTAGGCTGTTTGGGTCAGCCGATCAGAGATTGACCAGAATAATTGGCTTCAGTATTCCAAAGTGTCTGATGGGGAAGGGGGGGGAGGGGTTGTTTCTATTGACTGTAAGAGAGGTCAAGATCAGGCTCAAAGTGTTATTACCTCCCTTCCTCAAATTCAAAGTGCAAAATGACCCCATGAAAGCTAACAACACCTTTGGAGTTGTGCTATTCTGATCAAAGTCATTACCTGCTGAGGGCTGGAAGAAGACAGTGAGAAGTGGTGCAGGCTGAAGGTTTTTATCAATCTTTTAGAACACAGAGAACATAGAACAGTACAGCACAGGAATAGGCCCTTCAGCCCACAATGTTGTGCCAAACTAATTAAACTAGTAATTAAAAGCCTACTAAACTAGTCCCATCTACCAACACAATGTCCATATCCCTCCATTCCTTGCACATTCATGTGCCTATCTATGAGCCTCTTAAATGCTTCTATTGTATTTGCTTCCACTACCCACCTCTCTCAATGTAAAAAAACTTGCCCCGCAAATCTCTTTTGATTTTAACCCCTCTCACCTTAAATGCATGCCCTCTTGCATGAGACATTTCAACACTGGGAGAAAGAAACCAGCTGTCTGCTCTATCTATGCCTCTCATAATCTTCTATTAGATACCCCTCCCCCAGCCCCTGCCGCTCCAGAGAAAATAACCCAAGTTCATCCAACCTCTCCTCATAGTACATGCCTTCTAATACAGGCAGCACCCTGGTAAATCTCTTTTGCACCCTCTCCAAAGCCTCCACATCGTTCCTATAATGGGGCAACCAGAAATGAATGCATGACCAGAGGTTTATAAAGCTGCAACTTAAATTCCTGACTCTTGAACTCAGTACCTTGACTAATAAAAGCAAGCGTGCCATATGCCTTCTTTACCACCCTATCAACTTGTGCAGCTACTTTCAGGGAGCTTTGGACTTGGACCCAAAGATCCCCTCTGTACATCAACACTATTAAGGGTCCTGCCATTAACTGTGTACTGTCCGTTTACATTTGATCTTCCAAAGTGCAACACCTCACACTTGGCCGGATTAAACTCCATCTGCCATTTCTCCACTCATATCTGCAACTGATCTATATCCCACTGTATCCTTTGACAGTCCACAACACTACCAATCTTCATATCATCTGCAAATTTACTAACCCACCAATGTACATTTTCATCCAGGTCAGTTATATACATTACAAACAGCAGAGGTCCCAGTACAGATCCCTAAGGAATGCCTCTAGTCACAGACCTCCAGCTGGAATAAGTCCCATCAACCACTACCCTCTGTCTTCTACAGGTAAGCCAGTTCTAAATCCAAATGGCCAATTCACCTTGGATCCCATGCACCTTAATCTTCTGGATGAGCATCCCATCAGGGACCTTGTCAAATGTCTTACTTGCCCAAAAACAGCTATTCCCAATTAATTCTCCTTAGTTCCTGCCTAATGCTCCCATAATTTGCCCTGCTCCAATTTAATACTCTCCAACAAGGCCCATACTTATCCCTATCTATAGCTATCTTAAAGCTCAAGGCATTGTGGTCACTGTTCTCTAACTGTTCTCCCACTGAAAGGTCGGTCACCTGGCCAGGCTTATTACCCAACACCAGGTCCAGTATGGTCCCTCCTTTCGTTAGACTATCGACATATTGATTTAAGAAACACTCCTGGATGCACCTAACAAATTCTGCACTTCTAATTTCCTGAACCCTACAATACCATTACTATTTAGGAGTTTATAGTCAACTTACACCAATGATTTCCGCTCCTTTCTGTTTCCTTTCTTCAGCCAAATTGATTCTATTTCTTGAATGACATGGCAGGTTTATGGCAAATGATAATCCACAAAATCATGCTTATGAGTCAAACACTGGTGCACCAAATACTACTGAGATAAATGAGGATAACAAGGAATGCACGTTGTAGACCATTTATGACGTGAGCTGTGACCAAAGGACAAATAACACTGACAAATGACCACTACAAAGTTGAAAGGCCAAAACAAATGACATTGGATACTGCTGAAGATTGTTCAATAATGGGAAGATACATACAGTGGAAGATTCAGCAGTTAGAAAACCAACAATAGAGTACCGCTATGCACAGATCCAGCTGAAATATTGTGGGCACTAAGACAACTGATAGTGTTTTTCACAATTTTCCAGAAGTTCAGCTGTCAGTCAGGGTATTGCCGCAATAATGCTGCACATGTGGAATGACGTGACAGGACAGAGAAACCTGACTAGAACTGAACATTTAGTCTTCATGTATGGCATCCAAATGATAAGAAACCATAATGCGGAAGTGTTAACCCAATATTGTTGTTGATCTCAACCTTACGCCCTCATGATGTGGAAAGAAGAAAAGGCAATTAATACTCCACCAGCACCCAGGAAAACAAAAAGATAGCTTGGTAAAAGAAGCTGAGGCTAAGCTGATGAAAGCCGGAAAGGAAAGAAAAGTAAAGCAGGCAACAGTGACTTAGCCCAAAGAGCAGTTGCATGGCAGTTGTGGCCTTTCATTAATTTGTTAGAAATTTTGGAAAGCAGTTTAAGAATCTGAAGAAACAGAATAATGTCTTCATTGAAAAGGACAGACCAGTTACCTGAATTGGGCCTAATGAGAAATTTGGTTCTGTAGACTTTGGAACCAAGGAACAACTGGAAAGAACATTGGAGCTCAATGTAAACATGCTGTTGGGCATGCGGTCAAATTTCACAAAGTGTGCACCAAGCAAAGGTAATGGAATTGTAGGTAGGTGTTTGTCAGGGACTTTCCATCCAAGATGGCAAGGGTGAATCAAAGCAGTTTTCAAAAGATGTTATTAGAATTCTTGTGATGATTCAGGAACATGACACACTGTGTATGTTGAATTTAAAAGCACAGTTGCACCAAAAACAACACTGAGACAGACCAAAAGCATGGCCTAAGATAGCAACATTTAAGAGGCATTTAGACAGGCACATAAGCAGGCAGGGAATTGAGGGATATAGACACCATGCAGGCAAATGTGCAGTTTGAATTGGCATCCTGGTTGGCACAGACATCATGGATCAATGGGCCTGTGCTGTGCTGTACTGTTCTATGTATGTTCACTGAGAATAAGGTAAAACTAGAAAATGCTGGAAACAGTCAAAGGGTCAGGCAGCATCTGTGGAGAAAGAAACAGTTAATGTTTCAGAACTGGAAAAAGTGAGAAAACAAGTGTTTTCTTACTTGTAGAGAAGTATCAGAGAGAACAAAGGAAAAGTCTGTGATAGGGTGGGGAACAAGAAAATCCAGATGACACAGATAGTGTTGGTGCCTTATAGGGGAGGGTGGTGAAGACTTGTTTGACTGGAGGAGGTGTAAATAGGGGGAGATGAATAAGAACAGAAAATCATTGCTGCATCTGAGATATAAAACACAGTACCTGCTGAAAATCTGAAATTAAAGAGAACACTAGAAATACTCACCAGTTCAGTTAGCATCTGTGGAGAAAGAAAAATTAAGCTAACACGAGAGGCTGATGACCTTAAGTTAGATTGAGTCCCAAAGGCTGTACATGCCTGGACAGAAGATGAAGTGCTGTTTCTCCAACATACTCTGGGCTTCACTGGAACACATTTACTCTGACCTTTCTGTCTTTGATCTCTTACACTGTTCAAGTCAAGTTTATTGTCATGTGCACCAGTATGATGAGATACAGGTACAATGAAAAACTTGCATCAGCATCACAGGCACATAAGTTCAGACAACACACAAAACATAACTTACACATAAATTATACCAAAGAATGAAGAAAAAGTGTGCAAAACAAGACAGTGCAAAAGTATACACAATCAGGGACAAGTCCATGATAGTGCAAGAGGTGGTTCGTAGTGTTCCATTGCTGATATAGGATTAGAGTTGTGCCAGTCGGTTCAACAATCTGATGGTTGTTGGAACATAGCTGTTCCTGAACCTGGTGGTGTGGGACTTCAGGCTCTGTACCTCATGCCTGATGGTGGAAGTGAGAAAAAGACATGACCTGGAAGGTGGGGATCCTTGATGATAGATGCCGCCTTCTTGAGGCAGTGCCTCCTGTAGATACTTTCAAAGGTGGGGAGGACTATTCCCACTACTCCCTGCAGCCTCTTACATTCCTGTGCATTGACATTGCCATACCAACCCATGATGCAACTAGTCAGGATGCTTTCAACTGTGCATCTGTATAAGTTTGTTGGAGTATTTAGTGACATGCCACATCTCCTTTAGCTTCTAAGAAAGTAGAAGCACTGGTGCACCTTTTTCATGATTGCATCCATGTGCAGGGCCCAGGACAGATTATCCGAGATGTTAACACCCAGGAATTTGAAGTTGCCAACTCTCCACCTCTGACCCACCAATGAGAACAGACAAATGGTCTCCTGACTTCCCCTAGCTGAGATCAACAATTAGCTCCTTGGTTTTGGTTGATGTTGAGTGTGAAGTTGTTATTGTGGCACCAATGTATACCACTTCATTTTCCATTTAAGCACATTGTAGCCCTCAGAACTCAATATTGAATTCAACAATTTCAGAAGCAACCTTTATTTCCTCAGTATCTGGCTGTTATCCACTTCAAACATAAACATATTACAATTATGCTGTATATTTTATTCACTGTAGGCTTTCATGTGCAATGTGTGTTAATATTATACTTGATAATTTATTTTAGCTTGAATGATTTGCACACATACAAAAACTAAACAGCACACTCAAAAGAGTTTCAAAACTAAACTATCAAGAAATCCATGCAAGCTAATATGTTAAAATAGGATGCACTTGCTGTCTCCAAAGGGATGCAACCCATCTGCCTGAGTCCAGAGCTTTTTTGATACAAATTGTCAGAAGGCTTAGAATTTGCCAAATGTACACGGAAATACTGCTGGAGTTGAATCAGTTAACAATCATTCAGCATACCAGCACAGAGCAATGGCAAACATCCTGCTGCTTGTCCAACTAAGCTCATGACATCTGTTAGGGTAGATACGTGTGGATTATCTGGAGCCAAGTGGGAAGAATTACAATCCTCAGTGACAGATCTACTCCTCCAGCTCCCATAATGAGCCAGATTGGCTAATCAATGAACAACTATGCCTTGGAATGCTGGCGAACCTGCCTGCCTGGTGGCTTGAAATATTTAACGTCACAGAGACTCTTTCTTCTAGGATGTCAACTTGGAAACTTCTTTGACCCCAATAGATTCTCTTACCTTCCCTGTCACCAAAGTAGGATAGACACATTGATTACTAGACAACAGAGCACACTTTACAACAGAGTTTCTAACCCAATGTGTGTTAATACAGAGCTGGAAAGAGTTACTGAGCTCATACTTCACCCCACCTAGACATTTAATATGCATCCAAGTTTCTTGCTTAATCAGAGCTCATTACATCATGTTACCTAAAGAAGGTCCACAACTCTTAATTAAAAGAGCTTTTCGTAATTACTTGTAAGGGTTGCAAAGCAAATTATTTTTCAAAGGCCCAAAGGTAAAGAAAAGTCAGCTGAAATTCTGTTTTTTTTTGTTTAAAAAATATGCCTTATTCATAATAAATACAGTAAATAATCAGCTCATGCCCTTCTCTATATTCATTGTACTATCAGTTAAATACATTCTTTGATAATACATCAAAGTTGCTCATGTTTCCTCTTTAAATGCACCTGCAAAGTGTTAAAAAGGCCGTTACACAGGACGCAGTCCCTCAGTGTCCAGTGGTGGCAGGATCTTATACTGTGGTCCTTCTCACAAAGCCTTTGTGAAACTACGCTGAGCTTCAATGCATCTGACAGCACATAACTCCTGCACCTTGGAATATGTAGACGGCAGCATTTCCTTGTGGACATTCTACACCAGAAGATCAAAATTGATGATCAAGGTGATGATCTTCCAGCAGCCATTGAGGTTTATCTCAGTATGCTTCCCCTGAGAAAAAAATATGTAGATCATGGTGTTCTCTGTTGAGCTGCTTGGGCAAACCTTGACAAGGACCATTGCACCCTTTTCCAGATCTTGGCAAATGCACAATCCAAGAGGAGGTGGATGATCAACTCATCCACACTGCAGCCATTTCAGGAGCTGTATGTGATAGGAGTAAAACTCTGGCTGTGCAGGAAGGATCTGATGGGGCAGATGCCTGTCACTGCCAACTACGTGAGGTCTTGGTACTTGTTTGTGTCTCAGCCAGAATTCTGGGTCTTCAGCCAGAGGTGATGTTGTCTCCATATGTTGTAAATAACTTGTATTTAACTAAAAACCATTCATTCAAAATCACATTAAATCGAGGTATGTGCAAATAGAATGTAGAACATGAATGAGCAAATAATCTTTATTCATCATGCGATGCTCATAAAGCAGAATTTCAACAATTATGAAAATAGTGTGCCTTCTTCATTGAGAAAATGGACTTCAAAGCAAAGCTTGGGGGTTGAATGGAATTCTATGATTGCAAACTGGTTTAACTTGATTGGTAAGAGAATTAAATCAATGCCAGAGGAATGGAGTTTAAAGTGGGATCACAAGAAAATAGCTTTTATCTCCCAAGTATTTATAAATAAGAAATTGTAGTGCATATTAGGTTGAAAGAAGAGGCAGGGATGTTGATCTGGGTGTTGTCAGCAGTGCAGACACTATGTTGAAGATTATGTTGCCAAAGTTTAGTGTGTATGTAAAGCAAAAGGACTCCAAGGGTCATAACTCAGCAACATGATCTGGGCCAGGTCCCCTTCATTTACTGCATGGACAGATAGTAGGAGTAGATAAAACTACATGTGTTTGGACAAATTGGGTAGTCACTCATGTAAATATTAAAGAGCTGGGATGCCAAAACACCAGCAGCTGTGTTTTCTTCTAAATTTGTCATAATAGTGCAGGTTACCCACAGGTATTTAGATCATATGGAACAGCTGATGGTGTCTTGTATCATGGATCTTCCAAAGCAGCATTCAATGATTGATAGGGTCATATCAAGACTAACTTATTACAACAGATGGGAGTCTTTTAGCCAATTGGGTCCATGCCAGCTCTCAGAGCAGTCCCATCAGTCTTATTTCTTGTTCTCATTTTCCCCATAAACCACCAACTTATTCTCTCTCACGTACCTATCAATTTCTCTTTGATTCTTTTGTCACTTAACTACACTAAGGGGTAATTTACAGCAGCCAATTAAACTTCTGCTGGTGAGAGACTGATAAAAATCAACACCAGTGATTAGATTTTTCTCAAAACCATCTTTGACGCATTGGGTAAGATTCAGCACCTGGCCCATGCACAACTTGGCTGGCTGGAAGCCAGCTTATTTGGAGACGAGTTGCTTTTTCTGGAATAGGTGAAAGTCATTTCAGGATAAAGTTTCAGATGTGACAAAGCAAAGGAATGGCTAAAAGTTCTTTATATCTGAGGGGTCCTTAAAATAGTAGAATCATAGAAAACTTATGACATAGAAAGAGGCCATTCATCTCATTGTGTTTATGCCAGATAACAAAGCTATCCAGCCTATTCCCACCTTCCAGCATTAGGTCTGCAATTTGTGAACACTTCCAAGTAATGTTCATGTGTATGTCCAAGCATTCTTTAACTGTGAAGAGAGTTTTTGTTTCTACCAGCGTCTAAGGTGATGAGTTCCAGATCACTACTGCCCCTGCATGAAAAGATTTTTCCTCATCTCCCCTCTAATCCTACTGCCAATTACTTTACGCTCTGATTTTTACCCCAGAGGGAAATAGATCCTTATATTTATTCTACCCAAGTCATTCATAATTTTGTACATCATTTAAGTCACTCCTGAGCCACCTTTGTTCTGAAGAAAACAACCCTAATTTAGAGAACTTTTTCTCATAGCTAAAATTCTCCAGTCCAAACAACAGCCTCAAATCTTTTTTGCATCCTCTCCGGTGCCATTACGTCTTTCCAGTAATGTCATGAACTCATCCAGTGCTCAAGCTGTGGCCTAATTTGAGTTGCACACAATTCTAGCATCACTTTCTTACTCTTACACGCTGTGTTTTGCCAAATAAAGGAATACTCCATGTGCCTATTTAATCACTTTGTCTACCTGTCCCATATTTCAAACATCCTCCTTAACTGCAGGATCAGAAACATCCCATCTGCACTTCTTGGTCCTTGGTTTCTACTTTTTCATTAGTTATCTTCTTGCTTTCCAGTGGGTTTTTTTTGCCATGTATTTTACTTCCTATCTTGCTTTTAATTTTATTCCTACACTTGCTGCTGTATTTAACTCTCAGGGGCTGACATGCTTTCTTCTTTGGCCTTACCTTGCTCACTATGCAATTTCTCATCCAAGCAGCTCTAGACTTGGCAGCCCCACCCTTTCTCTTTGTGGGGACCCATTTACTCTGAACTCTGACTCTCTTGAATACCTTCCACTGCTCTGACACCCACGACTTTCAAGTAGCTGTTTCCTGACCACCTTTGTTAAATCACTTCCTAGTCTAGTAAAATTTACCTTCTCTGAATTTAAAACCTTTACTGCTATTTTACATTTGTCCTTTTCCATGCCTATGCTAAACCTGACTGAATTATGATCCTTACCACAAGTGCTCTGTTAATGAGATGCTCTTCCACCTGCCCAGCTTCATTCACTAATACTAACTCAGAATTGCACAACCAACCCCCATACTCCACTTAATGGCTTGCTACACATGGCTAAAAATGTAATTTTGAATTCTTATCTGGATTCAGAATGTAATAACATGTACAATTTTTCAGATCATCAGTAAACAACTAGGCCTTGCACAGGTGTTGAACAGTCTCAGCAACCAGTCCCACGTTACTGATTCAAAATTTCTTTATCCGTTCAGTGTGTAATACATTACACTACAACATATGCAACTATAAAAAGTATTCACAGCTGACTAAACATTTAGCACTTCCATTTGCCTGTAAACTACAAGAACCTAAAACATACCTGATGCTTTCCAGCATGCACTGTCTATGTTTAACACAACTATCTGTAAGTGTTCCCTGTTTTCCCTTACCTGCATGGACTTACCTTGGGAAAGGGATGATAGAAGCACCTTCTTTGTAGGGAGGTTCCAAATACTGGTGATGATCAGGCCCCGCCATTTAATTTGGGAAATTTCTGCTGGCCTGGCTATATCTGGCTGCTCATTTTACTGAGACCTCCAGCTCTCTGCTCCTCCTTCCAAGACCCTCATGCTAATGACAGGACCTAGTTTCCAAGATGAGAGAACCATTCCACCAATAAGTAAATCAACATCCACAGCTATCCACTGGCATTCTGGACTGCTCTATCAATATCCCTGGATAAGTTCTATCTTTAGGAAGCTCTGGGAAAAGGTGGACCACATTGGTATATCACTGGATTGAATCAGTCCTTTAATTCCTGAGCACTAATTCTCGATCCTGTGAAATCTCATTGCTTCCAGTTAAATAAGGCCATGAAAATATTATTATTACCTATTGCCTTTCTCAAGTTACAAATGAGCATATTTCCTTAACAGATCTTGCATCAGAGATGGAGTTTGAACTTGGATTCTTTTCTCTGGAGCGTCAGACGCTGAGGGGAGACCTGTCACAGTGTTGATCCAGAGCAAACTCACAGAGAACCCAAATGCAGCACACTGATACAAGACTGGAGTCAGGATACTTCCTCAG
>JARFYF010000059.1:21242470-21254539 GCA_030265395.1 Rhina ancylostomus | reverse complement strand
CTCCTCCGCTCTAAACGCCTGGTTCCGAACCAATCCCCTGGCTCCGCTCCTCCTCTGCACCCGCCCTCATCTCTTGGCTCCGCCCCAAAGCCTGGTTCCGAACCAATGCCCTGGCACTTCCTTTTCCCTGGTCCCGCCCAGTCTGGGCCGCGCTGTTTGCGCCGTGCAGCCGCTGGTGTCTCTGGACTCCGGCTCACACTGCCGCTATGCTGCAGATGAATGACTCGGTGGAGCCGGATGCGGCTGTGCTCCCGACTGAGGGCATCGCGGCCTCGGGTTTCCCGGCAGGAGTCGCTGCCGGAGGCGAGTCGGTAACCTGCGAGGCAGCAGCAGCAGCGGCGGGCAGCGGCTTGGAGAGCACGGTTCCCACGGCCTATGGCGTCGAGACCCTGACTCCGTTCAGTGTGAAGGATCCCACGCTGCAGGCCAGGATCAAGGACTACTTCGTGTTCAGGGTAATAGACTCTTCCAGGCCGTTCCACACCAGCTAGTTGTGTTTCTATAAATCTTTCAAATATTTTTATTTATTTGTTTTTATTTTATTGCTCGGCCTTTTAATGTCAGTTGGATCAATACATTTCAGACTAACTGGCTGTACCCATGTCTATTTTTTCATGTTCATGTTGATTTATATCTCTATTTACTCGTCTGGTTAATATAGTTATGTACACTTTATCTGTGTGTTGTATCTACATTAAATGGCTGTGTCTAAATGTCCAGATCCATAGCTGGCCAAGTCACTACTTGTACATTTCTGTTTTGAATACGCTTCTACTCAGATGTATTTGGCAGTGGCACTGACATTGTCCAACTGTAGTTGCCCCCTGTGAAAGTAGGTAATCAAGTCAGCCTCCCTTTGGTTGGGTCAGTGTGGGAGGTATGATCACTTTTTCCACAATGCAACTGTTTTATTTCCAGATCTTTGAAATCCTGATTCAGATTCTCAAATGGGTGGAATTTGAACATCTCGAGCCCTGGGTTGCAAGTTCAACAATGTGACTACCACAGCTTCACAACTTTATAGTCCTAGATCTATCCAAAGAACCATCTGCTCACAGCAACAATAAAATACTACTACTTTTCAGGGTCTTTTTGAAAATGTATCTGATTACTTTCAATTGAATTAATTCAGCATTTGGAGAGGCAAGGCCTGATTTGGGATAATCAGTATGGTTTTGTGCATGGGAAATTGTGTCTGTCAAATTTTGAATTTTTTGTTAAAAGGGTGGCCAAGAGGATTGACTTGGGCATGGGCTTTTGAAAAGGTCCTGAGTGGTAGACTGGACTGGAAGGTGAGATCACATGTGACCAGTGGTGTGCTATGGAGATTGGTGATGGTTCCCCTATTGTTTGTCATATGTATCAATGATTTGGATGACAATGTAGGTGGCATGATTAGTAACTTTGTGGATGACACCAAAATTGGTGATGCAGTAGACAGTGAAGAAGGTTGTCTAAGGATACAACAGGGTCTAGATCAACTGGGAAAGTGGACAAAAGAGTGGCAGATAGAATTTAACTCCAACAAATGGAAACACAACATACTGCAGATGCTGGAATCTGGACCAAAAAAACAAACTGCTGGACAAATTCAGTAGATCAGGCAGCATCAGTGGAGGGAAATGCATAGTTGGCACTTCAGGTCGAGACCCTTCATGTGGACTGAAAAATAGAGGGGTGTTAAGGGGAAGGTTAGCCAGTATAAAGATGTGAGGGGAAAAGGGGGGGGGGGGGAAGCAAGACCTGGCAACTGATAGGGGGATCCAGGTGAGGAAGGATGATAGGCATGTGGAGGAGGGAAGAGTAGAAATAGTGACAGAAGCTGGGAGGTGATGGGTGGAGGCAGATGATGGAATCTGATGATAAGAAAAGGAGGAGTATGGAACTAAATTAGGGCAGTGGGATAGGAACAGTAAGGGGAGGGGAGTTCCTGTTCTATCATTTCCCCTCACCTCTTTATACTGGCTACCCCTCTGCCCCCATCTCTCAGTCCAAATGTAGAGTGTTGACCTGAAGTATTGACTGTCTATTTTCCTCCACAGATGCTGCTTGACCTGCTGAGTTCCTCTAACAGTTTGTTTTTTTAACTCAGTCAAGTGTGACGTGATGCAATTAGGGAAATTAACCAGGGCAGGGTTTGTTGAGGAAATGACAGGGCTCTGGGGTGTTTTGTAGAACAGACAACTAGCGGTACAAGTACATAGTTATTGAAAGTAGCGACACAGGCAGACAAGGTGGTGAAGAAGGCATAAGGCACGCTTACCTTCTTCAGACTGAGCACAAGAGTTGTAATGTTATGTTACAGCTGCATGGGATATTGGTGAGACTGCATCTGGAATATTGTGTGCATTTCAGGTTTCCATACTATAGGAAAGATGTGATGAAGCTGGAGAGGGTGCAGAAAAGATTCACAAGGATGTTGATGGAGGGCTTGAGTTATTGAGAGAGGCTGGATAGGCTGGGACTGCTTTAAAAGATTTAAAGGGGAACTGAGTGGCAAGTTTTTCCACACAAGCTGCCAGAGGAAGTGATAGAGGTGGGTACAATTACAACATTAAAAAGAGATTTGGATTTGTTCATGGATAAGAAAGGTTTAGAGGGATATGGGCTGAATGTAGGCAAATGGGACTAGCTCAGGAAGACATGGTGTGCATGGAAGAGTTGGGCCGAAGGGCACGTTTCTGTATTGTATAACTGTCACTCTAATATGAATTTACCCTGCATTATAATTGCAAAATTGCTCCTTAGTTAGTGCTCTGGTCTATATTCATATAATCTTCTCTAACCATATGTTTATCTCTTAAATCCATGCACCAAATTCTAGGCAGAAGAGAACAGGCAGCTCAACTTGCTATCCATGAAAGACAAGCGGCTCCTTGTGGCCACTTGTTCAATGATTGCTAGACACGGGTTTGAATTAAAGTGGGCCTAGCAGTGGTTTTGAAGATCAGATTGTGCAGAGTAGGGATGTTTCAAAGGAAGGACAATAAATGCTATTTGAATTATTGATTGGTGTTTAATGACCAATCATGGTGTGATAATCTCTTCATTTTATCTTAATCACTGTATTCAATTTCTGTTACAGTGCCTCTTAGCTAAAGACTAACAAATTGATTAGGGAATGATAATGCTACCTTCCTCAAAGGACAAATAGCAGCTGCTCCAGGGTAGTTTGAGATCTTGTGCATTTTTCTAAGAGAACAAGGAGACCATTTGGATCCTATGGGTGTACCCTGCCATTATTTTAGATCATGGCTGATCTGCATCTGTTTCTGCTCCATTTACCTTCCATTATTCCATTATCACTTTGTGTGCTTGCTTAACAAAAATCTATCAAACTCAGTTCTGAAAGCTCCAGATAACTAAAGGAGAGATTTCCAGATCTCCACTGCTTGCGGAAAGTACGTCCTGATTTTATTACTGAGTCATGATACCTCACTCATGATACATTCACAGAAGAAATAGTTTCTACATATCTACCTTATACATTGCATGCATTTTAAGCACATGATCAGCTCACTGCATGGATTTTAATATGAAAAGCCTTGTTTATGTAATCCATCCTCCATTTAAACCGTGGTAAAATTCTGGTCAATCTGTACTACACTCTGTTCTTGGCCAGTTACCAACTTGTGTAATGTTGACCAAAAACTGAGTGTTGTACTCTGGGGTTTTACCAAGACAACTCATCGTATGTACTGTAGGAAAGTGTACTGAGTAGATCTCTGAGAAACTCTTGCATTTATTTTGTTACAACAAAATAAGGACAACAATGCTACTTGTATATCCTCATCTAGATTGCTTGAAGTGCTTGAAAGGATCTGTGTGTTTGATATAGATGTTGCAATGTTGGTGTTGCTTTAACCAGGGGTGAGTAATGATCTTTTTAAAGGATATTATAAAGTTTAGAAAAGCCACACAAATTTTTGCCTTTTTTCTGGAATGAAATATTTGCAGTTTGAAGAGATATTCAACATTATTAATGACTTAAGACTCATTTGACATTTGGCTTTCATGGAAAAACAGGCAAACTACACTCACCAAGCATTAACAAAATTACTGGATTTGCATGTAAAGCAACCTTTTTTATTATTTTTATTCATTCACCATGTTGATATCGCTCGGGGGTGGGGAGGGGGCAGCATTTAATTTGAGGTATAATTCCATTGCTTTGAATCCTTGTAGTCCAAGTGAAGTTGCTCTCATGGTGCTTTGCAGAGGACTTTTGACTCAGTCATGATGAATGAACAGTGATATATATCCAAATCAGAACGGTGCATCATTTGGAATGAAACCTGAAGAATGGTGATGTTTCCACATGTCAGCTTTCTAGATGATGGAGGTTGTGGGTTTGCTGATTAAAAATTCTTGGGGGAAGTGTAGTGAAAGTAATATAAACATTTAGCAAGTGTTTGCTAAGTTGCCATGTGGGGAACTATTGAGGAGGATTCGTGAGTTTGGAATTATGAGATGGTGGTAAATTGAACTAAAACGCATGGTGGTTTCTTGGAATGATTTGAAATGGGTTGTCTTGTCTCACAGAGTTTAGTGTGGAACCATTTCTTTTCATCTGGCATCAGTTATTAGGCGGTAGATGATGTAATGTCTAAATCTAGTGATGATACTCAGTTGGAGATGTAATGTTCTAAGGATCAAAGAAATCTATAAGGTTATATTTTAAGATGTGAAGATAGACAAGAACAGCGTGCTTACTTCAATGTTATTAGGTGGGGGGAGGCTGATGCTTTAGCAGTATATCAAACCCCCATTTCCCCCCCCCCCCACTCCAGTTGCACCTAACTGCCCCCTTGTCTATCACTGTATCTTTTCAGACAGGCAGAAGTGTCAATGGGCCAGTTGCCGTGGGACTTCTGCACTGAATGAAGGAGGATTCAGAACACAACCATCTGATAGATTAGATAAAATCTAATTGAAGCAATACTGGTCAGGCAAATGTTAATTGTTCATGATACCTCCTTTTCCCAAGGTCCACAACTGAGATTCCATTCCTTGTCCTTCTATGGCCTTCAATCACAGATTGCTGTATTGGGTTCTATGTTGGTCATTTTTATTTTGTTTCGTACAGCTAAAGGAAAACCAGTTCAGCCCCAAGGACCTTGATAGGGATCTTTTAAGTGAACATTAGAGGCTAATCATGATGCTGTGATGTTACTAACTGACATGTAACCTCTCATTAAATGTGTCTTTCAATTATTGCTCCATTAAATGTGTCTTTCAATTATTGCTCACTGAACATTCTCTCCTCATTCCAGCCAGGGACAATTGAAAAGGCTGTTTCAGATATTCGATCTATTGCCATTCCAATAGAGGATGGAGGTGTGCAGAGTGTGTGGCTGCTGACAGAGTAAGTGATGAGAATTGCAATTTTCTCACTTGGCATGTGGCTCATTCCAACAGGTTTTCCTTTTGATTTGGAGAGTCAAAAGTGTTGAATAATTCTTGTTGTTGGAAATCTTGCAGAGTCCAGTGGAATGAGATCCAGGATCTAGCAATTGTGATTGTATCATCCAGAGGGAAACCTTTACCATTACTTTCTATTTGAAGCCTAATCACTTTTCTTTGTGCAATATTAAATTGTATTTTCAGTAACCATTTTACATTTGACCAGTCATTTAGGAGTTACAAAACAGTGACATGGCAGTTTTTTTGCAAAGGAGCAAGTGTTCAAGGGATCAACATCCAGTTGTGAGCTTCACATATTTGCTATTGCTCAGTTGAAAGAGTAACCCCAGATCCTGTCTGTCTGTTCCAGTCTAATATCCCTGAAAATGGAATTCAAACAAAGGTTTTCCCAGGATTCAGATCCTGGATGCATTAATTCACCTCATTGTTATTTGTGGGATGTAGCCAAATGGTTTAAATTCCTTCATGTGTAGGCACTGTTGACAAAGGCAGTGTGATTGTCCAATGCAAAAGCAAAATATTACAGTTGCTCAAAATTTGATATAAAACACAAAATGCTGGAAATACTGAGCATATCAGGCAGCATCAGAGGGAGAAGTTTCTTGACCCGCTGAATATTTCCATGATTTGCTTAATGTGGCTAACATAGCCATTAGTCTGCTGCTCTACTTAGTTGTTTTTGCCAAATCTTGAAAGGAAATAACAAACTATACTGTGCACTAAAGTAGATTAAACTACCATCTCCATCCCTTTGTTTTGGGATTTTCTCCCTAGTTTATAATCACTGAATTTTAGCCCACCTGATACAATGGCATGGACTATTTCTGGGAAATGTGCAGGCATCAATATGCATGTCAGGCAAAGGTAGCAATATATTTGACTCTGCTCTTCACAGTCAGGTAAACTGCCAACAGTATTGTTGGTGAGGTGTTGGATAGGCATGGAGGGTGGCAGTAGAAATCTATCAAAAGATAGGCCAACAGGCATCAAAACCTTAAAGGAAGAACACATTTTTGTTCCTACATTGAACAATTTATCTGGAGTTTACGAAAGTGAATTTTTCCATTGTGTCACAGGATCGACCACTGGAACAATGAGAAGGAACGCCTGGTGCTAATAACCGAGCGATCGCTGCTCCTTTGTAAATATGACTTCATCAGCCTCATTTGCCGACAGGTTATACGAATTTCACTGAACGCAGTGGATACTATTTCAATTGGAGAGTTTCTTTTTCCTCCAAAGTCTTTGAATAAGTGAGTAGAGAGGCAAAATGTTTTATCTGATGTTTCTGCACAGGTCTTTTGGAAGATCACACATTGGTTTGTGGTCTCATATAATGAAAGTTGTAATAAAACTATCAATCTCAATTTAAGAAAGTCACTAATAAATCCAATAAGGAATTCGGACAAAATGTCCGTACCTTGAAAATTATAGGGATATGGAACTTGATGCTACTATAGGTGTTGAAGCAAATGGGTCTCCCTTTGGATGCAAGAAATGCTAAGTTAAACACAAGAGGGAGAAAAGATTAGACACAATACTTGCTGTGTACTTCAATCCTTCATGTATCTCCAAGCTTGTTCAATGCATCTTTATTACTAGTCCCATATTTACCAATCACAGCTTGTAAGAAACAAGGTAGGGAAGGAGGTGACTGAAATGGCCTGTTAGTCTACTGTGAATTTTGTGTAAGAATTCCAAATTTAATCTCTTGCACCTCTCAGAAAAGCCCCTCATCAACATGGTCGTGAATGTAAAAAAACAAATGTTAGTTTGTTATCTTAGGCAATCCCTCAGGGTCAAGGATGATTTGCTTCATCGGGCTTTATCAACCACCTTGGAACCCTGAAAACCAGAGTAAGAACTCTTCCTTCCAGATGGGGCAGGGGGTCCCTGATGAAGCAGATGAATGGGTGGCTTGTGAGATGGCACACTGTTTATGCAATGCTTCTATGTGCTCATAATGGCTACTCAATACTTTCCTAAATATCCTTCATTCTGATCATCATGGGCTATAAATTCCCAGAAGTTGTTGGGGATTTTTTCCAAGGAGGCTTTGAGCACATCCCCGAATCTTTTTCTTTGTGCCTAGTATTCTTTTCCTGTTACAGAGCATCTAATGTAGTCTGTTTCAAGATTCTGGTGGTCTGATCTAATGTTACTAGGGCCTTAATAGGGGATGTTGGCTTGGAAGATGACACAGATTTTGCTGTAACCACAGAAGTTTAGCTGTTGTCTTCCACAGAAAAAGTCGTCAGAGTCCATTTCTTCCTCCAATGGCTGACAAGCTACTGCCCAAATTGCACTGTGGATGTTATCTATGCTGTGGGAAAACTCCAAGAAGCAACAGCAGCTATGTTACATGGCTTTTTTTTTGACCTTGCTAAAAATCTTTAACTCTATCAAATGTGAGGGACTGTGGAACATCCTCCTCAAATTTGGCTGCCCACAAATGTCTCCATTTTGCACTTGCTTCATGGCAGTATGCAAGCCACTATCCAAGCCAATGGGTCTGCAACAGAGCTAATCTCAGGAAAGACTGGTGTCAAACAATAATGTATCATTACCCCAACACTTTTTTTCTCAATCCTTTTCAAATATTGCAATTCACCTTAAATTTCAACACCTTCAGCAGGAGTGGAATTAATCCTCTGTACCAATAATTTTGCAGTACACAGTAAATCCAAAAGTTGGTAGGTGTAGTACTTGATTAGCAGCCTAATGAGTTGAATTCAAAGCATTTTGGAAAGTTGGAAGAAATCTTGGTATTTTGACAGCTAATTAATCATGAAAGCTACCTTAGTGGGGGAAAGCCCTTAAATGAAGATTAACATTCTGGTTGAGTATTAGTTTATTGGTGACCTCTAATCAATTACTGGACTACAAATGTGACGTTGCTGATCACACCCATATTCTAAGATTGCAGATACTACAAACTTTTGTATTCACTGAGAGAAGACAAATTAACTTCACCAAAATAGGCTACATACAACTGAAAAGTCTATTTTAGAGCATTATTCTCTTCACAGATGCCTGACATCATGCTGTTCTATTGTGTTCTATTTTCATTGTGCCCACAGACTTGTTTGGCAGCAATGAAACCACCTAGTTCCCTCTTTGTTTAATTTGAGTCAATTATTGTTGCTTTGTATGAAGCAGAAAGTATTGTTTTCAAAAAGGGGCACTTATTGAAGTGGAGGTATCATTTAGCTTGTTTGGTTTCACAGAAGAGAGGGACATGGGATTCGGGTCCAGTGGGATAAACGGGAGACTCCATCCTTTATTAATCGCTGGAATCCATGGTCCACTGACATGCCATATGCCACTTTCACTGAACATCCCATGGCAAATGCAGATGAGAAGATTGCATCTCTCTGCCAGGTAAGAAATGATCAGCCATTTTATTTAGGAAAGACCTCAAACTGATATCAACCAGAGCAAATGACTGAGGTATAAGCCACTTTATATGTCCCATTGCCTGGGCAGTAATAATTTAATATAAAGATCCTCAGACCTGAGCTGTAACATTTGTGCTGGAGAACTTGCATGGAATTAAATGTAACTGAGGTTTATCATAAAGGTAATTTACATTCATGAATTTTAATGATCTTAAGTGAATTGCAGCGATTCACTTAAATCCTAAAATACATTATCCAGTCAGTGGTGTGTTGAAATGAGTTGACTTTACCAATAATATCTTTCAGCTGGGGAACTTTAAGACCCAATTAATCCAAGCAGTGAAGAAGGCACACAAAGAGGCACCACTGCCAGGCCGGGCCAATGGAGTGCTGATCTTGGAGCGGCCTCTTCTCATCCAGACTTATGTTGGGCTAATGTCCTTCATCAACAATGAAGCTAAACTGGGCTATTCGATGTCAAGGGGAACAATTGGATTTTAAAGTAAAGTAAAGAATTTGAGGTATTCCATATTACCTCTTCTGCACCCTTTCAATTTGCAATAATCCAATCTTCAGTTAGGAAATGGACAGCTTTGTGGGTGCATGTCATGAAGTTGGATAAACTGGGTGAGATTGTGCTCTTCCCTGAGAGAACACACAGTCATAGCATGTGGTGCAATGTTATTTTTAAACACATTGCTTCTGTAATATTGCATATTATATACAAAATGCAGCATTGCAATTGGAAAATGATTAGCACAGCATCCTGCTTGTATCATAGGTGTTTGTTGATGGACTTGTTTCCTATGCTTGTTTTTGCAATCTAATGGAAACTGGTCATTTTAATTACTATTATATCACCTGTGTTTTAGTCAGAGACAAAAGCAAGAGGGGCAGTTAGTGTAGTGTGTTTTCACCTCTTGGATTCTGGTTCAAATATAGCACAAACAAGAGCAGACTTTGAGAAAAAGCTGCATGTTTGGGTTTAAGATCAACCCAGATGTTGTGAATGTTGTCTGATAGACTGTCCTTGCTTCAGAACAACTGACACAATCACTAAGTGACTGCTGTACAAAGTAATGGCATATGGTCACTGAGTAAAGTTACTGGACAGCAACCAGGTTTGGATCCTATCATAGTTGGGGAAATTAATTTCAAGTAACTAAATGTGGAATTTAATGTGGAACTATTGTTGTAAAACCCCATCTGGTTCATTAAAATCCTTCAGGAAAGGAGATATTATCCTTACCTGGTCTGACCCATTTTCTTCACTATTATTGATGTTTAACTGGCTTTTTAATTCAGGAGCAATTGGGGATGGATAACAAATTCTACTATTGGCAGTATCACCCACATCTGTAAATCAGTTACTAGTTCATTCAATCATCACTTAAAGGAAACTGCTACTGCATGTAATACCTGAAGTTGCACTACTGCATTTTATCCACCTTGACCTGATAGCCAGAGACCATGTAACCGAAGCAATTTGGTGGTCTGGTATAGGAGCAGGAAGGTTCGGGAGTACGAGTAATTTTTATTCAACACAAGTTGTTCAAGTTGCATTGAATAATAATGAAAAACAGCACTAGTCATGCAAACAACATGACAAGCCAAAAATCAACAGCCTGGCATTGTGGCAAGGTTTAACAACTCATTTTTACCAGCATCTTCACTGGGGTTCATTCCCACTGTATTTTGACATCTGATCTTTATGCAAAAGCTACTATCCTTCATCAATCATGAAGAAGTGCATTTAGTATACAGAATCCATGTTCAAACAAATGTTCCAGTTTTTGAAATACTAGAGACAGAATGCCTACAGCAACTAACATGGCTTTTCTCATTCTTAAAATTCCATAATTCGTGAATCCACCATGCAGGATTTTAGTTGAAGGAAAATCAAAACTCATGAACTGCTGAAACTACTGCAAATGATAAAGTACAATTTAAATGCCTTGACTGAAGTAGAAATTATAGCTTAACTGTGCCTTTAAGTTTTTTTAAAAAACTCATTAAGCTTTAACAAGCTGCGAGTTGTCATTGGAATAAATGTGAATTTAAAAACAATTGCTTCATTAACCCCCTACAGAGAAGAAAAATACAAGTATTTAGTCTCCCATTGCAGGGATAATGAGTAATTTTCTGCTAAGTGGGCATGGTAAGCTGTACAGACATGAATACAATTACATACAAATGCCCACAACCATCATCAGGCCAGTCAATAAGGCAAAGCACATTTTCACAATATTTAGAAGCCATAATATTTCGTTAGTATAAATATACATCGCATTCACTGATTTTACTTAACCAAATTATTCCAGCTCTGATACTATAAAAATTCCCTTAAAAAAAACAAAGCAGAAATGGGAGTCATTAACCCTCCTGCTCCCTAACAGACTTAAAAGTGTGTATAAAATTGTATCATTGCAGGAGAGGCTAAGCTAGTTGAACATGTCAGGTGATAAAGAAAGTGGCACATTTGCAAACTACATTGTCAGTTTTAAAGTTAACTAGTTATGTTAAAAAGAGCTAGCTGTTAAATCAGTTACAAATAGTTGAGAAAAGATGCTTTAAATAGAATAATGCATCTTCTCTATATTCCAGTATTGTGTTCATTTCTGTATTTCAAAGCTATCACAAATACTAATAAAGCTGACCATTAAATATGGAACATGGTATGTAGTCGACATCCTTATTTGAAAAGGGAGATGAAAAGCAGGTAACTATAGGCCAAATAGCATATCAGCCATTGTCAGAAAACTGTTACAATCAATTCCAAATAATAGTGAAACATTTAAAATATGAGTCAGTGTAACTTCATAATGAGGAAATTGACAAATTTAGTGTTTTATAAGGTCTCAACTGGATGATAGAGGGGATCCAGTAGTTTTTTTTACTTCAATGAATTCAACAACATGCTTCACCAGAGGTCAACTCACAAGAATCCATGTTGGAATGACAGTACATTCAAATTAGGCTTTAGAATGTAGATTTTCAATTGAACCTTAATTAGCTTTCATTGAAGGGAGAAGCAGATGACCATAGAGTCCTGGGGATAGATGGTCATCTTTATTCCATTCCCAGCTGTTCACTTAACATGGCATTTTTGTTTAAGAAATTATGTTTTCTAAGAAATTATAAACAAAGTTAGATACAAGCCAAGTTTAACATTGGGCTCAAAATTAAATATTTTGAGAGATGACATTGGGAGTCATTTTGACTCCCATTACATTGGATTATAAATCTT
>JARFYF010000059.1:21170095-21188056 GCA_030265395.1 Rhina ancylostomus | reverse complement strand
TCAGTGTTGAAATGTCTAATACCAGAGGGAAAAGATGAGAGGGGGCAAGTTTAAAGGAGATGTGCGGGGCAAGTTTTTTACATAGATAGTGGTGGGTGCCTGGAATATGCTGCCCGGGGTGGTGGTGGAGACAAATACGACAGGAGCATTCCAGAAACTTTGATAGGCACATGAATATGAGGGAAATGGTAGGATATGGACATTGCGTAGGCAGGAGGCATTAGTTTAGTTGGGAATTTTATTACTAATGTAATTGGTCTGGCACTACATTATGGGCCGAAGAGCCAGCTCCTGTGTGTACTGTTCTGTGCTTTTGTCCAGCCATTGACCATGCTCCTCTTCCCACAATCTGAAGCAATTCATATCCCATTGTTCTCAGCCTATTCTAGGACTCTAATGATTCTCGAGTTTCCATACAATTACTATCTTCTCAATAACTACATTCTTAAATACTTTTGCAGAGTGAAACAGAATTGGTACTCCAGGTCAATAACCCTGCATCAGATCACCTGAAATGATGACTCTGTTTCTCTCAAAGCAAATGCTGCCTGACCTGTTGATTATTTCCATATTTTTTGGTTTTGTTTCAGATTTACGAAATCTAAATTTTGCTTCAATTATTTTTCAATACTAATATCTGAAGATAAAAGACTTAATTATAAGTTTTTTGGGCAATTTAGACTTCTGTATTTAAGTGACAGTTGTGTTCTGAAGTGGCTCAAAATACCCACACTTTGATGTTACAACAAATTCTGACATAAGACCACAGGAACAGTAACTTATTTAAATAGGGGAGAAGATTGTAATGGCTGGAAACAACTCCTTACTTTATTTTTTAATATTAAAGCAACTGAAGGCTATTTTTAACATCACTTTAATAATTTTAATGTTGTCCTTTAACTGTAACAATAAACCTTTATTGCCAGTATTGACAACTTGTCATTTCAACCATGAACACTGAGAGCAACTTGGCTCAAGGGAATGCGAGGGAGGGTGTGTACCGCAGCGTGGAAAATTTTGAATACAAATTTTTATTTAATCGTTAAGATAGATGACTCCCCTTGAATATGTTAGAAGATTTTGATGAAGATTCCCTGGTGGAGACTCCATGGTACTGCCCCAGAGAGGTAGCATTATGACTTATTGATCTACTTCTGCTAAGGTGCAGCAATTATTATCTTCCCTCAGCCTGCTGGAACACTCACCCAAATCAGGCAAGCTAAGTATTTGAGATGCATGTTTACTAGGGGGCTGGAAATAACAGGAAGTGGTTACATCAAGATAGTGCTGACATTATGGGTATTATTTTGCAGATTCTGCAAAGAAGACATTTTCTCAGCAAGCTGAAGGTCACAAATATAAACTAGGGAAAGAGATGAGATTCCACTTTCCACAGATACCTTCTGACCTACTTAGTTTTCCCAGCATTTTCCATTTTATGTTGTTGCATCATGTTGCCTCAGTTTTCTTATCTGACTCTCATAAGTCTAACCTGCTGACAGGTCCCACCACCTTACTATTAACAAATCATTACACAGACCCTTGTAAAATTTCCTCCCTGGTCACAACACACTTGTACAATAAAGTACATACTTTTACTCTACCTTTTTGACCTTTCTCTTACCAGCTAATCCATAACCTAAATTTCCACTCCCATTCTGTGCCACTAGGCCCCAACCAGGCTCACAGAGTAGTCTCGCAAAATTTGTTTCTCTCTACAAAACAAGCTACAAATCCCACACTGTTCAGATGAACTGACCTACAAATTCTATAGCCAGGGGGCTCCTGTTATGAGATCCTAACCGTTAGGGGTGTTTTACATTTTTGGAAGTAATCCAGTACGAATGATAAACCTAAAGGAGAAATTCATACATAGTTTTTTTAAAAGGGAGGTGCAATAACATAGAGTAACAAGAACATGTTATCGAAAAGAAACATCTACTTTCTTGGTCTTTATACTTTACTTTAAACCATGTATCCCCTTATTACTAAATCTTTCAGATATGAGGGAGGTTTCCAGTCTTCTGATTTGATTAAACCATGGATTGGTGAGTTTAAGTCCATTACTGTTTTGTTGATACTTCAGTTGGATGGCGCAGTACAGCTGGTGATGTAGCTAAATCAGGAATGAATCAGCTGCAATAACTGATGGACCCAGGCAAAGTGCAAATGAACGTTAGGTCTGTAGTATCAGCAATAGCTTGACCTTCTGCAGATCCAGCAAGACATCACTGGAGAACTGATGCCATGCTCATTGTTCAAACATTTGTCTCTTCTAGAATTTCGGATACAACATCATTAATATGTTGAAATTTAGGTAATGGATTAGTTGTTAAGAGGAAGGTCAGAAAGGTTGAGTTGAAATATTGACTACGTAATGTGCTGTGATCAGGAAGGAAATTTTACAAGAAAGAACAGAAGCATGCTGGTGGTACTCTTCAATAGATTTTTTAAAGTAGAACTTGAAAAGAAACAGGTTTTGCCCCTAGTCCTCTGGAGAAGGAATGTAAACACACAAAGCTGGCTGGGTTACAGGTAATGGAAAGGGAGACTCTGGTAACAATAGCAGGAAGGACAGTCAAATCAGTTACATTGGAACCATTAGAGTGCGCTTAGTAGAAGGGTATACTGGGACCACGAGTGAAGCCAGTGATGAGGAAGAATCATGACTATGTCACTTAATCAGTGAGGAGTTGGTTGGGTTATCTGTTCAACTGTGGTTGGTTCATTAATGGACTACATTATTAAGAATAGTGATGGGCAGGGAGTATTTGCCAAACATTAAAATAACAGCGACACAAGAGATTGCAGATGCTGGAACCTGGAGAAACACACAAAATGCTAATGAACTCAGCAGATCAGGCAGCATACATGGAGGGAAATGGAGAATCAACTTTTTGGGTCGAGACCCTTCATCTGGAACCTTGAGACTTTGAGAATATCCAGCTAAAACTCGCCTAGTGAACCAGAGATGCAAGAGTGATCAGCGTGACATCACTACTCATGTCACTGATCTTTGATTTGGGAAGGAGAGAATGCCATTTGTTACCTCACTCATTGCATGGAAGACATTTTGATGTATGTCTCTTTCCATTGAGTCACACAGTTTACTTCTCCCAAATTGCCTTGCAGGACACTCACTGAAATTGTGAGCACTCTCCTTTCGACTTGTCCATACAAGCTCCCACGATGGGAGTTATCCTTGAAAAGTGGGTAAAGGCTTTCACACCTGGTAGTGAAATCCACAATCCAACAATTTCTTACTCATCTGCAGGATCCTGGGACTTGCAGCTTCAGTTTCGGTCAGAATAGCACTTGCAAAGGGTGTCAATCAGTAGTACGACAGACTCCAGAAATCCGAAGTAAAAATAGGAAATGCTGGAAACACGCAACAGCTCAAGCACCCAGCATCAAGAAATTCTCTGCCAGACTATCTGTGTGTTTCCAGCACTTTTGTATTTATTTCTAATTTCTAAGCATCTCTTGTACATGAGATTTTTAATTTAAATAAATTTTATTTACAGCATGGTAACAGGCCCTACCAGCCCAACTAATCCATGCCGCCCATTTTAAACCCCAAATTAACCTACCCGTACGTTTTTAGATTGTGAGAGGAAACCGGAGCACCCGGAGGAAACCCACGCAGACACGGGAGAATGTACAAACTCCTTACAGACAGTGATGGGAATCGAACCCCGATCGCTGGCACTGTAATAGCATTGCGCTAACCCCTACGCTGCCACGCAATTCTTGCAGCTGGGGTAAAAAGTGCTTTACAGGTATTATAGTTCAGAAATTATCATATTACTGATGGTTGTATTTTTAACAATCTAAGAATAATAGAAATTCAGAAACATTGTAATTATTTTATATTTTGTTCATTACTCCATATTTTCTCACAATACAGAAGGATGTTATTCAACTCACTGAGTCCATGTCGGCTCTCAGAGCAATCTCATCAATCCTATTCCCCCATTTCTTTCCTTGTAACATATCTGTTTGCACGTGGCAATCAAACTTTGCATGATTCTTCTGCTACTTATCTACATCAGGGGTAATTTAAGTAAGCAATTAACCCACCAACCCGTGGGAGGAAACTAGAGCACCTAAATCACTGGAGTGAATCCAGTCATTGGAGCTTTAAGACAGCAGCTCTACTTGCTATGACTCTGTGCTGGTTCAGAGATCTCTAATCTTTTCTGGTAATCTGGAACTTGGCAATTCAGACATTTATTGGCTTGGCTTATTTGAATATTGTGCTTCTGAAGGTTTTGAAAGGGTTGCCTCGTTTGCTAGATTAATCCTAAATCGGAGCACTTTTTTTTTATTCATTCTTTTCGGATATGGGACAAGGCCAGCATTTAATGACCATCCCTAATTGCACTTGAGAAGGTGATGTTGAGCCACCTTCTTGAACTGCTGCACTCCTGGGATTGGTATTCCTACAATACAGTTTGGTAGGGAGCTCAAGGATATAGATCCAGAGAAGATGTATATTTCTGAGCTGGGATTGAGTGTGACGAAGAGGACAATCTACATGTACCTGGTTTCCTTGTCCTTCTTGGTGATAGAGAATGCAGGTTTGGGAGATATTGATGAATGAATGGAGTAATATTAGTACATTTTGAAGATGATGGGCACTGCAGGCATTGTATGCCAGTATGCAGGCAAGTGGAGGAAATGAATGTTAAGGGTAGTGAACGTGATGCCTTTCAAGTGATCTGCTTTGATTGGATGGTGTCAAAATTCTTGAGAATTGTTGGATCTGAACTTGTGCAGGTTAGTGGAGAGACCCCACCCACCCAGGTCATTCTCTCTTCTCTCCTCTTCCATTGGGTAGAAGATACAGGAACCTGAGGGCACATACCACCAGGCTTAAGGACTGCTTCTACCCCACTGTGATAAGACTATTGAATGGTTCCCTTATACAATGATATGGACTATGACCTCAAGATCTACCTTGTTGTGATCTTGCACCTTATTACACTGCACTTTCTCTGTAGCTGTGACACTTTAATCTGTACTGTTATTGTTTTTACCTGTACTACATCAATGGACTCTGTGCTAACTCAGTGTAACTGCAGAGTAATGAATTGACCTGTACGATTGGTATGCAAGACAAGTTTTTCACTGTACCTTGATACAAGTGACAATAATAAACCAATACCAATATTCCATGACACTCTTGACTTGTGCCTTGCAGATGGTGGAAAGGTATTTGGGTAATAAGAAGTGAGATACGCAGCTTCTGACCAGTAGCCACAATGTTGATGTGGCTGGTCTGATTGAGTTTTTGATCAATAGTGAACCAAGGAAGTTGCTGATAATGAACTTGGTGATGATAAAGGCATTGAATGTCAAGGGTAGATAGATATTCTCTTGATGAAGATGGTCATTATTTGG
The DNA here is from genome assembly GCA_030265395.1 of Rhina ancylostomus. Classification (NCBI taxonomy): domain Eukaryota; kingdom Metazoa; phylum Chordata; class Chondrichthyes; order Rhinopristiformes; family Rhinidae; genus Rhina; species Rhina ancylostomus. Next base: position 21,182,653 of record JARFYF010000059.1, on the reverse strand, counting down.
CACTTTTATGATGTGAGTGTTACTAGCCACAAATTCATGAGAACATTGATTTTATAAACTTGGTGCCTGAGGTTTGAATAGTACACAATGTACAGACTGTTATGTCTAAAGTTTGCTATAAGTGGATTCCCAGATTGATAATGGCAGAAGTCCCCAATCTGATAACAGTGTATTCAAGCCAATAAGCAGTTCAGAAAAATACAGTATCTATTCAGTTACATTCAAATTATTTTTCAAACATTTATTGTTTTGGTTTTTCCATTTTTCTTTTTATTTCCTCCCTTTATAAAGGTTTCCATTCCCCCCCCCCCCCAAATCTGGATATGCCACATACAGAATGGGTGAATAATTGGCTCTGATAAATGTGAGATGGTATACTTTGTTAGGAAGAACAGGGAAATCACATTACAGGATTCAGAAGATGCAAGTTGAGGTGGGGTAGAGTAACAAACGAATACAGAAAAATAAACAAAGGAAAAAAGGAAATAAAGCCCATCATTTAGCATCCAGTAAGACTAGTGGGGGAAAAGTTATTTTTCAGCTAATCTCAGAATCAGGTTTATCATCACTGTCTTGCATGATGTGAAATTTGTTGTTTTACGGCCACAGTACAGTGACATACAAAGACATTTAAAAAAACTATAAATTACAAAATAAGTAACTAGTGCAAAAAAAGGGAACAATGAGGTAGTGTTCATGGGTTCATGGACCGTTCAGAAATCTGATAATGGAGGGGAAGAAGCTGCTCCCACATCATTGTGTGTGGGTCTTCAGGCTCCTGTATCTTCTCCCTGATGGTGTTAATGAGAAGAGGGCATAATCTTGCACTTTTAGCTCACCTATCCCCTTTTACTTCATTTAAAACAAAAGAAACAGTGTACCAATCACTAAAAGTTGTGCCACAGATTTGCTGAAGCCACAGTAAAATCAAACCAAACACTACATATTTATTCCAAAAGGAAGCAAGACTATTATAGAATCATACAACATGGAAAGAGGCTTTTAGTACCAAGTCCGCACAGATCATTATGTGACAGAAAATGGAATGGAACAATATGGTGAGAAGCTGAAATGAAATATATAGAGTGTGAGGAGATAAGGTGGGGTACAAAACATATGTGAAATGTCTTGACCAGTTCGGTGTTTGGTCAGTAGTGACCTCCAGGATGTTGATAGGGGACTGGGCAATAGTAATGCATTTAAATGTGAAGGGTAGCTAGTTAGATTCTCGTCAGTTAGAGATGGTCTTGGCTGGCACTGTGTGATCCTATGTGATATTTTTATAAGCATAAGCTTAATTAAGTTTACAGCCTGCTTGCTTCAAAGTCTAAAGTTGTGGGTTCAAACCTTACTCCATTGTCAGAGTGCTGCACTGTTAGAAGTTCTGTCCTTTTGGCTTCAGCTGAAGTGCTCAACTCCCTGCACATGAGGAAGGGGAACTGAAGAAGAGGCAGTGAGCAAAAGTGTGTGTGTGCATGTGCATTGTACGTATGTGGTATGTGTATGGATAGATTGCATCTATACATAGGCTAGAATGTGAGTTAAGTAGGTGCATGTGTGTCTGGCTGTATGTTTGTGCATGTAAGTGCATACAGTGGAGCCTGGTCTACAGTTGTTTTGGACATCTTTACCTTTGGACTAAGACTTTGCTCTTTCAAGACAATATGGTAATTGGTATGCAACAGCCACCCCATGTTAAATCATGCACAGGCATCTTTCACTGCTTACTTTTGCGGAAACAATTCATGCTTTGCCCTGAAGGACTGCCTAAGAAGAAGAAATAGCCTACCAGCAACTATTTATAGGCCTTCTTGCGAAATGTAATCCCTGACAATGACTGTCACAGGATGTTCAGCAGACCTACAACTGGGACCATCACAATGGTTGTAGTGTTCATATCAGTAGGGTTGAATGCTATGAGGAGATGGATTATAGGTTTTACCATATTTCATGAACAAACATCCATGCTTCCTTTGGGAGCACTGGGAAGATATTGGAGTGAGAGAAAAATTAACTGAGGGAGAATGAAAATAGATTGAAAATCTTGAGTAAACTTAACAGAATATAAAAATATATGGTTGCTTTATTGGAAACAAAAGGTTAAATATGTCAACATTCAGCTTGTAAGGTCATATCACACTGCACTCTGGAACAACATGTTTCCCGGCTTAAGTACAAATAGAAATTCAATTGCTCTCATCACCTACTGCAGTCACTGTTATTTAATTGTCATGTTGGCATGATGGTACAGCCTGTGTCTCCCTGGAGGGCAATTACTTGGGGAATGTGATGGTGTAATTGGGCAGGTGTGTGGAACATAATCACTGCTAGCTGCAAATTAATGTTGGAAATGGTTGCTTTTACGTATGTGTGTGTGTTTCAGTGTGTGATGTGCACTGAAGTACTGGCATAAGCTCTTAGGGCCAACAAGCCCTTTTCCTTGATCTGTGGCCTGATGACCTTCCTCTGTTCAACAAAACTTGTTACATCTTACAATAATTGAGAAGTCAGAGGTTTATTTATTATTTGCTCAGCCCATTAATGATATTTTCAAATAATCTCCCACAACAATCTCCTTCCTACTCTTGTTAGAAACTCAAGGAGCAGACCTTTCACCCTGTCTCTGTTCTTACTGATTTCACTCCATTTCTTACCAGTAGGCCCTATAAGTGAACTGCATCAGGAAACACTCAATACTTTTCCTCACTTTATGAGTTAGGTTTGAGGGTATTCACAGTGATCAGGCTGGAGAAAGTTATACATGGAGGAAGTTAATAGGCAATGATGATGACTTTACCTGTGTCGCTGTCTGCCTTCCATAAGGGCAGGTTGTCATTGACTGCGTGTATGTGGCATCTCCAAACCAACCGAAAAGAATACAACAGTCTCATATGCTTTTATTAATGTGGAGGTGGTGGGAACCATCAAAAAGATATTTCTGTGGGTGTATATAAGATTCCTGGGATACTGTCATGATGTTTTCACTCTATGACAGTGCAAGCTTCCCGATGTCTGAGTGCTTGGAAGTACACCCAAGGTAAGCTGGACTAATGAGACCCAATGAACCCTAACATTGCTACAATGAATGCCATGTGACCATCAGATTTTTTTTTCAGACAAGCTACTGAACTAGTAAAGATGCCCAGACAGATCTAGAGATGTACTTAAGAATTCGCTAGCCAGGTTCTACAGAATAGTAGCTTGCTAAACTCTGCACAAAGATTTACACCTGTGGAAGAAACAGGAACAAGGTCCAGGTTCTCTTCAGATGAATTCAAGAAGGAAATGGACTGGAAGGAAGACATGAAAAGGGAAAAGGCACAACTCACTGCCCGTACTGCTACTAGGATCCCCTTGCTAATGCAAGATTCACTTGGGTTTCAACCACACTCCCCACTCCCACCTATTCCAGTGACAAGCACTTCTGCAGCAAACAACCAATCACTGCTGATAAAAGGAGACCTATCATTCAGAACAAGAATCAGCTGGAATATAGTTTGAAGCCACAAGTGATTGAACAAGAAAATCATTACGTAATGGTTTCTTAGTTCCTCATTGCGCGAAAATACAACTCTTTCATTTCTTACCATCTTGCATGATGCAAGCCATGTAGTTTCAGCAGAGGTTACTCAGGTCATTGCTTTGATTTCTGCTCTTTGCAAATATCCTATGAGTTTGGAGCTTGTGGAGCCCCATCAAAAACTGCTTGACTTCAATAGGGCAGGCTCAGCCATCAAGGGACAAGGTAGAATCTCGAGTTCCTACTGAGAGGAGGGTAACAGGTGAGAGATTTGAGTGCTTTTTACATCTTCCCTTACATTTTCCTTTAGGATCATGCCTCCTAACCCAGCTATACCTTACAAATACTGTTCTGCAGTAGAGCACTTCAATGAATCAGTGTATTTTAAGCTCAAAGCTAAACTAACTGTAAATGGAAAAGTGTTGTCATCTGCAACTTGCATAACCATGGTCAAGGTGTGCATGGATTGGTGTTTCTATGGAGATGGCTGCTTTACCCTTGCGTAACATTATCACAATACTCCATGACATAAGCATAACCATATTTGAGGCAACTTCTTCCATTCTCTCTAGAGTCATGGCAGAGCACTTGGCTGGCAGTGTCAGTGTGTTAACCTATTTTGTGCATCTGCAAAGTGATTATCCTTTTCATCAACTATCCCAGAGTTCAGCATCGTTGTCCAGCTGAGCAGAGTCTGCACTCTCACCTGCTGTCCTTACTGTAGTTATCTGCTCTTGCTCACTTTTCAAGTGTGAATCACCATGTGGAGACACAACTTCCTGTGTTCCTGGCACTTCCAGGTGTATTCACATTTCCTGAGTTGGTTAAGCTATTAAAACACTTCCTGCATTGAAATCAAGAGGGAGCAACTTTCAGCCACTGCCTTTGTCTGAGCAGTAGGTTTCTTGCTCTTGGATCCTCATGGTCTATCAAGGAAGCTATTATTAAAGCAAGATAGATCTTTTAAAATTAAGGTTGTTTTGTCATGCTCGCTGCATGCAATCAATACCAAAACTGCAAGTAATATTACAGTTACATTAACAAGCCATGGGTAGGTGCTCAGCCTGCTTTTGGATTTCCTACATTATATCAGATCTCTTCCCCCACATACTTCATTAATGTAAATTCATGTCTTCCTCTAATTCAACATGTTTGTAGTTTCGTGTTCTGAATTTGTAGAGCAGCAGAATGCTTTGCCCAAGGATATGTGATTCCCTCATCTTTAATTCCAGTTTGCATCATGAAGAAGTTACTGTCATAGTCTCATTGTCCCATTTGAAAGAGGAAGCTTGTTGCTGGAAGGAAAAGTTGAGATGTAAAGAGAACAATGAAGGTTTTTTAAAATAATGTAAGAAACTGCAGAACGTATACCCACATTCCATTATAATGAAACCCAAATGTCCCAGCAGAATGAAGTTCCATGAACACTATAGATTGAAATCCCAGAAGCCTTGTGCTTTAAGGAGAGGTTAGACACGTTTGGGTTGTTTTCTCTAAAGCAGCAGAGGCTGAGGGGAGACCTGATAGAAGTTTATATGACTATGAGAGGTATAAATGCATGCATTTAGGGTGGGAGGTTAAGTTCAAAGGTGAATGTGTGGGACAAGTTTTTACACAGACAATGGTGGGTGCCTGGAATGCGCTGCAAGGGATGATGGTCGAGGCAAATAAGATAGAGGCGCTTAAGAGGCTCTTAGATAGGCACATGAATGTGCAGAGAATGGAGGGATTGTGTAGGCAGAAGGGAAGGGATAGTGCAGGCATTTAATTACTAGTTTAATTCGATCAAGGAATTGAAGGTTATAGGGAACTGACACAGAAGAGGAGTTAAAGCAGGCACAGATCAGCCATGATCATATTGAATGGCAGCACAGGCTTGAGGGGCCTGGTGGCCTTCTCCTGCTCCTATGTTCCCGTGTTTATAGGTTCCGTAGATGAAACTGTACATTTCCGTTAGACTAAAACCTAAGAATTAGTAAAGTCCTGAAGCTTGTAGGCCTGGCAGATTGATGAACAAATTCATCTGATATGTGGTTCTCATAAGGGAGCATCTCATAGTTAATTAAATGAGAAGCTTGAGGCATTGTTGTTGGTTTTGAAAGAGACAGAGATGTATTTGTTGGGATACAAACAGTAAATAAATTTCCCAAATCCCCTTTCTGTGCAAATACTTCATTTTATCCAACCAAAGAGCTTAAAGCAATGCCTAATGCTTTCCTCACCCAGTGTCCATGCAGACACATTTTTCAGTGAAGATAATGGAATCTGTTGTTAGTGACATTTACTGTATTACTGTAATTGTATTTCAAAAGTATTTCATTGGTTATAAAACACTTTGGAACATGTTGAGATTGTGAAATGGCTCACAAAAATGAAAAAAACTTTTTATTTTTAATTGGTACACCTAGGTATCTTAGGAAGACCATAACTATTATATTGATCCACTTCATCTTATTTTCAGGGTTTTACTGAAGTCCATGGATGGTCACTTTGTAAGAATTTTTAGCAAGATGCCATTTAGGAAACATGAATTTTGGAAGTAATTTAAGTCTTGATTGTTAGCTCTAGATTCTAATTACATTTTAAGAGAGATCAACATCCAGTAATACTGAAGGGCCATTGGTACTATAGATAGTGACAGCCGCAAAAGTATTAAAATCAGTGTCACTTACTGTTTTTCATTTTCACTTCTTCGTATCCACACTGTCCCCAAGCTGCGCACTGTACCTGGTAATTAGAGCTTTCAGTCATCACTTACAGTCTCAGGCAAGCCTCAACAGGCATCCTTTCTTTCTCTAAAAATCCAGATTATTGATAGTTCTCAACTAATTACACTTAAATTGGGAAGAGGAATTGCCAGACAACTTGTGAAAGCTTTCACCAATTTGTGTAGCATGCAAATTAAAACAGAATCCTAAGTAAACAATATTTTTTTGTTTCTAATTACTGTTGGTCTTAAATGTACTTTATTTTAATTTTTGCCTTTTCAATTTGAATGATTCATATTTGCAATTTATTGCAGAGCAGAGCATTCATTATATTGTTGCTCTGTTATTCCAGTTTCCACTGATGCAGTGTTTCACTTTTCCTCTTCTATTGAAAGTGTACTTTGACAATTCAACCCAATACCGTGCTGTAAGCGCATCATGACTGGCATTGCTCATGCCTTGCACCCTGAACATCTAAATCTAATATCATCAGCAGGGCCATTTTGTGACTATAACCTGCATTACTAATTTTTGATGTTGCTGCATCTCGATTAGTCTGCCACACAACTCTACCACATCAGATAAATTTATGTCTAGTGCAACAAGTGTTCAACTGTTGTAAATATTAGAAGGTCAGACAGCATCCATGGAAAGAGAAATATTTTGCTGAATGTTGTCTCTGTTTCTCTCTCCACAGATGCTGCTTGACCTGCTGGTTATCTTCAGCGTTCTCTATTGTATGTTAGATTTACAGCATCTGCATTGTTTTACTTTCTGCTCAACTCTTCTTGTTGAAATCGGAGTAGCATGGTAAAGCTGCACAGTAGTATTCAGTCCTATTCTCCACATAACGTCCTGCTCATCCTCATTATGATCAGAGACTTGAGTTGTGTTGCCTGTTTAAACTCGTGTGTTTTCAAAGTTGGCACATGCTTCAATTGACGTGGTGGCACAGGTGAATGATGTGATAAAGTGGGACCAATTTAGTTTTCATGGGCTTGTGCCTTGAGTGCAGTGAAACAACATTCCATGTGTTTCATGCCAGGCAATAAACCAAGGATGCTATTATTTTAAAAATCACTTTCCCAGACCATGTACAACTTCCAAAGCCAATGCATCATTCATGGCAGGGAAGAATTTATACATTCTCTTTCAGTCCCAGCAACCAAAAAGATGGGGAGAGTGTGGATTGTTTGTGATGGACATTTGGGGGTGGTGGGGCATAACATCTATATCGGTGTATGTACAGCAAAGCATAGTGGAATGATAAACCATAATTCTCGATTACTAGTAAACAGGTCAAGCCTTGAACATGTATTTGTCTTTTTAATTGGTGATTTTAAACTCAGCAATCTCTTTGTATGAGCCATTACAGCAAAGTAGGAAGATTTTAGGCCTTTTGTAAAGGTATGTTTTACTTTATTAAAACAGAAAATCTTGCATTTGTCCAGAGAACGTCAAAGTGAAATATAGTATTTTACATTATGAAAACAAATAAAACTTGCATGTGTATAGCATTGCATTTGTATGGCAGTCCTCAGCTGGTCAGACAGCATGGTGTGATGGGGGTGGTTTGATGGGGGTTAAAGGAAGAGAAAGTTCAATATTTCATGTTGATGACATTTCATTGAGAAAACATTCACTTTGTTTCTCTCATCATGGGAGCTGCTTGACTTGCCAAGGATTACCATTTTTTCTGTTTTAATTATAAAATGATTTTGTCTTATATAAAGTAGGAGTGGCCAAATAAACTATTGTCAGAAACATCATTCTCACTGCCTTCAGGTCTTTTCATTTGAAGTTGTTAGATTTATCACAGGATTTTACTCCATGAAAGGTCATTTGCTCTTAAAGGGCACAAGGCGTGTTGTATCAACTTGTTCCAGTTGATAGTGTTTCAGCTTCTTTGCCAGAACCCTGATTATATTGCAGGACTTGAACAAATAATGCAGGCTGACACTCAAGTGCAATCATGGATAAGAAGTTAAGCAAAGGTTCAGTTGCTGTGGTTAAGGGGCTGTTAAAGATTCCATGGTACTATTTAAGGAAGAATGACTTGGCTTAGCTAACATCCCTATCTCAACAAATACCAACAAAAACTGATTTCACACTATGTGAAGTGAAAATCTGAATCTCATTACCATAAAGCATGTGATGCAGGGTCAATGCCGATTTTTGAGATTGAGATCAAATATTCTCATTCACTAAGGCATTATAAGAGCAAAAGCAGGTAAATAAAGTTGAGGCATAGTTCATTCATGGTCAAAAACTAGTTTGCAACTGTGTTAGGATGCATTTCATCCAGAAAGAAGTGTTAAAATGGCACCTGTGTGGTTTCAGTGGGACCTCACTCAATTTAGTTTGTGATTGCTCCAACACTTTGCCATGCAGTAATCACTGAAGGACACATTCGCTACAAGTAGAAATGCGTCACATGAACAGATTGTTCTCCTACATGAGCAGAGAGGTGCCACATGTGAGCAAAACACACTCCTGCTTAACAAGATATGTGGGTGAAATCGTGTCTGCTCAGTGGATGAGTGATGCAGCCATCCTTCCCAGTAATACATATCTTCACCTTGATCAGAGTCTTGATCAGATTGTACACGAAACAACTCAAAAGGAAAGGAGTAAATATAGTAGGGATTATATATAGCAGACATAATCATAGAGTCATAGGGAGATAGAGCAAGGGAATAGGCCCTTTGTGCCCCCCCCCCACCCCCACGAGTCCACACCAATCATCAAGCATCCATTTTTCCACTTATCCTATCCTTTGCCCCTGTATTTTCAACAAAGTTTCTCCCACTTACCCGCACTAGGGGCAATTTACAGTAGCCAATTAACCTATGAATCTGCACCTGAAGGAAAACAGTACGATCTTCGGAAGGATGTGCAAACTCCACAATACTAGAAGTCAGAATTGAAACTGAGTCACTGTGAAACTGCAGCTCTTCTACCTGTACCTTTGTGCCATCTATGATATAGGATTTTGTCAGTTGGGTCAGCTTTGGGTTGATGTGATGGTAATGCTGGGTGTCTGTAAATTGCTGCACCATTGTCCACCATGTCTTCTGGTGTTCAGGTTCATTAAATTGTTGCCCATCTTCGCAAGGACACCAAGTCCATGCCCCATCAGCCATTTCCTCACACCACCCCATATTGCGGCCAAGGACAGCAATCTGAATCCATTTTCTCTAGGGCAAGAATTTTTTGTGTGTCATCAAGGAAACATGCTTGGACTCCAATGGAAAAGGGAGCAGGCTTCCAGCAGCCAGACTGCACCCACAAAGGGGGCACTTTGATGTACCTCTGGGATGATGCAAACCAGCTATAGGGTTTGTCAGATGGAAAAAGTACCAGGATGTTTAATTTTAAAGACAAATGGGATTTTCCATTTATATATTGTTTGATATTGCCTTGTTATAAATAACTCCCAAGACACCAGCCACTTACAGATGCATTTTTATTTAGGGCAGATAACATCCTTTGGTGTGCAGAATTAAGTGCGCTGAGGTAGCATCTGGCATTGCTGCATATCCTGCAATGCCTCACCTAGAAAGGCTGCTAATGTCGTACATGTCATGTCAACGTACCCAAGGAAAACCTTGATTCCCTGTAGACACTAAGAGATGCTTACCCATTAAAAATGATTGCAGCGGAACATGGGATAGTGAACTAATTTGATTGTTGTTGTAACTGCTCTGTTATTCTAACAATGTTTGAGTGTGTGAAGTTGATTCCTAAATCAGGATACATCATCCCTGCTTGGTCAGTTCTTACCATATTTATAATTGTGAACTCTGAGGCAGGAGCTTTTACAAGAGGCCGAGAAGTCAAGGAAGGTCACATCATGAGATAAAACACATCTGCTACATTACCATTCTCCAGGAGTTGCCTTTATGCACTGAATTGAAAGTGACAGACTTTCAATTCAGTGAGAGACTATAAATCAAAAACAGTTACTTGTGAGGGATATCTCATTACTCAGTGAGTGTGGATTTCATTGCTTTGATGTGTAAGCCTTTCAATGTACCCCCCCAACCCAAGGATGCCAGTTTGAGCAATACATTCTGATGTGCATTACTCTCAGCTGTATTGACAATAATGGTGACCAGCAATTCAAGTTGTTCAAATTCTTGACCAATGAGAATGTCTTTTGTTCATAGGTCAGAGTGCTTTAATTGATGTGACACTCATTAGGAAATGCAGAGATTTTGTAGCAAGACAGTTAGGTAATTGGATCAGAGATTGAAGTATAATGTAAGGCAGAACTTGAAGGAATATGATACATCATCTGGGGTCTCCTGGTTTATCGTTGATGCACTATGTTGGAGGTAATGGTTGAATTCTGGAAATTGGCATTTGGTGTAGTTTCGGGACAATGATTTTGCAGGTTCCTTCTGAAGAGCATCCTTTTGTCAGGGAGTCCTTTATAGCCCACATGTTTCTCCTCTGCTCAAATTGGAGATGGGCCTGTTGATGTTGAATTGCAACACCCCCTGGATAGGCTTCATTGTCCTCCTGCTTCTCTTTCTCCAGCATTATGATGGTCAGGCTTCAGATCATCATGCTGTTCTTCCTCTGGTACCAGCTGCTTTCTGCAATTGGCTAGACTGTGCAGGATACCACACAACACAATAAAATCATCACATCTTGGTGGTATGTACTGCAAGGCACCCCTGGATTGATGTAGACAAGAAGACCAATTGCATTTTCTACTACTACTGCTACATTACTTTGGTGGCTTCTGTTGTATCAGCATGCAACCGATGTGGTTGAAGTTCAAATTGATGTGAGTGGCCAGGGATGTAGTCTTATCCCCCAGGACCATTCCTTTTTGGCAGTTGCGTCACTGAAAATGTCTGGCAGTGCAGACTCCCACAGGCTGAAGAATTCCTGGGAGCTGCAAGGAAATATGGCATTGATAATAAATAAATTCTTTTCATGATCAGTATTTAGGTAATGAAAATCTTTGGGATGAAAAGGTCTGGATTATTAATCGGAGACCTAATAGGATGGCAAATCCCTATGTGTACCTTCTCACTGAAGTCAAAATAAGATGAAATTGTTCTTTTGACAGTTAGAAGCAGAGTGACCTCTTTTGTGCTGTGGTGAGCAGCAAGCTGAGAAGCATGCCATAGTTTGCTGCTGCTGTTTGGAATGATATACTGGCCGGGAAGTTGAAAGTCATCATTATCTTGACCTCCATGGAGAGAACAATGCAGGCATGAAAGCATGGCCAAAGGTCTTCCTGCAGGATGTCACATACCTCTGTAATGACAGATATTGAGAAGAGGAGAGGATATGGTGAACCTGAAGACTCTTTGCTGTTATTTTTCTCCTACATTGTGCTCTCTGACCCTCCCCAGGACGTGCCATGTCTATCCTGAAGCCTCCAGAAATGGAGTGCTGGTATTAGTTTCACCACTGAGGCAACTTTCGAATGAGGAGTTCAGTGGCTAAAATTCTATGGGCTTTGGAAGCTGCATAAAGTTCTGAGGCTACCTAGTCAGGTCTCCCAATATCAACAGAGTATATAAGATAAGAACTCTCTATTAGTCACATGTACATCGAAACACATAGTGAAATGTATCTTTTGCATAGAGTATTCTGGGGTGCACTATATGTTTAAATAATGAGGAAACCAAGACTGTAGGACATTGTGCTCTTTGATCTTCTGGGGCTATTCCACAATGGTTATCATGTCGAGCTCCAGTTTATGTTAGTGCAGGCAGAAACACGTGATGCACAACCAGGGACCTTACTAGATGTGTCTGATATTGGGGAAAAGTCAGGTGCACTAACGTGATAGTGCCCCATCCAATTTCATGATTAGGATCATTTCACCCAGAAGCAATAGCCAATGGAATCTGTTCCAAGGAAAATTGATTATAAATTTGGTAACACTTAAACAGGAGTGAAGCAATTTCTAAGCTACTGTACATTAAGTTAACTGTGGTATAAAAGCAGAAAATGCTGGAAACACTCAGGTCACAGCATCTACAGAAAGGAAAACGAGAATTAAAGTTTCTGATGCAGCGTTTCGATCCAAAATGTCAACAATTCCTTTCCTCTCACAGATGCTGCCCGACCTGCTGATTGTTTGTTGCTGCAGTTAAAGTTTCAGGTCAACGACTCTCCAAGAGAATTGATTCACAATCTATGAAGTGGTTTTGGAAGTTTCAGAAAGACATGACAAAAAAAATCTATATTGTATTAAGCTGTAATCACTTATTGCTACCCATCATTCTTTCCAGGCAATTGAGCAACATGACAATTTTTAAATGCCTTTAATTATATTGCCTCTTCCTTGCTTGAGACAGTTTC
>JARFYF010000059.1:21156594-21166903 GCA_030265395.1 Rhina ancylostomus | reverse complement strand
TGCTCCACATTCCAGGCAGCATCCTTGTAAACCTCCTCTGCACCCTCTCTATGACCTCCACATCTTTCCTGTAGTGAAATGTGAAGATCTCCTTTAAAAATGTAGGCTACTTTTTCCAGTTATTTTAGCAAAGTTATGTTCACAACACAAAATGGCCTGCAGTTTCATCTAAGTCAAGTCATGAAGATCACAGGATATCCTTTCCCAGATAAAAATTCAGATGAAGTACTGTATGCAGTTGCCAAACTACAGGGACGATGTGACTTCATTAGAGATGGTGCAGACGACATTCACCAGGATGTTGCCTGGGATGGAGTGTTTCAGCTATGAGGAGAAACTCAGTAGTTTATTTTCTTTGGAGTGGAGAAGGCTGAAGGAGAATCAGACGGAGGAATACAAAATTATGAGGGGCATAGTTAGGGTCAACTGTGAGAAAGTATCGTCCTTGGCATATGGCATGGGTTTAAAGTAAAAAGTAGGATGTTTAAATGGGGATATGAAGATGAAAATTTTTCATCCAGAGAATGGTTGAAATTAGGAATGCGCTGCTTGAGAAGGTGGTGAAGATGAGTACTCTCAGTATTTAAGAAGCATTTAGATGAGCACCCGAAGCACCAAGGCATGGAAGGCCATGGGCTGAGTGCTGGAAAATGGAATTAGTTAGAGATAAGCAGCTGATGGCCTGCATGAATTCAATGGGCTGAAGGGCCTGTTTCCATGTATTGTGTGTGTTATTCATTTTAGCTGCTTTATCAGCTCCTGATCACCAGAATGTAAGGAGATTAAACAAAACTAAGGAAAAGTGTTAAAAATAACCTCTGGCCAGGCTAGGCCCATCCTTGACTGGATAAACCTGAATGCTAAGCTGAGCCACAATCAATAGGAATAATGCCAGTTATGGCACAATACCTCGCAACTCCTGTACTTGTATTTATTGAAAAAAAAACATGATGTATCAAGCAGCTGTAGGAATCAAGAGGACGAATCATTGGTTAACTTGTGTTCTTAGCTGGTTGATAGCTGAATGGTTAATTATCTAGTCAGTTGGATGACTTTAGAAGTTTAATGCTTTGTCTTGTAGTCACGTTTGGTTTAAAATATCCCCAGGGGTATAGCTGGCCACTCTCATTACTGACAGCTGAACAGGTTCAGTGCACATCTATTGTTTGGTCAGTTAATCTTATTCAGAAATGGTTGTGGCATTATTGTGTCATGGCTGGGAAAAATAGGCAGTGCCAGTCAGCATTCACAATCCTGATTAATTTTCCATTCACCGATGAAATAAAATGTTTGTATTAATCAAGATACTATTCCTGAAATAATATTTACCTGGACCAAATAAAAGGGTCTTTATCACTTGTAGAACCATGCCACAGTAAATGCCAGCATTTTCAACAAGGAAAGGGGAAGATAAGTGGGTAGCATGGAGATCCCATGAACAGTAATTTGAGACTATCCTAAACCTTCCCTTTGAACAGGCCAGAATATTACATGTCTGCAGTTGGAGTTAAATCAATGAGTAGATTTTAAGCAACTTATTAAAGCTGAGAACAAATTCTTCACAGCACTCCATTTGTCTCAAGTGCCCTGGTGCAAGAATGACACTTGCAGAAGGTTAACAACTGAAGCATTTCTGGGGCCAAGGGACTGCACTACAATTTGTCTCATGAGTTTACAATAAAAGGTCTTAATTTTAATTTAAATAAAGTAATTACTTTAACAAACCCTTCATGGGGCTTCATTAGTCTCCAGTTATTAATTTCTTATATAATACATTATGAATGACAGAAGGTGGTAATAAGTGCAAAAGCTAACCAGGCTGCTTAAATTCACAAGAACTGTCTCCTTACTCATGATTCAATATGCTCTGGTAATGTGCTGCTCTGTTGTGTATTAATTATGGAGGTGTTTTTGCAAGAAAATAGGGTGCCATAAATGCAAGCTGGTTACTGGTATATCTAATAATGTTTCAATAGAAATATCTTTATAACGAGTGATGAAAATGTACATGGAGTGGTTGAGATTTGGAAAGATGCATTTAAGGACAATCTAGATTGGAATGAGAGGGATATAAAGAAAAGAAGGTAAATTTTGATGGAATGAAATGGAGGAACGGGCAGTAAGATGGGAAAGTTAGCCAAGGATCCAAGATTCAAATGCTTAGTTAACTTTCCCCTATTTTTGATGCCCTGAACTTAATTTAATTCCAGCTCTTCCTTTTATCCCTCATAAACAGATCTAATTTCTCCTTAAATTCATCTGATGTTAATTGTTATGTTAAGTGAGCTCTGTATAAATTGATATTATGACAAACAGAAGATTAAAAAATGCTTGAAAAGATGGTTATGGGGAACTAGAGATTTTGATTCATGGCTCATTGGCATCATTTCTGGGAAGAAGGAACAGTTCCATTGTGACAAACTTAAATTGGGCTGGAATCAATGTCTTGGGAAATGAAGTAACAGTGGTTTTAAACAAATGAAGGTGCCATGGGCAGGGTGTGCAAGGATTCAGGAAAGAGCAAACTAAGAAACAGTAATATAAAAATCAAAGCTGTAGAGCACAATTGGAGTCTGGGTAAAATGTAAGTAGAGTGGGTTAGGAGGAGGTCTACACTTTAACAAAGATAAGAGAGCATTAATGACTTAAGTGACAGTAGGGAAAAATAGAAAAAAGTAAAATCTAAGGGCCCTGTATCAAAATTCACAAAATAAAGTAATATTAATAGATAGAAACGTATACAGATGAGATTGTAAATTGATGAAGGTTGGGAATACATATTCCTTGATTTTTAAGAGTTGAGCAAAGCAGTAAAGGAAACAAAAAGGAGGGGAAAGTCCTGATAATAAAGGCTGGGGGGAAAATATTATATTTTGACCATATTTCCTCACAGCATAGAAAGAGGCCATTTGGCCCATTTAAGTATATTCTAACTTTCAGAGCATCTTTATCTGTTCCATTACCCTACTTATTTCACTATAATCTCTTGTGTACCTATCAGCTCCCCTAATTTTCTTGCCATCTAACTACGCTGTGTCAAGTTAACATATAACATAGAACATTGAACAGTACAGCACAGGAACAGGCCCTTTGGCCCATGATGTTGTGCTAAACTAACTAAGCTAATGACACCTTATTAAACTAATCCCTCCTGCCTTTACACGGTCCATATCCCTCCATACTCTGCATATTCATGTGCCTATCTAAGAACCTCTTAAATGCCTTTTATTGCATCTGCCTCTACAACTATCCCTGGCAGCACATTCCAGGCACCCAGCACTTTATGCTAAGAAAAACTCTTACATTTCCTTCGAACTTTCTCCCTCTCACCTCAAATATAAATCCTCTCATATTAGACATTTTGACCCTGGGGCAAAAAGATACCAGCTGTCTATTGCCTCTCATGATTTTATAAACTTCTATCAGGTCCTCCCTCAGCCTCTGCCACTCCAGAGAAAACAATCCAAGTTTGTCCAACCTCTCCTTATAGCACATACCCTCTAATCCAAGCAGCATTCTGATAAACCTCTTCTGCACCCTCTTAACTTTATCAATCATCACATCTTTGGGATGTGAAGGAAACCAGGGCACCCAAGGAAATCTATATGGTCACAGGAAAAACATGCAAACTCCACATAGACAGCACCTGAGATGAGGATCGAACCCAGGTCACTGGAGCTGAGTGTCAGGTGTACTAACTGCTTTTCTGCAGGAAAATGTATAGTTCATAAAATGAATTTGGATGGAGGCAAGCAAAAAGGCAAAGAAATGCTGTGGTTTAGTCATGTATAGACCCTGGAACAATACCAGTAGTTCTAGAAAGAATATAAATATGTTAATTAGATGTGCATTTGAGGTATTACAGTAATCATGGAGGACTTAAGTATTCATGTAGTCTGTGCACACCAAGTGTGCAGTAATATTGCACATGATGAATTCAGGTAATGTATTTAATGCCAAATATTAGAAGTGTGTTACCCTAGCTGACTTTAAGAAGTGGTATTCAGCCATAGCCATGAATGGCAGCAATGCATCTGTGAAGGTATTCCTAGATTTGTGCCAGGTGGTGAGTTTTAGGATTTCAACTAATTGGTAATAAATAATTGGTAATAAATCATGTATCTATGATATATATTTACAAGTCAGGACACAGTAAAATTTGCAAGTGGTGTACCATGTGTCTGCAGCCTTTGTCTTCTTGGCAGGACAGACTGCAGGTCTAGAAGATGCTATCAAAAAATCCTTAATGTGTTATTGCAATGCATTTCGCAGACAGAATACACTGCAGCCATGATACGTCAGTGGTAGGGGGAGTAAGCATTTCAAGTAATGGATCAAGTGCCAGTGAAGCAGGATGTTTTGTCCCAAATGGCATTGAGCTTCTTGAGTTTTGTTAGAGTTGCACATATCCAAGCAAGTTAAAAATGTTCTGCTATGCTTCTGATGTGCCATTAGAGAGTAGGAAGTCAAGAAGTAACTATTCATCACAGAATACCCAGTTTCTACTTGCTTTTGAGGCAAAAATATTTTTTGGTTTTTTTTGTAAGGTTCTGGTCAATTGTGATTGACGATGTAAATAATGGTGCTTTAGGTGATGATATTGTTGGGAAGATGTTAAACTTTGATGTTGCAGTAGACAATTTTTGGCACTTACCATGTCTTCATGCATATGGACATGCAACTTTGAATATTAAAGAGGTTCAAGTGAAAATGAGTACTGTGTAATCATCAGTGAATATTCTCACTTCATTCGTTATGAAGGAAAGAAGGTGAAGCAATTGAACATACTTGGGTCTTGGACACACTTTTCTGGGTCAATGAGTCAAGGAGCCAACTTGGGAACAGACTATTTTAAATTTAGTATTGTGTAAAAAGACTGGGGTAATTAATAATTTGATAGTAATGGAACAACGGGGAAAAGAGATTATAATAGAATGTTACATTGAGTTCCTAGATGATATAGCTGAAAATGACAATAGGTTCTTAACTTTGTGTAGCTTTTTATAGATTTAACAGGGGCCAATTAAGAAATGAAACTAAATTAAAAAGCATGGGTGCCGATAAGCTATGCCAAACACTTTTTTTTTAATTGTACAACTTGCAACAAATTTACATTCTGGTAAGAAATAAGAATCTGTGGAAAACTGGAAGTTTTAGATAAGAAAATGAAGCTGATAATGTTGCTGAAAAGAACTGTAAAGAATAGCAAGCCTGAGGATCAGCAGAATTTTAAATTCAAAAAAGAATGACCAAGAAATAGATAAAGAAAGAGAAAATAGCATCTGGGAGTTTGAGAATGAACAAGTAAGATTCATAAAATCTAGCAGTGTAGTTAGGATATTTTCAAGAATTATTCAGTTAGAGTGTTACACCAGGAGCTGTTACTCAGAATTGGGGCTAATGGATTTAGGAGGTAATATATTGGAATGGATAGAAGCTTGGTTAATAGACGGGAATGCAGAGGAGGAAAATATGGGCTATTTTCAGAATTTAACTTGTGATTTACCACAATGATGAGAATTTGGGCCTCAGGTGTTTTATAAAGCATATCAATGACTTGAATGAGAATCAAATTTGTTGATAATAAAAACCTGGGTAGAAAAGTAAGCAGTAAGAAGGACAATGAGGAGCAAAAGAAATTGGACAAACAGTAAAACTCTGATAATCCACTATCTAACTGTTTTGGAAGCCTGGATGGTTCACTGGGTGCTGATTCCCATGCTCCGTTTAACACACTGGCCCCAGTTCCCATGCTCTAACACACCAAGGCCCAGTTCCTGCACTCCATTTAAACTCACTTGGGCACTAATTCCCATGCTCCCTTGAGACTAATTGGGGCCCCAGTTCTCACACTCCCTTTTTCTTTCCATATCTGCTTCCGCCTATCACCCATCTACCTCTGTCTCCCAACTCCACCCCTCCCCCTCCCCTACCTGGATCTTTCTGCCTCCTTGGTTCACCTATCACCTACTGGCCTCTGTCTTACCCCTCCCCCTCTCCTCTTTATACCAGCTATCTTCCCTCTCCACCCTCAGTGCTGATGCAGGGCCACAACCTGAAACATCGACAATTCCTCAACCCAAGATGCTGTTTGACCCACTGAGTTCCTCCAGCTGTTTTTTTTGCTCCAGATTCCAGCATCTGCAGTCTCTCTTATCTCTCTTGAAACTAATCTGGTTCTATTTCCCACACTCCATTGAATTTAGAAAATTATTGTATGACATCTAAAAAAAATTGAATTAGAAGTGTATTGAGCATTAATTGGGAAAAACATCCTAAGTTTTAAGTCTGCCATCCAAGTGTGCTGGATTAGTGGTGTCTTACTGAATTAAGTAAAATACTAGTCAAGAACATCCCAGATGTAATAAAATGTGAGGAAATGTAAACAATCGACTTTGATGGGATAAATAAAAATACAGATTTTTTTCAGAAAGCAGAATGGAAAATGTTGGTATTCAGAGAGACTAAGAATGTTCAGAGAGAATTATAGAAAATTAACTTACAGGTACAGCATGCAATTATGAAAATACATCAGTATGTTGGTCTTAAAGGGCCCAGTGATCTATTTTAATGCCTTATTTTCTTAAAATGGGAGTGGGCTTGACTCGAACATAGTTACTAGCACAGATCTGTTGGGCCAAATGGCCTGTTTCTGAATTGGTAATTAGTTTATTATTGCCACATATACTGAGATACAGTGGAAATCTTTTGTTTGCAGGCCATCCAGATTGCTTATTTCCATACATAAGTTTATTGAGGTAGTACAAAAGGAAAAAACAATAGCAGAATGCAGAATATAATGTTACAGTAACAGAGAAAGTGCAGGTAGTCAAATAAGATTCAAGAGCCATGACGAGGTAGATTGAAAGATCAAGAGTTCATCTTTATCATACAAGAGGTCTGTTCAAGAGTCCTATAATAACCGAACAGAAGTTGTCCTTTAGGCTGGTGGGTGTGTGTTCTCAAGCTGTTATATTTTCTGCCCGATGGAAGGGGAAAAAAAGAGAGAATGACTGGGGTGTGAGCAGTCTGATTTCCTCAGGCGGGGGAAGTGCAGTCAATGGAAGTGAGGCTGGTTTTTGTGGTAGACTGGGGTGAGTTCATAACTCTCTGCAATTTCTTGCAGTCTTAGGCAGAGCAGTTGCCATACCAAGCTATGATGCGTCTGGATAGGATGCTTTCTATAATGCATCCGTAAAAATTGGTGAGAGTCATTGGGGACATACTGAATTTCCTTAGCCTTCTGAGGAAGTGGAGGTGCTTGTGTGCTCTCTTTGTCAAGGAATCCACATGGCTGGACCAGAACAAGTTATTGGTGATATTTATTCATGGAAACTTGAAGCTCTCAACTATCTCCACCTCAGCCCCATTGATATAGACAGGAGTGTGTACTCCGCCCTGTTTCCTGAAACCAATGACAAGCTCTTTTGTTTTGTTAACATTGAGGAAAAGGATGCTGCTTGAGACCATGTCAATAGGCTCTCTATCTCCTTCCTGTACTCTGTCTCATCATTGTTCGAGATCCGGCCCACTATGGTGGTGTCATCTACAAACTTGTAAATGGAGTTAGAGCAGAATCTTTCCACACAGTCATGAGTGTAAAGGGGGTAAAGTAGGGGGCTGAGGACGCAGCCTTGTGGGGCACCAGTGTTGAGGATAATCATGCCGGAAGTGTTGCTTCCTATTCTTACTGATTGGAATCTGGATAACAAAGATGAATGTAGGACCAAGGAGATGGTATCCATCGTGGATCTTTTTCAGTGGTAGGCAAATTGCAGTGGCTCAAGGTTGTCTGAGGCTTGGGGCTGTGTGCCATGACCAGCCTCTCAAAGCACTTCATGTTAATGGATGCAAGAGCCACCAGACAGTAGTAATTAAGGCACATTACCTTATTTTTCTTTGGCACAGGCATCATAGTAGTCTTCTTAAAGTAGGTTTGAACTTCAGCTTGGAGTAAGGAGAGGTTAAGGATGTCTGCGAATATTCCTGCCAGATGATCTGCACAGGATCTGAGGACACAGCCAGGGACTCCATCCGTGCCAGTCATTTTCCAAGGGTTCACCTTCAGGAAGGTTGATCTTACGTCTGCAACAATGACTTGTGCGTCAGAGGGTGTCGGGGTAGGTGGTATCATTTCACTGACTTTCTGTTCAAACCATGCGTAGAATACATTGAGCTCAGCACTGTTGCCCAGTGATACTGCTCGACTTTGTTTTGTAGCTCATTATAGCACACAAGCTTTGCCACAACTGACAGCTGCTCTGGGACTCTAGTTTGGTCTGGTATTGTGTCTTGTCATCCCTGATACATTTACGAAGGTCATACCTGGATTTCCTGTATATGTCAGGGCCACCCACTTTAAATGCTTCAGAGCTGGACTTCATTTGGGAGTATTGGGGAACACTCAGATTGACCTCTTTGGTATGCAGACCTCTACACACTTGCCAATGAAGTCTGTGATGGCAGTGGCATACTCATTTAGATTGGCTGCTGAGTCCTTGAATGTGGACTAGTCCACTGACTCAAAGCGGTCATGTAGAAGCTCATCTATTTCCTCAAACCAGCACTCTACAACTTTCTGTACCAGATCCTCATGTTTTAGTTTCTGTTTGTAAGCAGGAAGAAAGAGCACAGCCAAATAGTCTGATTTTCCAAAGTGCGGGTGGTTCTTTAATGGCTGTGTAGCAATGGCCAAGGGTGTTTGGGCCCCTGGTGGGACAGTATGTTGATAGCACTTTAGTAGCACACCCTTAAAGTTGGCCTGGTTAAAGAACCCGGTTATGATGAACAGGGCATCAGGGTACACTGTTTCAAGGCTGTTGATCCCAGAGTATAGTTCATTGAGTGCAGGCTTCATGTCCTCCTGATGTGGGATGCAGACTGCTGTCAGGATAGTCAAAGTGAATTCCCATGACAGATAACGTGGACAGCACTTCACCATCAGATATTCTAGGTCTGGTGAGCAGGAACTCATCCGGACTGTCAAGTTCGAGCACCAAGAGGACTTTCTTAGGAAGAAGACCCTTCACTACAGTTTGTGACCTAGAGGAATGTGGATTCAGAACTCCTGAGTCGTACTGTTATCACTTTATGGCTTTATATTCCAGAAAAATCAAAGCCCCAGGAATGCATTGGTAAAGCTCCATACATGGCTTCCAAATGTTGGTTGTTTTGATGATAGCAATTTGTGGGATAGTCAGCTGTACAAATTTCTGAAACTTTGTTTCAAGCAAAGTCAAAAGCTGAGTTTATTGTCATATGCACAAGTACATGTATGCAGTGCAACAAGAAACTTACTTGCAGCAGCATTACTTACTAAATTAGCAGGACAGGTTGCAGAGTCATGGCTTATGTAAAGTGCATTTCCTTGAGTAAGGAAGATTTGAGTGATCAAGATACCTGAAGTATTGAACAGATTTGACAGAAGTAGATCAGAAAAATTATTTCCTTTGGTTGGGGAATCAAGGGAATATATTCTTTAACTAGAGTTAGGACTTTCAGGAGTTAGTTCTGGAATTTTTCACATTTTGATTGCAGGAAATCTAGAATTCTTGTCCCCAGTATAAGCTCGAGCTTTGAGGACTGATATAATTGTATTTCCCTAGGAAGTACATTATCAAGATATAATGTACAAGTAGATCATGGTCCAGATCTGTTAGTGTCTAGTTGAGCAGAGTAAGACTGATATTGGCCTACTCAATTTATAAACATTTCTCTGTTCTAATTATCTGTGCTAACTAGTAATTAAAGATCTGGTAACTGCTTAAGCTTGGTATACCACAGGAAATCATTTAAAATGCAGCATTGCTGGGAGACAGCTGATGGGGAAGAAAGAAACCAGGGAGCTTAATTACAACTATTCTGCATTCTTCAGCCAGGTATTCTGCTTCTTCTTTACTCGCCTCCTTGTAAGCCTCCATCCTCACCTAACCACATTCGTTCTATTCCATCAATTCTTTCTTCATTCTCTGTCCTAACCATTACCCTCACAGTTTAAATAAGGAAATATTGGGATAGATATGATGGTGGATGAAACATAGCTAAGCCAAAATTAAATTCTTGAATACATCTCAGTTTAGTTGATTTGGAAATGTCGGTCTATCTCAAAATAAGAAATATTTTGATACACTTGATATGTGTGGTGCAAGGTCTTCCCTTTATTCCCAGTTACCTCAATTTCTACCTTTCTTAAAGCCTTAACTTGTCCTTATGGGTTAGCATCATGAACAGTTGATGCACATAATGGAGTCTGAAGAGTGAATATTGCTAGTACAAGGTACAGTGGAAGAACTTGTCTTGCATACTGTTT
>JARFYF010000059.1:21130775-21149413 GCA_030265395.1 Rhina ancylostomus | reverse complement strand
CTGGGTTTCTGGGTTTCTGTTTTTGGCTACACAGGATCTCCAAGCTCACTTCACAAACGAATATGATCCATTGACTTTTGGTATTTGGTGCCCACTTCAGTTGCTTTCTTGGTGGTTGAGCAAGGATTATTGGCTCTCTTTTGGTGTATGATGGCAACAACATCATAATTCCATGTACTGGTCCAGGCTCTAGGTTTATCCTCCTAACCCATAATACTCCGAGCGTTGAAATAAGCAGCGACTACCTCTCTTCCAAAGGCGATGATAACCCTGTGCTTTCCAGTTATACAGGCATTATGAAATCAACTGTGGTAACAAAGAGGTGGGGTCTCAGTGGGCTATTTAAGATTCAGAAGAGGAAAAATTTCTGTAAGGTTGTAAGTGTTAGGAATATGCCCAAAATTATTGGTGCCAAAATAAACACATTTCCTGGGGTTTCATTGTTTTAGATGTGATGGGGGGTGGAGGGGGGGTAAAAGAGGTGGAGGGGTTACAGTACTGATCAGGGAGAATGTCACAACAGCACTCAGAGAGGACACGCAGGAGGGCTCATCCACAGAGGCAATTTTGGTAGAGCTCTCTGAGTGCTAATTATGCAGATGAGATTATACTACAGGCCCCCTCATACCCAGTGAGAGGTGGAGGAACAGATATGTAGACAGATTATGGAAAGATGCAGAAACAACAGGGTTGTCACAGTGGGGACTTCAGCTTCCCCGGTATTTATTGGAACTTCCTAAACACAAGAAGCTTAGATGGGGTGGGATTTCTTCAGTGCATCTGAGGGGTTCTTGAAACAGTTTGTGGAGAGTCTAACTAGAGGAGAGAACATACTGGACCCGGTTTTGGGAAATGAATCAGGCCCAAGTGATAGACCTGAAAGTTGGGGGAACATTCTGGGAATAGTGACCACAACTTGTTATGTTTTAAGATAGTTATGAGTAAGGATAAAATCGGATCTTGTGGGAAGGTAGTAAATTGGGGGTAGGCAAATTCTGACAGGATAATACAGAAGATAAGGAGCGTTCATTGGGAGCAGCTGCTGTCGGACAAGTCCACGTCTGACATGTGGGAGTTGCTTAAAAACCAGCTGATCAGAGTTCAGGATTGGCATGTTCCTGTAAGGAATAGGGACAGGGTGGCAAAGTCAGGGAACCTTATGACCTGAGACGTTCTCAATTTAGTCAGAAGGGAAAAGGAAGCATACGTAAGGTTAGGAAGCTAAACTCAGACTAGGCCCTTGTAGAATATAAAAGACAGCAGGAAAGTGCTCAAGCAGGCAATTAGGAAGGAGAAAAGGGGCCATGAAAAGTCTTTGGCAAGCAGGATCAAGAAGAATCCCAAGGATTTATATTGAGAAAAAGAGGATAACTAGGTTCACTCAAGGATAAAGGAAGGAAGTTGTGCTTGGAGTCAGAGCAAGAGGCTGAGGTACTAAATGAGTACTTTGTGTCGGTATTTACTGAGGAGAAGGATTTGGAGGATAGAGAAGACAGAGTGGGGCATGCTAATGTGCTGGGACATTTTGAGGTTAAGGAGGAGGTAGTGTTGGGTCTTCTGAAAAGCGTTAAGGTGGATAAGTCCCCAGGGCCTGATGGCATGTATCCCAGAATACTGAAAGAAGCAAGTGAGGAGATGGCAAAGGTCTTTGTGTCCTCACTGCAACAGGCGAGGTCCCAGAGGACTGGAGAGTAGCAAATGTTGTGCCTTTGTTCAAGAAGGGAAATAGGGATAATTCAGGCAACTATTGGTCGGTGAGCTCATGTCAGTGGTAGCTATTGGAGATAATACCGAGGGGTAGGATTTATGTTCATTTGGAAAGGCATGGTCTGCTTAGGGACAGTCAGCATGGCTTTGTGCGGGGCAGCTCATGCCTTATAAACTTGATAGATTTTTTTGAGGAGGTGACAAAGGAGGTTGATAAGACAGTAGATGTTATCTACATGGATTTTAGTATGGCATTGGGTGGCGCGGACTTGTTGGGTCGGAGGGGCCTGTTACTGTGCTTTATATAATTCAATAAGGTCCCTCATGGTAGGTTGATTCAGAAGATAAAGATGCATGGGATCCAGGGTGAACTGGCTTGCCCATAGAAGGCAGTGTAGGGAGGAAGACTGTTATTCTGGCTGGAGGTCCATGACCAGTGGTGTTCTACAAGGATCAGTGCTGGGACCTCTATTGTTTGTGATATGTATCAATGATTTGGATGAAAATGTAGATGGGTGGATTAGCAAGTCTGCAAGTCTGCAAGATTGGTGGAGTTGTGAACAATGTGAAGGACCATCAAAGGACACAGCGGGATATAGATCAGTCACAGAAATGCACAGAGAAGTGGCCGATGGAGCTTAATCCAGGTAAGTGTGAGGTGTTGCACTTTGAGAGGTCAAAAGAAAGGAGAAAGTATGCAGTTAATGGTAGGCCCCTTAATAACATTGAGGTACAGACGAATCATGGGGTCCAGGTCCGTAGTTCACTGAAAGTGGCCACGCAAGTGGATAAGGTGGTAAAGAAGGCATATGGCATGTTTGTCTTCATTGGTGGGGTGTTGAGTATAAGGAAGTCATGTGGTAGCTATACAAAACTTTAGTCAGACTTGGATTATTGTGTGCAGTTTTGGTCACCCCATTATGGGAAGGATGAAGAGACTGTGGAAAGGGTGCAGAAGAGATTCACCAGGATGCCGCCTGGATTAGAGGGTGTGAGCTGTAAGGACAGGTTGGACAAACTTGGGTTGTTCTCCCCTGAGTATGAGAGGCTGAGAGGAGACGTAATGGAAGTTTTTAAAATTATGAGAGGCATAGATAAGGTACACAGTCAGAATCTTTTCCCCAGGGCAGGTCAAACACTAGAGGACATGTTTTTAAGGTTGGGGGGGAGTTTAAAGGTGATGTGAGGGGCAGGTTTTTTATGTAGAGAGTGATAGGTGTCTGGAATAGGTTATCGGGGGTAGTAGTGGAGGTAGGCAGTTTGGTGGAGTTTAAGAAGCTTTTAGATAGACACATGAATATGGAGGGATATGGATGATACACAGGAGGAGGACATTTAGTATAAATTGGCATCAAGATTGGCACAACATCATGGGCCGAATGGCCTGTCCCATGCTGTACTGTTTGATGTTCTTTGTTCTAAATCCTGTAAGGAATTGAGAAGAAACTTCTCTTCCCAGAAAGTGAGATGGATGTTGGACTTGATTACTAGTTAATGCAAAGAGCATTGATGAATATAAAGGAAAGCTGGGAAGGCAGATGAAGGAAGGCAAAAATCTGAAGATGGAAGAAAATTGAAGTACAAAGTGTGAGTGCCAGAAATACTCAGCAGGTCAGGCAGCATCTGTGGAGAGAGAACCCAGAGAAGCAGAATTATTATAAGTTGATAATGTTTCACCAGCAATGGGTAAAATTAGAAATTGACCCAGGGTGATCTTTCATCGTGACATTAGTGTATTTAGTTATGGAGGGTATGTAAGTCTTGTCTTGAAGAGCATTGGTGATTAGTGTTAATTTATTGTGATGAATAAACACTCCTCATACATTAGACCTTTTAATCCTGGAGTCATTCTTGTTAACCCCCTCTGGACCCTCTCTCGGGCCAGCACAGCCTTCCTTAGTATGGGGCCCAAAATTACTCATAATATTCCAAATGCAGTCTGACCAATGCCTTATAAAATCTCAGTAGTACATACTTGCTTTTATATTCTAGTCCTCTCGAAATGAAAGCTTTGTTGCATTTGCCTTCCTTACTACCAACTCAACCTGCAAGTTAACTTTGAGTGAATCCTGAACTAGGATTCAGAAAGCACCTCTGCTTTCTGAATTCTCTCCCCATTTAGAAAATAGCCTACACCTTTATTCTTCCTACCAAAGTGCATAACTCCACACTTCCCTACGCTGTATTCCATCTGCCACTTCTTTGTCCTTTCTCCCAACCTGTCCAAGTCCTTCTGCAGATTCCCTGCTTCCTCAACACTACCTGCCCCTCCACCTATCTTTGTGTCATCCACAAACTTGGCCACAAAGCCCTCATTTCTGTCATCCAGATCATTAACATATAACATGAAAAGCAGTGGACCCAACACTGACCCTGTGGAACACCACTAGTCACCAGCAGCCAACCAGAAAAGGCCCCCTTTATTCCCACTCTTTGCCTTCTGCCAGTCAGCCAAAGAAAGGAGCACAATGCCTGCTATGAGTGCCATGATATTAAGGAAATGTGGAAGTTCATTTTTTTAATTTAGATTTTTGGTGCTGGTGTTAAATGGGCGATTAATTCTTATTCCCATATAAGGCATTTGCCTCCCAGAGTTAATTATTAACTATTACTACAAGCATTCCTCTAAAACCACCTTGTTCCCCTCCAGCCTCATCTCCAGCAACTGCAAGCAGCTCATGGACTTTTTTTATCACCAAGTTTGGGACCATCCATTCAATTGCCACAGCTCACCAAAGAAAACTTGCCCCAAGACTCATTTTCTCCTTCCCTGAAAGTAGTTTTCCTCTAGTTTTACCTTTCTCTCAACATGCCCCTCACCTACCACTTTCTAATAACTCCTTCAGTGGATCATGTCAAATTTTACGTGATCACGCCACTGTCAGGTGCATTGGAACATGTTGAAGAGTATGTGTGTCAGACATGGTTATAGTGTGGTGATAACTAGCCGCTGGAGAATATAAATCCCTATGAATGGAAAGACACCATAAGCAACTAAGGTTGTTTTTAGTAGGTCCCCATCTTCAAGGATTTACATTCTCATTTTATTTCTTCTCATAAGGTTCTACTAGCTGCACATCTTACAGTGGCTGGCAAGGCGCTATAGATAGCTTGCTGTCATGCTGCCAAATCACTTATAAAGGATCACTCTGGCATGTGAAAGAGCTAGGTGGAAAATCCTCATTAAATTGTTCCATTTGCTTGTTGCCATGCTGCTACCAGTGCAAGTGACTAAATCACCAAGAGGTGCACAAATATTCCCACACAATTGCCCAACCCAAGAAGAGACATTTGGCCACCATCTTAAATACTTATTCTTTCCCCATTGATTACTGCAGTTGAGGTCAGAATCTCAGTTTGCTATTAACAAGACAGCTTTAGACACTGGAGTGATGATTGTCTAACAAGCATTTACAAAGATTGAACAGAGATTCCTTATGTGGAATATCCTTGAGTTTCACTTCGCAGGAGATGCTTTAGTTTTATATCCCAACTCTACCTAGTGAGCAAGAGGAAGGTCAAATAACAGTCACAATAGCTTACAGGTACATAAGGTTGAGTGAGGAGCTGTGATCACTATAGGAGAACTCCTCTAGGAAAGGCCCACAACCTGCTTCTGGGACTTGGGAAAGCAGCAGTGCTCCACTGGGCTCCCAGGTAACTTGTTTCTTATTTTCTTGGCCCTCCTGTGCCTGGACCAGAGCTGGTTTATTAGTGGCAGTTTTTCCCTGATGAAGGCAACGCAACATATCAGACACATGATTATACTTTAAAATTTCATCAATTTATGTAATCCATCGCCACATGCCTTATCATTCCATTTAAATGAAGCCCTTGCTTGGCTGAGGTAAATGCCTTGTATACTAACAAAATCCGTTTGTTAAAATGTGGCAATATAGAAGTTCAGTACTGGAACATTTGCCTCGATCAACACTGATCTTTTACTAATCTTTCCAGCTGTTCTCCTTGGGCATCATAGGGCCAGGGTATTAAAACTGGACTTTCAGATTGGGAATTTTCCACATGTCCTACTGAATGCAATCTGTCTAGATGTTAGTTTGCTCCCATAAAGTAAGTTATAACAGAACCCATGTTTTATCAGAAGTTAACACCGTAAAGAACATCATGTTCTGTCGGTGCAATTCTTGTAGGTCTCAGCACTTCAAAGCCAGCAGTCTCTGCATTTGAAACTCACTTCCTCTTAGTGGGATATTTGATCCCTCATTGACAGTTGGTGGGAGCATGAGTCTTGAACTGCTATCCTCGATAACCTGGCCAGATAACAACTTTCCAGTGCTGATGAAGGGTCTTCAACATGAAATATTAGCTCTTTTTCTCTTTCCACATACATATACTGCCCGGCATGCTGAATGTTTCCAATATTTCCTGTTTTTATTTCAGATTTTCAGCATTGCAGTTCGTAGATTTTCAACAACTTTCCTGTGTTTAATGCCTCAACAAACTCAACCATTCCATATCTTTTCATGGTTGAAGTCTGATAAACGGTAAAGATTGAGAATAAAAAGGGGGCCAGAAACAGGTTAGAAGGTTTATTTAGGAAGATTATGATGTGTAGGGGCATCATAAAAATGCAATATTTATAATGCCTCTGTAAAACTGACAGATTATTGTGCACTAACTCACTGATGGTTCCAGTTGCACAACAGAAAACAATTCTTTTATCACAGGTTTGTCTTTTTATTAACATACATGAATAGAAGTTTGTATGAATAAGTTGACAGATCCATGCAAAAATATAAAACTCTTAAGATGATGTGGCACATGTCATTCTTGTGACCAGTGAGAAACATGATACCCGCTCAGATCCTTTTGGATCCCACACTGGAGCCATTCACCATGGATACCAGCGGTAAAAGCAATCTGTTGTATTCAGTCTACAAAGAAACCATTTGATATATAGTGTTCTGTCCAGTGACTTATGGTAAGAGCAGCCTCGTATCTGGTGAATTGAGTTTTAGAACAAAGAATAATCTAAGTTCCATTCATATTATTTCCAACAAATATTAACCAGCAGATTTATTGCTGTGAACAAATTGTTTTGTAAACACAGTGTTATGCTTTTTGTCTTAATGTGCTTTTTGACCCTTTGGATTATGTTACTGTAACTTTGACCTGATTAAAGCCTGCACAAGTTCGGTCAAATCTAGGTTTGTTCATTCATGGAAGTGCTTGATCAAGGTTTGCCTCTGGAAAGCTGGGGCAATTTGGTTAAAGGAAATTGGCAATTTTTGAGTTTGATTGAGCACTATTTTGTTTTGTTTATTTTGGGAGAGGCTTGCTCTTATACTAAGGCTAGCACATTTCTAGGAACAAATTTGTTTCCCTCATACCCAAAACTTCTACTGTTTCTTGTTACTTGATGAAATTTCTATTCATGCTACTCCTGCCCCGAATTTTGAACCTTTTCAAATGTCTTAGAAAAGTGCATATATAAATCATGTTTCTCTCATCTGTTACATCATCCAGAAGGTATATCAAGTTGGTTTGACGTGATTTGCCTTCAACAAACCCATGTTGGCTTTCCAGAAATCCATTTCTAAAATTCTGCTCAGCAACTAAAAGGTACCACAGAATGCAAGAATGAGCTGAGGAAGCTAGAAAATCCTGAGTTCCCTTTCTAGTGTAGTGTTGAGTTGGTGTAGGGTTGCTAATGTTATCCACTGCACCCAGAGCCCAAATAATTAAAAAATCATTCAGGGTGCTCCCTTGGAAATATGTATTTGTGCAAAACCATTGAGCAAAGTCAGAACTGAGTTAAGGTATAATCCTCCTCATGCTCAAATGAAGAGTTTTTAGCTGGCATATGAAAACTGGCCATGTTTGTAACTACACTTCAACAATACTTATGGAACAATACTCAACTGAGTCTTAATCTCTTCTGCAGTTTAAAATCAATCAGTTCCCTGCATGCAGAGTGGCGAATGACATGACCAGAGCCATTGTATGAAGAAATGTTTCTCTGATATGGCTGTTATCCTGGTCTAATGGGTACAATGCCAATAGAAAAATCTTTGGAGATTTTCAAGAGAAAGATTCTATTATGGGGAAATTGTGCATGGAAGGAAGGATATTTTTATATGCGTAATTTGTAATCTTTTAAAAATCATCTTTGGATTTTCTCAAAGACATGTTTGAGAAAATAGAAAATTTGAAGGTAATCTAAGACTCAGGTCAGAATGGGTGTATCATGTTAAAGCTATAGTAAATAGGAATAGCTCAGATAAGATTCGGGGAGAAATATAAATCTCCAGCATTTTAGGAGAGAAGCATGAGGAAAATGCTGAAATAATGACAAAATATTTGCATAATTAATTCCTTTGTAGATAATACTCAAGTTGTGTGTCCCTGGGCTTCACTAACCAGTATTGATCCATACTGGTTCATTGATACCTTATCTATGAAAATCATTTTTCATAAGAAGGAAGTTGTAGATTGAAACATTTAAGTTTAGAAAGAATGAAAGAGGCAAGTCAGAGGAGGTATATAGCCTAGATGAAATAGAAAGAGATTTTTAAAAAAACTATAAACGAGAAAGAGATTGAAGAGCAAAAGAAAGGGAAAACTTGTTGGTGAAACCATAGTTCTTATTTTATATTCTTGATTTGTGAAAGTAATATTAGACAATAACTTATTTACCTTAGCTGAAAGTTAGATCCAAAGAATGTCTCTCCTGGCCCAGCAGGAGCCAGNNNNGGAGCCAGTACCAGCATTTGTTTATCAACATTTGTGATCATTTTCAATAGACAGGATCATACAGCAGAATAGGTCACCTGACTTTAATATGGTGAACCATTCTTTAAGGATAATTGAAAGAAGCTCCAAAAAGGTTTGACATCAGGTCAAAAGTTGTTGTGAATAGGCTCAATTACTCAAATTTTCCATAAAAATCCTGCAAACAACAAATGAAATAAATGCCAATTTAGTTTACATCTCATTGAGGGGGGAATTATAGTCTCAGACTAGAGAAGTCCTCTTCTTAAGGTATGCTGTATTTATTGCCTTATTTGGAAGTATGATACTACTTACATACTTCCCTTGATTACTTCCATATCCCTTGATTACTTCAATAACAACATTCTTTCCATCTTTATCTTGAATATACTCAATGACTGAGAATCTAGCCTCTCTTAGGCAGAGAATTCCAAAGATTCATTATCCTCTGATTGAAGAAATTGCTTCTCTTCTCATATCTGAATGGCTGACCCCTCATTTTGAAGCTGTTCTAGATGTCCCATCCTTGAGAAACTTCATCCCTGAATCTACCTTCTCAAAAAACTCAGTAAGATCACTTTACATATTTCTAAACTCTGGAGAGCACAGGTCCAGTCTGTTAATCTTTCCTTGAAGGACAACCACCACCTCCCTCCACAACCCTTCCCCTCTTCCCCCACCATCCCAACAATCAATATAGTGTATCTTTGTTGTACTCCTTGTATTGCATTTTATTTTTTCTTGGGTATGGAAACCAGACCTGCACATAATATTGCAGATTAAAATCTTATGAGAGCCCTGTGAGCTAGCAGTAAGACATCTCTATTCTTGTACTCAAATCCTCTTGCAATAAAGGCAAGCCTCTAGGGATTTGTGTACCAGGATATCTTGTTGTTCTAACATCAGCACCATTTAATCTGTCACTTCTTTTAAAAACAAAACTCCACTTTTTCATGTTTTCTACCACATTGGATGACCCCACATTTTTCCACACTATATTCTATTTGCCACTTTATCACCGATTAACTTATCCTATTTCCCCTGAAAGTTCCTGTATCCTCCTTATTGCCCATACTTCCATTCAACTTTGTGTTGTCAGTAGAGTTGGATAATTTACGCATGATTCCCTCATTCATATAATTATGTAGATTGTGAACAGCAGAGGCTCCAGTACTGATCTCTGCAGCATCTCATTACTCATAGCCCACCAACTCAAGAACAAAATGACCTGTTTGTTCCTACATTGCTTTCTGTCCATTAATCAGTCCAGTGTATTGCTCCCAGTCCCATGCTCTCTACTTTTGTTAAGTGACCT
This sequence comes from Rhina ancylostomus, assembly GCA_030265395.1. Lineage (NCBI taxonomy): Eukaryota > Metazoa > Chordata > Chondrichthyes > Rhinopristiformes > Rhinidae > Rhina > Rhina ancylostomus. The sequence continues at coordinate 21,139,659 of JARFYF010000059.1, read as the reverse complement.
TTTGTGTGGCAACTAACTGAAGGCTTTCTGTAAGTCCAAATGCATCACATCCATTGTTTTCCTCTTCATTTGTTCTGCTAGTTACAATCTCATTGTTTTTCTGGACTCTTTTCCCCCCCCCCGTCGTATTTCTCATTTCTGTTTTTCTTTTTCCCCTTTTCCTTGGAACAGACTAGATGGGCTGAGCGGCCTACTTCTGCTCCCTTATCTTGTGAATAGATTTGTCAAATATGATTTCCCTTTCATTAATCCATGTTAATTCCACCAAACCCTATCATTATTTTCTAAATGCCCCCTTACTATGTCAGGTCTTGTGGCTTTATCAGTTTTTAGTCCCTAATATCTTCACTCCATTGTTCTAATTATGTTAATTTCTTTGATTCATTTTTCTTTACTGTTTTCAGCATTTTTCCTGTATTTTCTTTTATGGAGACAGTCACAAAATATTTGTGTAATTTATCTGGCATTTCCTTACTCTCCAATGTAATTTCTCCTGTCTTAGTCTGTCAGAGGCCCACATTAACTTATGCTAATCATTTTCCTTTAAGATATCCACTGAACCCTTTAAAGTCCGTTTTTATGTTTCTTGCTAGCAATTTCTTGTGAGGCACATCAGATCAAAGGCAACAGCCAAAAGAAAATGCAGCAAATGGGCAAGTCTTGCTTATGAGGCAAGTGGAGGAACTGGCATCTGTGACACTGTTGCAGTATAAGGGTTAAGGGCTGACCTTGCATTGGTTCCACAGGTTGCAGTGGATTAGTGATGCAAAGAACAATTGAATAGTTTTTTTTAGGCAGTTGTAAAGTCATTTTTGGCAGAGTGTCTAGTTTTACTCATACATTTCCAATTGAGCGTTATTGGGGCTCAGGTGTGTAGTAATGTTTCATTCATCTCAGTCCCTGGAGGCTGATGAGAACAGATGGAAGGTGGCAGATCAAAGGTGATACGAACCTTTCAGGCAGGTTTGGGCATGTACATTTTGGCAAAGATTACATTTTCTCTGGATGGCCTGTGTGATTTAATAGTCACACACTAAGGCCCTCTAGCGTCCTATTGGAAATATGCATTGAAACAAGTGGTATGCAGAATAAACGCGTGCATTGTGCACAAACTCTCACAGATGAGGATAGTTCATGTGACAAAGCATAACCGAATACTTGTGAGCTTTTCTGGATGGACTGTGAAATTATTTATTATTTTTGTAGATTTTTTGAGCTTTGTTACTTGCACCAATGCAGCATTGAACCATCAATCTATATTGGTTGCTAGCCCTTTTACTGTGAACTTGCAAGATTAAGCCCTGCTTTTGGCCTTGAAGACTTAAATTGGGCTGACTTCCCAATGCATTGGTGACATAATGCAGCATTTTCAGGGTAAATGCCTCTTGGATATAACTTTAAACCTCATCTGTGGTAAAGATTCAACGCCACTATTCCAGGAAGAGCATGTAAACCTTCCATTCTCCTAGTAAAAATCCTTTCCTTCAAAAAAAAATCACTAAAGTCAACAAAAAATGATCAATTGTCTCAATATTATTTGTGGGATTCTGCTGACTGGATACCATTATTGTCCTTCATTTTGTGACTTGCTAAATGATGCTTCCAAGATATGTTATGATGCTTTTTAAATGCAGGTCTTTCTTTCTGTTCAAATCTTTGAAGCACATAAACAGAAATGACACAAAGGATAAGAACCATTGTAGCCCAGCTCCCTGATTCTCCCTCCCTCTGGAGAAGCAATCTCTATCAACTTTGCATCTCTATAATGATCTAATTGGAGAAATGTAGGTCTTCAGCCACAACATAGCAACCTAGCATTTGCTTCGACTTCACATATCACCAAACTCCTCTTAATTTATTATGTATATTGCAACACATTACTTTCAACTTAATTCCTGCAGTTCTTGGAATCTTTGCCTTATGGTCTATCTATATACAAAACAGGAGGATGATTCTACAATTCTGTATTTCCAACAAGAAGGTCACACTTCCATAAACCACATGTAAAGACGAGCTACAAAATAATAGAGCTGACCATTGTACTCATGCTTCCTGGGTGACATTTAGCTTCTGTTTTAAAAAAAAGTGGTTGTACTTTTAAATGAAGGCACAGTCTTGGAGTGGATCCATCCTATTGGCTTTGTCAATGAATCTAGTATTTTCCTTCCACATTAATGCTCAGGACTTTTTGTAGTTCTGCACTAGTTAAAATTAGATATATAATTCCTTCGCTCCAGTCTTTTTTTCTTTCTGAAGGCACTGATCCATGTTGCAGTGTAGTTCCAGGAGTACAGATTGCCTTCTGCACTCAACTAATTGGCAAGGCCTCTTTAGTGGGCTTGTACTAATTGGTTAGCTGAGGCAGAGCAGTCATCAAATCCACACCCAATTCTGTCATCCCCCATTATCCACACAAAGGCATTTTCAATAAGGTTGAAATGAAGAGTTAGAAGCCCTGAATACTGAGACAAACTAATGGATGCTTACTGCCACCCCAAATGAGGTCACTAAGAATCAAACCTGAAATCTTCTGTACTGCATGGGACAACAACAATGTTTGCTTCTGAGTGCAAACTAACAATTAAGGGAAGAAGTTATTAATATGATTAATAAATGTGTTCTATTGTTTTTCTTTCTTATATTTCATAACACTTATTTATCACAATCTTTTTCATTGATTTAAATCATCATAATTTGCTTGTGCTAAATGAAGAGTAGTGAATACAGTGTCAGTCTTGATGTGCCATGGACAGGCTCACCAACTGTATTTAACACATGTTAAGTTTTAGTTAGGTAGCTGAAAATAATTTGGTATATTTGCATTGTAAATAAACCAGGAAGGACAATTTATTTATTTACCATTACCTGTGTTGAACATGTTATACTACTGTTTACAAGAACATGAGAACACAAGGATAGGAAAGTTTGGGATGAGGAGATTCTGTTCATAAACTTCCTTTTGAATTTAATCCTGTCTATAGCCAAAGTCACGAGAGAGCAACTCAAATGCTTTTCTCTCCCACTGGGACTACCAAAGGAATCTACCAGTAACAATGCAGGGCCAGTCTTAGAATAGGTCTACCTTGTTACATTGGTATTTGAAGCTCTGTTAACTACCTTTTAAAACCCACTGAGTTACTTAATATGTCAGTAGCTTAATCCACCTCTTGCCATCAGTGCATTGATATAAGTGGGTAACTCAGGGCATGTCTTCATTATGGCTTTCTGAATTGATATGTGTTATGCTGACACTGATGCTGTTGCTCCTTTACTGGTACATGCAGGAGAGCAGTGATTTGGGTTTTTCTCCCATAACCTCAATCAAAATGTTTATTTCTAAAATATAAAATTTAAAGGGCCTGAAAGATCAGTCGACAATGTAGGAATAGAGTGAGCAGTGTAATAAAGTAAGAGAAACAAAGATTACAGAACTTAACATAAAGCTGAACAGGAATATGGAGGGATTTTAAAATGGGAACAAGAAACTTAAACTGGGTAAAGCATGAACTGTTGCACTAACTAAATTTAACAATTATTAAACTTCATTTGGGTAGCTGAATATAAATGCTATCAGAAATAATTGAAATCAGTTCCATCAGTCTATGATTGTGTTTATAACTGTGTGTTTCTTTTGGTTGCAGGGTATTTTACCCATCACTGGACCACCCTATATCCAAGATGGCTCAGTCTTCCCCAGCAGATGAAGGTCCAACATTTGAACATCTCTGGAGTAGTTTGTAAGTGTGCAATTTTTTTTTTGCAATTATGTGATAGACTCACCAACAGTAAAGCAGTTGCCTGTCCAAACAATATTAATACTTATCTACTACAAAATCTCAGCCATCCTTGGAGATATTTTTGAAGTAAAGCATATTTAAAGACATTAAAGAGGAAAAGGATATTGAAGATGGGTAGTGGTGTGCAAGAATGGAGAGTCAAGGGTTGGCTTCTTCAGGAGAGGAGTACTAAGGTGAATTGGAAGGAAAGGGGTGCATACCTGGAGGGTGAAAATAGTTCCTAATTTACAGGAGAACTAGAAAGGGATGTTGGATGATTAGCATTTTGGTGGGGCTAGGGTCAAGGGAGCAGTAATTGGCCCTCATGGACAAGATGAATTCAGGGAGGCTTTTGTCCCAGTAGCACTATGGGAGTACTTCACCAGAAGGACTGCAGCGGTTCAAGAGGCAGCTCACCACCACAATAGGAATGGTCAATATGCTGGTGATAGCCAGATTCTGAAAATTAATATATTAAAAATAGAGAAACTAAGGAAGTAACTAGGGATGAAGCAAATTTAGGTTTTGGACAAGAAGGAAACTGAGGAATTTGACCTGGTAGACTCCTGAAAGGAAGGGAAGCAAAATAGGCAGATGATCTCAGACTTAATGGCAGTAAAGTCCATGAGCTTCTTACACTAATTGGGATGGTAAAAGTGTAGAAGCTAGGGAGATAAGAAAATGGTTTGTAGTAGATAAAAAGAAACTAAGAATTGATTTTAGGCATGATTCTGGAATGGTGAGCAGTTTGAGCAGATGAGTGCAGGTACCATTACTGCATTATGTTGTCTAGCCTGATCTGGCACTGAAAGCTGAACGATCTGTTCAACCTATCTATTCAAGTTTGTGTTGCTTGGAATTAACGGAACAGGTTCAACATCCAGGGTTGTGATCAGTAACAGTTTTAATGTAAGTTTGAGCAGATTTGTGACTGAATAAACTGTGTTGGTGAATGAAGGGCCAAAGGCTAAGCAGTGGAGGCTTGGAAGTCCTGTTCTAAGTTTGTTTTCCACAGGTGGTCCGGTAGGAAGTAGAGTTATGAGGCGGAAGACCAATGTGGGTAGAGGTCAACATAAGGAGTTTATTATTATGTGACGATCGGAACAGTGAGACCATATAGGGTTACAGAGTTGATGGGGATGACAGTGAATGTGAATTGGGTACCTACATGAATGAAGAATTTAAGAGAGAAATTTGAGTATTGATTCAGTAACTCACTGAGGAAAACACCAAGAAACCACAATTGGGAGAAAGGCAATTTTGATTTAAAATAGCAGTAAAAATTAAAACTGTATCGGAGCCAGGGGAACAAACAGGGTGAGAGAGAGAGAAAGGGTGAAGGAAAGCACCCACTGGCCAAGGAGACAGGTGTACAATAAACAACTACAGAAGATGCTTACTATTTAGGGCCAATCTTCATTAGACAGCAGCATGCTCCATTCTGCTGAAATCAAGAATTGATGACGTTGGCTCTCAACAGTACTGGAACCGAATAAGATCAGGAATTGGTAAAATAAGAAATTAGCTGCATCAGGAATCAGTATCAGTTAATCAGTGAGGTTAGGAATGAACATCATTGGTAGTTGGTTCCAAGTGGCCCTGGTCATCTCTGCTGGGACTTTACTCTGAACTGCAGCAGTCATTGTGGGAATTGCAGGAGAAGAAGGGGCTGCTCTGAGCTGATGATGATTGTGGTGGTAGGTGCAGGCTGAGGCACCTTTGGATGATGTGGCAGCCAGTTCACATGCTGATGATTAAAATGATATCACAGCTAAAAAGTACCAGTTTAATTCTCAGTAGTGATGTAATATGCTTCAAGAATCTGCCTGAATTCCAAGTGTTATTTGTGCCCCATTGGCACAATCAGCCTTTCTTTCAAGGGAGCTGCATACAAGGAGACCAGTGCTTCATATTTCCTTATCACAGAGAAGGCCATCAAGCTGTGCCACCTCTTGGACCAATCCCCTTCCCCGTAACCTTTCTCACATGACAATAATTCTCCTACCACCCACATACACCAAGGATAACATACAGTAGCCAGTTAACCTACCAGCATATCCTTGGGATGTGGGAAGAAAGTGGAGCACCCAAAGGAAACCCATGCAGTCATAAGAAGAACATGAGAATTCCACAAAGACAGCAGCAGGAGTCAGGACTGAACCAGGTTACTTGAACTGTGAGATGGCAACTCCACCTGCTGTGCCACTGTGATATGCTATGAATTATTGTGACTCCAAACTTTGTGACAGGAAAACTAGTCTGATTCAGGAATCTTGACTTTGAGTCAGGAAACCAAAGAGAGTCTCCTCTATGATCAAGGTAATTGCCTGAAATCAGGACTGGGTCAGAGGAATGAACTCGCATTAGTTGCCAACATTTCTTCCAGAAATAATCTTAGTTTTAAAGTGGGAAGCATGATGCATCAGCTGTTAAAAATAAAACGCACTGGCTAGAAATTTGCCCTTTGTTGCATGTTATGACATAATAGAGTAGGTTATGTATAATACTGACTTTAAAAATCATTTGCTACAATTTAGCACACTTATTTAACCCCACAGTGTCAACTATCCATGGAAGGGCAAGCTCCTATACAAACACCAAACAGTACCAATATCTTTATTAATATCACTGTATTCCCCACATGAAGTTTGTTCATAATTCAGCACAAACTGATAAAATGTGTCTCCTGCTTAATGTCAATGTGTGGATATAATTCTGCAGTAGGAAACAAATGATATTATCATTATAAATGGAAATTTCATTCAGGGGAACTGCAGCTGGTTGTAGAAAATCAGAACTGCCACTAGGGTGAAGTGGTAGTGTTCTCAGATTCAGAATAAGATGCATTGTGGCAGTACAGTAAGGGAAATTTTGATTTGCATGTAACTCATCCTACATCTGTCCTGGAAGTTCTTGATGTTAACACTAAACACCTGAAACTAAAGACACTGAATTTCCAAGCATCTATATTCCATCATCTGATGAACATAAAATACCTTGGAAAAGTTTTGTTCTGTAAAAAAAATCTCTTCCATCCTTTCAATTACAATAGCTCTTTATATGTTTCTCACCAAATAATGAAGAATAGGGTTGGCATATTTGAAATTGGGATTTATTTCATTGAATTGCATTTGGTGAGCTGTGGAATTTGTTTGTTTCAGGGAACCAGACAGTACATACTTCGATATTCCACAAACCAACCTCTCCAGCAGCAACGAGGCTGTGCCAAACTTGTCACAGAACCGAACTGAGGTTTGCATGGATGTGTTTCAGATGAGGGACGTGAATGAATCCGTGATGGTGAGTTTGCTTAAGCTGCCTTCTTTTGGTTCATTTCGTGTGGATTGGTAATGGAATAATGATCAAGAAAATTTGGATTGTGGAATATCATGACATACCAAAGGCTTATGCTGAAAATTAAACCTTTTAATTTTCCTCTGTTGTAAAGACTAGATATGGTTAAGCATTTAAACTGTTGTGATGCATCTCAAGAAGAATAAGTAAAATTAAATTTGGATAAATGAATTGAAAAATTGGTTTGAAATGGCTAAAGTTTGGATGGTGTACAGAAACAAACACAAAATACGAAGGAGAATTGATTAAGAAGAATAATTAATTGATTATGAAGAATAAGGTTGTCCACTGTCACCTATTTTGTTCAACATTTAGAAAAAATGCTTCAGATGATATCCTAAAAGAAAATCTTACAGAACATATCTGAAGTCTTAAAGGACTGTGGATGTATTTTTTGCCAGATGATACTTTGCCATAGGTGAAACCTACTCAAGATCTTTTGTGCTATACTCTCTCTCAGATGAATGAAGTATTAGCTAGATGGTAGGCTGGCCAGGGAGACATGGTGAAAATTGCTGCAAGTCTGTTGTTATTGGCATTATCAAGCTTAGGAAGGGCATCTCAAGGTACATATGGGAAGATAAAGGAGCCTATCTGTCCTAACTGTTCATTAATATCAGTTTTGAGGGATCCTGATAGATGCTATCTTTGGCCTATATACAACCAAGAAGTTCTTTGAATTTTATCAGCTTTCTTCAATAATCTAAGACTCTCAGTGCAGATGAAGTTTGTGATGCATAAAATATATGATCAAAGAGTTCTCATGATTCTTAATTCTCAAGCGCACACCTGATGGACATTCCCTGGCCTATAATTAATGTCCAAACTCTTATTATTGAATCATTCAGCTATGGGATCTGCATACTTGAGACTTGCTGTGTATACTTCCTCTGCTGCAATTTCATTGAGAATTTGTCTAACCTCCTGATGTAACAACATGGTATGGTGACCCAACACTTAGTGCTGCTGGGTACACTGGTAGATTAATTGGCAATGGTAAACTATCCCTTACCCTTTATTGTAGAAGAGTGACAAAAGAGTCAAAAAGTGGAGTCAATAAGCAAGTGAGAGGCAATAATTAGGGTAGGATAGATGGAAATAACCAGAATTGGAATGGGACTGACATTTCTCTGTTGGAAGTTAGCATGGACTTCTGTATTGTAGTAAATAATGGCCAGAAGGTAAACAGGAACTCCAAAGAAATTGCACAAGCTGTCTTTCAAATAATTTCTCCAGTATTTTTGACAATCTTCCACCTAAATTATGTTTGGTTATCAAAAAGCCCTGTCAAAAATATATCCCTGTTATATATCTCTTATTGATACCAATATTTCTGAGAGCCAGATAATTTCAATAGATAAAATATTCATTACCATTCCTGGATAAATAACTCTGGTTTGATGGCTGAAAAATTGTATTATTGTCTCCAATTTAGCTTACAAGTTCAAACCCCATCACAGAATTGAAACTACAATCTAAGAAGATGTTCAGTGACATTCGAAAAAGTTCAACTTAATCGGAAGTGTCATGGTTTACATAAGACATCAAGACAAAGCCCCAGTTGTCTATGTTCTCATAGGTATAACTCTGACCTAGAAATTCACTGCACATTACCTGTTTTACAAATGTCCCCAAGCCACATACTTCCTGCACACCATATATCAAGATCAAAGAAGCCAGTGCGTTGTGGTACAACAGAATGGTGTGCTGTTTCTATATTGAATAAAATGGACATGACAGCAGATTCTCACATC
>JARFYF010000059.1:21022182-21032208 GCA_030265395.1 Rhina ancylostomus | reverse complement strand
TGGCAGGATAAGCAAATCAACATCAGCATACTCTCCCAGGTCAGATTCCTCACCAAAGAGACACTGATTACCAGCTGGAATGGATGGGCCAGATCATTCCCATGTGCAACATCAGACTCCCAAAACAAGCAGTTTAATCATGGCAAGCAGTTTCTGGGACAGAGACAACTTCAAGACTGGTCCACTTCAAGGATGTTCTCAAAACCCAAGAAGAAATATAACGTTTTCAAAAGCTCCTGGAACCCCTGCCTGAGATTGCTCAAAGAAGCAAAGAGGCATCCAGGAAGGTATTGAATACTCTTGAGTCTCTCCAAAAGGAACACATGGAAGGCTAACATAAGCAGCTGAAGGTGGAAGCAAATTATCCTCAATTTTCAGAGGCAAAGCGTACAGTCCAGAATTTTTCACCCCAAATGTTTTTATTTGTAAAACTAATTTTGCAAAATTTAGCACATAGTTGGCTGAAGTCAAATGATGCACACATTGTTAAATCACACCTGAAAACTACTGGAATATAAAGAAAAGCGCTCTCTCTCTGTCTCAGAGATACAGATATCTGGGATGACTAAGCACAAGGTCCACACAAGGATCATTGATAATGAATTCAAATAATAGACTTCATTAAACTGATCATTGACCTGAAATAACAACCATTTCTTTCTCCACAGATGCTGCCTAAGCTTCTGAATAATTCCTGCACATAGCCTTTATTTCAGATTTCCAGCATCTTGTTTTTTGCTTCACAGCTTGATATTTTGTGAAAAAAAAGTTTAGAGATTGTTAAAAAAAATTGTGCTGTATTTAATTACATCAGTGGTATGAACTGCAGGCTAGTTTTTAAGAAAATATGGAGTTATTATACTCATTTGGGAATTACAATCCTCTAAATTTCTTTTGCCTTCTCGTTCCATAAACATTGGTTCATCACTTGTACCGGATGTTCTGCAAGCTTAATTTTAGACAATGACTGTAAGAAAGTTATTTAATCATATTATGAGCAAGTAGCATTGCAAACAGCCCCAATGATGTCCTTGTCTGTACCATAGCACTCTATACTGGTAGTGACCTGTTGGTGACTGGGGGTTGACTGTGTTAAACCGCCTGAGACTAGTTAACTCGGTACAAACTGAAACTTGAGACAGGACTTGAGCTTAACTGATTGCAATAATACATTGACAATATTATTTCGCTTTCTGAAACAGTGTTACCATTCTGAAATCATGTACTTAGGAACCCAACTGCAATATGTATTCATATTTCAGACACTGCTTACCTCAGAGTGGTGCTGTAATTCAGAAGCCTGTAGGTGTCAGGGAAGGAGCAAGTGAACCACACACCTGCATAATAAATCCATGAGATGAGAGTGAAGACTGAGTGAGTGAATATGTAATCTAAAGCATTAGGATACCAGGTGAAGTGCTACCTCACAAACCTTTCCATCTTTAAAATCCTGAGAATCTAGAACTTATATCTTACCCCTCTGGTCTTCAGGTTAAATACAGCACAGACCACTTGATCAGAAGCTCTTTTTGACTCCTGGACTGAAATGTATCAGTGTATGGCAGGTACAGCAAAGAATTGTGTTCAATAGACAGTTGGAGTAACATAATTTTGCTCCTTTGGAGCAAATAGGACCTTATTTTAACCATGGCTAAGAAATGACATTAGTGTTGCTTTTCCAAACAAGGACAAATGGGACTGACTGCACTTGGAGAACACAAGTGCCACCCGAATGCTCTGTTAAAGTAGACCAACTATAAAATGCATTTTCATAAAATCATAATGTTCCACAGAAGGAGAACAGTTAACCTGCCATTACTGTTATCAGTCAAAGTGATCTGTTGAAAGACACTGGTGCAAAAATACTGCATGGAAGCAATGCTTTAGTTGTAACCAATGCACAGCCCACACTAAACCTTGGGAATATTTGATGCCGAAGGTAGAAAATTGTTTCACTGGATTCAATACTCAAAAGCTTTGCCAGAAAGTTACATAAAACATGAACTCCAGTGTCCAAAGGTTCAGCCGACAAGTTCATCAGCACAATGAACAGTAAGCCACATACTCAGAGCTGTTTGATTTGGATCCTGGCCTTTTCTTACAGTGTGATTGCTGGCACTCCATTCAATGTTGTCAGGGAGGCAGCAGACAGCATGGAAAACAAAAACCTCTCAGAAGGCAGTAAAACCTGCTGAAAACACATGGTCAAACATTTAAAGTTCTAGGTACCAACATGGGAGGGATGTGGGCATCTGGTAGGAAAAGGGATTTCTGGCTATAACTTCCAAATCTGCAGATGACACCAAACTTGGCAGTGTAGTGGACTACATGGAAGATAATGATAAGACTTCAACATATATAGACAGGGTGGTGGAACAACAGAGAGGTGGCAGATGAAAAATCAGAAAATGCTGTACTCAGCAAGTCAGGCATACCTGCGAAGAGAGAAGCCGATTCAACCTTTCAGGTTAAACCAAGAACAGCACAAGAACAGGTCCTTCAGCCCACAATGCTGTGCCAATCTAATTAAGCTAATGTGCCAAATTAAACTAATGTCTTCTGCCTGCACATTGTCTATATCCTTCCATTCTCTGTGTATTCATAGAGCACTACAGCACATCTAGACCATGTCCACTCTATCCAGGCCTTTCAATATTTGGTAGGTTTCAATGAGATCCCCCCGATCCTTCTGAACTCCAGCGAGTACAGGCCCAGAGCCATCAAACAGTCCTCATACATTAACCTTTTCATTTCCAGGGTCATTCTTGTAAACCTCCTCTGGACCCTCTCCAATGCCAGCCCATCCTTCCTTAGGTAAGGGGCCCAAAATTGCTCTCAATACTCCAAATGTGGTCTGACCAATGCCTTATAAAGCCTCAGCATTACATCCTCGCTTTTATATTCTAGTCCTCCCAAAATGAATGCTAACATTTCATTTGCCTTCCATACTATTGACTGAACCTGCCAGTTAACCTTCAGGGAATCCTGCACTAGGACTCCCAAGTCCCTTTGTACCTCCAATTTCTAAATTCAGCAGGCACCTTAGCATAGCAGTTAGTGTAGTGCTGTTACAGTACCAGTGACCCGGGTTCAATTCCAGCCGCTGTCTGTGAGGAGTCCGTAGGTTCTCCCCGTGACTATGTGGGTTTCCTCCCCCATTCCAAAGATGTACAGGTTAGGAAGTTGTGGGCGTGCTATGTTGGCGCCGTAAGTGTGGTGACACTTGCAGGCTGTCCCCAGAACACACTACGCAAAAGATGCACTTCACTGTGAGTTTTGATGTACGTGACTAATAAAGATATCTTATTTAGAAAATAGTCTACACCTTTATTCCTTCTACCAAAATGCAAGACCATACACTTCCCTACGCTGTATTCCATCTGCCATTTCTTTGTCCATTCTCACAACCTGTCCAAGTCCTTCTGCAGACTCCCTGCTTCCTCAACACTACCTGCCCCTCCACCAAGCTTTGTATCATCGGCAAACTTGGCCACAGTGCCATCAATTCCATCATCAAGATCATTACCATATAACGTGAAAAGTACTGGACCGAACACCGACCCCTGGGTATAAAAGCATGAAGGGTACAAAGAGAAACCACTCCTATTCGCAGAGGGCTCAAGGGCTTCAACAGGAAACACAGAATGAAGGTGTTTAGCAAAAGAACCTAAAGTGACACAAGCTATTTGTTTAAAACTGCAGTGAGTGGTTAGCGTCTGAATTCACTGCCTGAGGTAGTGATGCATGGAGATTACATTGTAGCATTTTAAATAGTTGGGTAAATATCTTAAAAAGGAAATAATTCCCAGGGCTATGGGGAAAGGAACTGAATAGTCTTCTTCTGTTCTGTAAGCACTGTGATTGGAGAGGAGAGGGGAGGGGGGAGGGGAGGGGGGAGAGGAGAAGAGACTGCAAAATGGTTGCATCTAAATTGGTACTTGACAATAATAAACCAAAGTACAGTGAAAAACATTGTTTTGCATCCCATCCATACATGAAATTATAGAATGGCATGCATATTGGTTTGAATTTCAAATGGTTACTCAGAAATTCTACTGCTCTTCCACCTCTATCAACCATTGCCCTTCTCATTGCACTTTTCCCGTAACTGCAGGAGATACAACACCTGTCCTTTTACCTCTTGCATTCCCACCTCCAGAAACCCAAGCAGCCCTTCCAGGTGAAACTGTGCATCACAAACACCTCGTCAAAACTAGCATTTATTCCTCACGATGTGATCTCTTCTACACTAGAGAAACCAACAGCAGGTAGGGTGACCACTTTGTGGAGTATCTCCATTCAGTTTGTAAGGGCCACCCTGAGCTGCCAGTCACCTGTGACTTTAATTCTCCATTCCACTCCCACCTATTTATCTGTGGCCTCCTGCACTGATATAACAAGTCCCAACATAAAGTTGAGGAAAACACCCCATTTTCTATCTGGACACATTGCAGCCTTCTGCACTCCATATCAAATCCATCAACTTCAGATAATTCATTTTCTCTGTCTCAAAACCAGCCAGTTCTGCTGCAAGTCATCCATCTGTAACATTAACTCAGATTTTCTCACTCCAATTCCTGAATTTGACTGCCAATACAGCTCTGCATTTCACTGCTAATTACATTTCCATTCTCTTTCTCTGTCCTCCTTTAGTAACTCTCTCAGGTACCTCAACAGACAAAACCACATTTTGGGTTTGATGCCATCTCAGGTGCAAAATCTACTCATTGATGAAGTTTACATAGTTTTTTGTTCAAACTCCTTTCATTTCCAGATTGGGACTCATGAAACAGCAGGTGAGAGAGGGCCACAGTAAAGAGGTGCATTATTAACTGATTATACTAACCAGGTAATGCCATAACAAGAGCATTCTCAGAGGAAACCAACTTTTTCCAAAAATCGTAACTTTCAGGCCAATGTTCTTCTTTGTATGGGGCAATTAGTTGTTCCAATAAATTATTTGACTGATTGAGGTTTTGCACAATTTATATAATTTACAAGACTAAGGAACTTGCAAAAAAAAAGTAAGCCAATAATTGACAATTTTAACACACATAAAATTTAAAATTATCTTATGTGGGCTTAATTGTATGAATTCTTGTGTAGAACCCTTAAACTCAGTAAGGACTCTGACAGTATAAAAGTCTATATACACAGGTTTCCAGGTTCCACTCTGATTAGATCTTACTAGAAATAACCCTGGATTAGATAAAACCAACGGAAATAAATGTGTCAAGTGGCCACAATTCTTCATTATTATCCAGTGATCCAGGTTGGTTAAAGAGAAGGAAACAAGGGGGCAGCAGGAAGAGAAACGGAACTGACCTTAGCTGTGATGCTCACTGCCCTTTGACAGCTCAATCACTCTATGGGTTCATGCAGAAAATTTTACCACTTAAGCAAGCGTCGTGGGAGCAAACAGCGAGATGGAGCTTTTCTCATTAGGGGAGAGAGAGAGAATGGACAGGATCACTTCAGGTAATGAGTGGCAGTTGCCAGTTTTGTAAATTCTGCAAGTTCCCCCCTTGCTGCTAATAATAACACTACACTCCTCGCACAAACTGATATCTGTTAAAGAAATATAATGGTGTAATTAGGTATAAAAGTCCAAAATTGAAAATCACTGATCTCTTAACACACAAATATAATCTGTGACAGTATGTAAGAAAATAACTCAGCCTGGACATAGGAACAGATAATTAAGATGCCAATTTGATCTGGTTCAGACCAGAAAGACGACCACAGCTAGTTACAACACAAGCACCCATATGGACATGCAAACTGGGCCACAAGTAAAACTTTAATCAAAAGGCTAGGAGGAAAATTAAAATTATAAAATATGAGTTAAAAGGAAAATGGTTTTTGATAGTAGATTGGATGAGAGAAAATTATGCTTGGAAGAACCAGCCTGGAGTAGGGAACAGTTGTATGAGGTTTTTTAAAAGAAATTGGATAAATGTTTGAACAAAAACATAGCAAAAATACAGGGTAAGAGCCAGACTGGATGGTGGGTCAAACAGGCCCCTTTTGCTAATCTGTGATTCTAATGTGGATTAAATAGACGCACATACTCAAACATCTTCGCACGTGGTGTAATGCCTGGTGACAAATGATAAATCCATTCAATACTTCACAAAATCAATACACTTACAGAACCTAAAAAGTTGCTGAAATTCAGGCTAAAGTCACCTCAACAGATATAACAAGGAATATTTTGGAGGCAACCATGCTCATGGCTATAAAACTTCTGTTGCTACTAAACAATTTATTTTGAGCATTATTAATTTTTTTTAAAAAACAATTCCTTTGTTACAAATTACATGTAATTTTTTTTAAGTGACCTCAGACTAAGCTTTGTAAACTCTAAATTGCTTCCAGCATTGATGTAACTTGCTACAAAACACAAGTAAAAACAGATCCACGTGACTTCAGTGCCTGGCAGCTGCTGTACAATAAACACTGGCATGTTTACACTAGATTCTGTTTTCCCTTCCTTCTCTAATCTTCAGATTCAATTCTGAAATTGGATGAAAGTATACTGACTGGTTGCATCATGGTCTGGTATGGTCATTTGAATGCACAGGAACGTAAGCAGCTGCAGAGAATAGTGGACTCCGCCCAATACATCACAGGCACATCCCTCCCCATCGGTAGCATCTACAAGAGGTGCTGCCTCGAGAGCGCAACATCCATCAAAGATCCCCACCATCCAGGCCATGCCATCTTTTTGAGGCTAACATCGGGCAGGAGGTACAGAAGCCTCTAGTCCCACACCACCAGGTTCAAGAATACCTACTTCCCTTCAACCATTCGGTTCTTGAACCAACCAGCAAAACCCCAATCACTACAGTTTAACAACACTATGATCATTTTGCACTAAAATGGACTTTGTTCTAATTGTGTTCTTTCTTGGAAAAATTGTGTATAATTTATGTCCAATTTATGTGCCTGTGATACTGCTGCAAGTAAGTTTTTCATTGCACCTGTGCAGACATGGACTTGTCCATATGACAGTAAACTCGACTGTGACTATGATCACAACTTTCCCCACTTACTTAATCTCTTCACTCAATGGAGCTGCTTTCTGATATAAGGGAACCAGACTGCACCTTAAAGAACATCAGACTGCCTACTTCTTCCCTTCGTCTCAGATGCTGCATACAAAAATGGGGCAGCCAGCTTGGCAGCTACCGAAATGTGAACTATGTGCAGAAGCAGAAATATTCCAGCTCAACCATACCTGGTATTTCCCTTCAATAGCACTTTCTGAAGTCATACAGCATGTCCAAGGTAGAAATAGATGCTAACGAAATTTGGTAACAGCTTCCCAGAGATGCAATTTTTCTGATTTGCTTAAAACTAAAATCCAGACACACACATACCTTCCCCCCCCCCCACCCCCGCAATGCCGATTGTAAAATCAGCTGACATTTGATCACCTTTAGACCTCCAACTATGTCAGGTATTAGTATCTTCAATGGTGAGTGAACTGTTCTTCTGCTCCATCAGTTCAGCTTCCTCATGCAATAAGAAAATGTATAACACAGGCACCAGTTGGCCCAAAACATCTATGGGGTTCATTAAATAGGTCTCCTGTGTGTCACAGCACTTCAAGGACTCATCCAAGTATTTTTTTTAAAGTGCATTGAAGATTTCTGCCTCGACGACTCTGACAGTGAGCTCCTAACTCTTGCCACACCAGGTTGAAAATATTTCCCTCCTCTCTGATCTATTAATTATTTTAATTCCGTTTTTTCATCTCTCTGCTAATGGTGATAGGTCCTTCCCATTTACTCTCATCCCCTCATTACTTTTTTTTAACAAATCAATTAAAAGCCTCCCATCTCAAAGAAAATGGCACAAGCTTATCCTTTATTTCCTCATCAAAACAATTTTCCACTCTTTGTAATTCTGCTCTGCACCGTCTCCAGTGCAATCCCATTCTTTTAATGTGATGACCAGAAATGAACACATTACTTAAGCTGTGGTCTAAGCAGCATTATCTATGATTCCAGCAAAATCCCCCATGCTTATGTTCGACACCTTGACTCAAAAAGATTGCATCCCTTCTGCCTCTTCAACCACCTTAATGAGCAGTTCGACTCTGTTCCTTCGCTGCCCTAAATATCCTCCCACTTATTGTACATTCCCTTGCCTTTCTGCACCTCTCCAAATGTATTCTCTCTCACTTTGCAGGAATAAATTCCATTTTTCCACCTGACCATCTATATTTTCCTCAGTCAACCAAATGGCCAACTTCTGATCACCTGCCAATATTTTTCATGTTCCCTACAGACCAAATCATTACTATTACAAAGGCAAGGGACCAAGCACTGAATGTTGTGTAACCCCCAATTGTAACTGCCTTCTAGTCCCAAAAACATCCATCAATTATTCCCTCTGCTTCCTGCCAATGAACTTATTTGTCTTTCCTGGGCTTTTACCTTTTTGACCAGCCAGCCAGCCAACCTTGTCAAAAGCCTTCCCAAGATCCATGTGGACCAGACCAAACACACCTCCCTCCTTGCTAACTCCTCATAGATTGCAATCATATTTGTCAGACATGAGATTCTGAAAAAAAAGTCCATATTAAATGTCTCTGAATTACCTGTGCCTGTACACCATATCTCAGAATGGATTTGCCCACCACTAACTTGCCTGTAGTTACTTATTCTACCTTTTAAAGAATGGTACAACGGCAGCAGTTCTCCAATCCTCTGGCATCAGTCCCGCAGCAAGAAAGGACTAAAAAATTGTAATCAAGGCATCCACAATTTCCTCCCTTGCTTTATTTAACTGACACACAGTATAGTGAAAATTCAAGGCAGCTCTGCAATGTGCTGTGGATCAGCCCCACGTTCTTCATCTTCCTTCTGTTGGCCATGCAGTTTTGCTTTGTCAAGGTTAAATGCTAATGTGTAGTCGGTGTTTTTGCACTTAAGAAACTTGGGTTGTTGCTGCCATAAGCCTTGGCCAGAAAACAGGGACTTCTCTCTTCTCATGCCCATGAACTGTATGAATGGTGATCTAGCACAAGGGGTGAAATTAATACTCAATGCATTGACAAAACAGTGAAACTATATGCATTTCACATAAGTGTGGCTGTCAAAAACAGGAGACAATGCAGTGCACATAATTACATCCATTAAAATGTTTACATTCTTTAAATAAAAATTGACTATTCTATTACAAAAGGGGTAACTTTCAAACTGTCCATACCCCAACTCTACATTGCTTCTTCACTATCAAAATGGATCTAGCAAGTATAATATTTATAAGCAATCCTAAATTGTCCAATTATTGCAAATATAAAAGCACATATTTCTAAATAAATTACTTCTTTGAAACTACAGCACACATTAGACCTAACTCAATTCAATAGAATTAAATGATTGTAATAAAGAATCAAACATCTTTTCATGTAGAAGACAGCAAAAAAAAATCCATGTGCAATCTGAGCCATATTGGTTATACATACTGGTGCTGACCCACTGTCAATAAGCCACGAAATCAAATGGACATATTCTTCCAGTTCACAGACAGAAAACTTTTATCACACTTCAGGATAGTCTGAAAAATAGACACTTAACCCGAGCCTTTGGACTCCTGATACATTATTGGGAGAGCCTCACCTACATCAGATCTGAGTGCTCCATCCAGATCATTTGAGAGTTCAACACCTTGATAGGCAATAGCAAGCAGAACAGCTGTTGATTGCACATGAAAAGGACAAGTGGTATACAATTTGAGGGGTAGGAATGGAGGGAGAGACAGTTTTTTAAAACCAATTCCTATGCCAGATACTTACAAGTACTTCTGTATGCAGGTTCCTGGGTTTCTTCCTCTAAACCATTCACAATATTAGGCTCCACCAACCACTGACTGTTGGTAGAGCATCAGATTCTCAGTAGGATGTTACAGAACTGTACCACACAGTGGGTTAATTTACTCCTCCCACCCACCACCAAACCCCTCCCCTTAACCAGACTAGTACATTTGCTACCACTCTAACCCTACTTAGAATAA
>JARFYF010000059.1:20975836-20992293 GCA_030265395.1 Rhina ancylostomus | reverse complement strand
GGCCGCCTAGCGGATGGGAGGACTAGCCTGCACCCTCCACAAGCGATGACAGCCGCCTAGCGGATGGGATGACTGGTTAGCACCCTCCACGGGAGATTGCGGCCACCTAGCGGATGGGAGGACAGGTCTGCCCCACCACCCCTCTACAGGAGATTGCAGCCACCTAGCGGATGGGAAGACGAGTCTATCCCCTCCATAGGCGATTGCAGCCGCCTAGTGGATGGGAGGACTGGTCTGCACTGAGGGGATAAGACTGCCCCCCCCCCCACCCCCCGTCGGGGACGGAGAGCAGCGCCGCCCGCCAACAAGGGAGTCTCATTAACGCCTGAGCGGCGGGCGAAGAGCCGGTGACCGGGTGTCCACTGGCGCAGAGTCCACCGCAGCACCCGGCGGCGGGATGGCCCCCCTCACCTTGGGGAGTAAATGGCATTGCCATCGCCGCCCTGGGACACAGGTTCTCGGGCTACAGACGGAGGTTACTCCCATTAACCCTGTGCCGTTTTGGCGCGACCGGCCGCAGAAATGCAGTCGTTTTTGGAAATACTTAGGAGATCCTGAGTTTTAAATTGTGCTGAATATGTCTGTTTCACATCTTAAGATCTTTCTACATCGGCCTGTCGCTGAATTGCGATTGCAATCTTCGGAGAAGGGACAGCGGCAATTGTCGTTGTTAATTTGCAGCGTTTTTCGTCCTCCCCGAATGGTCCCTGGGGAAGGGGGTGGCGGGTCGCCGCCTTGTTTTGCGATGGTAGGTTTGCTGCCGGGGAATTTCGGGATCCGGTCCATGAAGGAAGTGTTGTACTTTCAAGACACGGGAGATGACAGGCGCTGGAAACCTGGAGCGACGCACAAAGGGGTTGGAGGAACTCAGCGGGTCAGGCAGCGTCTGTGGAGGGTCGATTCCCCTTCATTCAGACCCAGTCCAGGTGCCCGACCCGCTGAGTTGCTCCAGCGCCTTTCTGCTTTGTTATATTGTCAAGTCAGGATGGTGCGTGACTTCCAGCACCTATTCCTCTGCTTCTGATGTACTTGTCCTTCTGGGTGGTTGGGTGGAGCTGCTGGACAAACCCCAAGTTGCCACAGTGCAGGAAGTCTTCTGCCAAGGGCGGAGTGAAAAATTAGGGTGCTGGACTCTGTGCCAATCAAGCTGTGTGCTTTCTCCGGAATGGAGTCAGGCTTCTTGAGTGTGGTTAGAGCTCAGCACGTCCAAACAAATGGAGCGTATTCCATTACATTCCCGGCTTCTGCTCTGTAAACGGTTAAAATGTTTGGGCAGTCAGGAAGGTTTGGCTGATCTTTGGTGTCAGCTCGAAGATCCAGCAACCGTGATGTCATTAGGGTGGCTAAACAGCCAATCATATTAAAGACGTCTTAGATAGCAAACAAGGAAAAACCACGATTTTTATTCAAGTTTTTTTTTAAAGAAACACTTTACATTGTGCCAAATAAAGATAAAAATATACAACAACGATTCAGCTAAAGTATAATAATAAAATAATTGAAGAAATATATTTTAAAATCAATCCATTCTATGGTCATTCCAATCCATGATATGCAAGGAAATCACAATCCACATGTAAAATTAAGACTTTTAGGGCAGAGAGTTTGGTATGCGGTAACTATGTACGCTGTTAAAAATCTTATACACCACACGTGTAACAATTTCAGTTTTAAATGGGTGGGACTAGTTAGTGTGTCAGTGCCATAAGTTCATATAAATTGAACTGACTCTTCCTGTCCTTGGGGAGAAGGCTACAAAACAATGCAACATTGTGATTTCTTTGATCAACTACAGAGGCGTGGAAATTCCAAAGTTGATGTTCACTTTAAAGTGTCATTATAGTGTGCTGATGATTTCATCATTATAAGATTCAGATATTTGATATCCCGAATGCCCTTCACAAGGTCTTTCTAAATGTTCACCTGATTAAGGGAAGAGATTGCCAATTGAGTAGAAAATTGTTTTGGCACAAAAAGTCATCAGTCTTCATTGAGAATTACATAACTTTCAGCAGCAGCATCTGAGATTATCTCACAGGGGATCTGTGGGTGCCCTTTCCTGCTCTTTGTATTATTTAGTCATCAACTATGATAAGAGGACTGTAAACAGGTGCCAAAGGTTGCCAATCCAAGAAATCGCAATGAAGGATGTCCAAAAGGAATTTCAATTAACTGAAGAATTGTATTTCTGCCTTTGGTTAAAAAAATGAACAGAATCCCTATTTTCTACTTAATTAATGGCTGCCACATTAAGTGATTTAAAAACATCCAGCTTCTGAGAATATGGAAGTAATTTGGGAGAAAGTCAAAAATTTTTTTTTTGTTTAAGAGATTAGTTTCAAATCTTGGAGTCAAGGTAAAAAATGTGGCAAACATGCTCTACCTCGTAATTAATGTGGTGATTACATATTGCACAAATGTGCTGTATAAATGCAGACAGCATCATAGTGTTTAAATCACTGGAATACTATCTAGAGGGAAGGGCAAGAGTTTAATTCCTGTTATTGTAATATAAATTTAAATGACAACAGTTTTGGAAGGGAAAGCTGGTATGGTATGGAAGGGAAAGGGAATAGTGACCTTGAAACTATCAAGTTGTCCAAAAACCCATAGGGTTGATGCCCATCAGGAAAAAGAATCTATATCCTTACCTGGTCTGGCCTGTGCTATGTTCTATTTGTTCATTTACATGGTCCAGATGTCAATACCAAGCTGAAATTTATTGCTCATCCTACATTACTTCCTGAACGGGGTTGTTTGCTTGGTGATAGTTAGTTGTTGGGGGGAGGGGTGGGGGCGTGCATTGTCAATTGCATTGGTGGGTCTGCAGAAGGCAAGGGTGGCATATGTTCTTCTCAAAGGATGTTAGTGAATCAAATGAGTTCTTTTACAGAAATCCAGTACTTTTATGAATATAATTACAGACACTAATGTTTTATTTTACATTTATTTTGAACTTAAATTCCCCAGTTGTTCTGTTGGGATTTAAATTCATCTCAACGGCCCAGGCCCCTAGATATCAGCCCTATAGCTTCAGAATCAGGTTTATTATCACTGACATATGTTGTGAAATATGCATCAGCAGTACAGTGCAAGACATAAAAGACATAAAAATTACTATAAGTTACAAAAATAAATAAATAGTGAAAAAAAGGAATAATGAGGTAGTGTTCTCATATGCTACCACATTCCAAAACTCACAGCAATGGGCTTGATTCTGACTCTCCTCAGAACTGGCCGAGTGAGCCATGCAGATGGTCAGCAAGTGCTAGCCTTGCCACTGATGTCTACACCTGGTGAATGAAGAAAAGAATCTGTGCATTTATTTTTTTGAAATCTGAAATGTTGACTAGTAACCGGCAGAAAACAAAAGCAATCTATTTCACTCTGCCTCTTTATTTTACCAAACAGTTGTGGACAGTTTTTCCCTACTGACTTCAGTTTGGGAAGGTGAAATATTCCAAATGTGATCATCCATTTGGTAGATGTGTTACGGACTAGGTTACTATTAGTAAACTAGAATATAAGAAAGAAAGAGCAAGAGTAGGTCCACTCAGCCCTTCAAACCTGCCCTGCTATGTAATATGATCATGGCTGATCTGCCCCAGACCTCATGTCTTTTTCTGTGCCATTCTCCTCAGTCCTCATTTCCCCAATTTCTCATAAAATTATGTACTTCCTCTTTAAGTACTCCCAAGCATTCAGCCTGCACAATCCTCTGGGTAGAGAATTCCAGAGATTCACTACCCTTTGCAAGAAGAAGTTCTTAAGAACCTCAGTTTTAAATGATCACTAGCAATGCCAAACCTTGGCTACCTTATCAAGAACTGTTTTGAGATTAAACCTATTTGACTGCACTAACAATGAACCCCAACACACACCATAAGCATATTCTACTAAAAGCAAATTCGATGAATGTAACTGAAGAACAAAGGCACCCCTTTGGCAGTTTTGTTGGGAATTTGCATACATGCTCACAATGACTAGAGTTTGCTATGTCGAGTGGGCTTACTCTTTGAGAGCTAACACTGTTTTCTTCACTTTTCCGGAGCAAGTTAAAGAGATTTAAACTGAGGATGAGAACTTGGAATTAGAAACATTGGGGGTCTTGCAGCCAATGGCAGCCTCAAAATAGGTGTCATAGTATATTAGCCAGAGGCATGAAATGTTGTTTGTGATTGCTGTCCAATCAGCAGTCACTGAGACAAATGGTTGTTACTCCTGCCAACCCAATCAGATCTTTTTTAATATGTGTTGGAAGATGTTTATTCAGAGACATCCCAAGATTACTGGAGCAATATATGATCTCAGCAACACACTTACAGACCAAAGAACTAACGTGGCAGTGAATGGGGGCCATGCTTTCATTCATCAGGTTTTAAATAAATTAAAATGCAAAATAACTCTGCAAGATCTATCTCAGAAAATAGTTCATTATGATGGTTAATGTGTTCCTGTTAGAATTTCTTGTTTGTGTATATTTATATTTTAAACATAAAAGCAAATGCTTAGTAGATTCTGTGGTGATAGATTGTCATTGTTTGTTACAGTTTGCTTTCAGAACTGTAGAATGATATCACAGTCTATTCTTCTGAATATCACAATGGGAATAAGTTTCATTGTACACCTGGAAACTGCTGTTCTTGTTACTTGGATACAAGATGAAGTTCTGGTTATTAGGAAATTACTGTATGGGAAA
Source organism: Rhina ancylostomus (assembly GCA_030265395.1). Taxonomy (NCBI): domain Eukaryota; kingdom Metazoa; phylum Chordata; class Chondrichthyes; order Rhinopristiformes; family Rhinidae; genus Rhina; species Rhina ancylostomus. Next base: position 20,987,594 of record JARFYF010000059.1, on the reverse strand, counting down.
TGATTTTGTGTTAAGTACATGGGTTAACTGCGAAACAATTGTCTATGCCCATTTTAAAATTAAAATATATATATTTATAACTGCATTACAAATATCTTTTACTTATGAAGATGCCATTTATGAACTTTTAACTTTGAACATTCATGGTACTGTAGCTGGTCATCACATTTCTGCAGCATAACAGCTGTTATTTTGTCATGAGAATTTATCAATTTGCCCACTAGGTTACTAAGAACAGTGAAATTGGTTCTTTTTAAAAAAAAATCATCAGTTTTTTTTCTAAGTAATTCAGTTTTCAAATTATGACTAACACAAGTATTTATACTATTCTCTAATAATCACAATCTTCTGTGCCTTGCAGCTTTCATTAAAAAGTTTATTTGAAAATTTCAACAGCTCCCAAGAGACCAGGATGGAAATATTTCCACTGGAGTTCCCCATTCCCTCACATTAACCTTTGCCTAAACCTAGAAGTAAGTGGCATGAAATATGTTTTATTTCTGCCAGCTTTTCCAGGCTTTTATTCATCTTCTGCCAATACAGTCACAGTGAGAGGCCAGAGAATCACCAAAGAAATGCACTTCTTGGCTATTAAAAAACGTAAACATTTTGGTAATTAATTGCTCTCAGTGAGACATATGTGATGTGTAAGAGAATGATGAAAATGAGGAGCCAGTATCTGTCAGCACTCAGCAGAAGCACTTTTGTCAAAGTCAGAAGACTGTGGGTTTGAGTCCCATCCAGAGACTCAAGCACAAATGCAGGACTATCAAAGGTGCCCTCCTGAATAAAGTGCCCCATGTGGCTAGGTGTTGGAAAATTGGGCCAGGCGTACAGCTATGTGTGCATCCAACAATGTGTGAGCATTAATACCCATGTGAATAGAGGCTAATTTTCAGTTGTTTCAGTTCCCTTTCTCATTGGACCTTGCTATTTCGAGTTTGTGTGGTAGCTGGTGTGAAGAGACTATGCAATGTTAATAGAAACCACCCATGGGTAACTGCCACTCCAGAATATGAACATCGGGACCTGGAATGTTAGAACCCTCATGGACAATCCCAGCTAGAAGCAAACTTAAACCCACCTGCTCCATCTGTGGAAGAATCTGCGATTCCCACATTGGCCTCATCAGTCAGTTCAGAACCCACAAACCAGAGTGGAAAGAAGTCATTCTGAATCCCAAGGCACTTCCTGAGGAGGAAGGAAAAGAATGAGAAATCACACCTTAACACAAACTCCAGTCTGGTTTCTTGGGCAAATGAGTGTGAGATCCCATGGCACAATTTAGAAACACGTCTTGAAAAATATTTATCCCTCTATCAACATTACAATAAAAGATTATTTGGTCATAATCAATATTTTGTTTATGAGATCTCACTGAGCTCAAACTGGTGACAGGGTTCACAACAGGTCTAAAGTGAATAAGGAACTGAAAGAAATTAGCATTAGTAGAAAAATAGACCCAAAAGCAAATAAATATCCAAAACCAGATGACCTCTATCTCAAGTTTTTGAAAGAGGTGGTTTGGGAGATAGTGGAGGCATTGATAGTCATTTCCCAAAAATCCTTAATTCCTGCAATCGTTCCCACAGGTTGTGTGGAAGCAATTGTTATCTCCTATTTTACGAAAGGAGAGTGAGAGAGAAAACAGACCAGTAGGTAATAGTGATAATTCTAGAATCTATTGTGAAGAAAGTGGTAACAGAGCACTTAAAAAATACAAGTAGAGTTCGGCAGATTCAACGTGGATTTATTAAGAGAAAATCACGATTGACAAATCTGTTGGGAGTTTTACAAAGGACAGGTTAATGGAAAAACAAAGAGCAGGAGTAAAAATATCATTTTCAAGTTGAGAGGTGGTGACGGGTGGAATGCCACCCAGATCAGTGGTAGGGCCCCAGGTCTTTATAATTTAAATTAATGATTTGGATGAGGGGACCAATGTAATATATCCAAGCTTACTGATGATGCAAATTTAGGTGGTAATGTGTGTTGTAAAAAAAATGCAGAGAGGATTCTAGTGTCATCAAGTCATAAAGCACAACAGTAGGCCATTTGGCCCACCATGTGCATGCTAACCATCAAGTAGTCATGTACACCAATCTCATTTACCAGCACTTGGTCTGTCACCTTCAGGCAATTCAGGTGCTCATCCACTGACTTCTTCACTGTTGCAAGAGAACCTGCCTCCATCATCCCCTCAGGCAGTGTGTTCCAGATTCCAACCATTCTTTGGCTGAAAAAAAATTCTTCCTCAGATCCCCTCTTACCCCTTACCCTAAACCTATTTTCTCTATTTTAAACGCCTTTGCTATGGGAAGTGTTTCCTACTATCTATGCCATCATTATCCTTCATAATTTTGTATACCTCTTTCACTTTTCCTGTTAGCTCTGCCATTCCAAGGGAATCAAACAGCCTTTTCTCATAACTGGAATGCTCCATTCCAGGCAACATCCTGCTGAATCTCCTCTGCACCTTCTCCAGTGCTATTATGTCTTTCCTTTTGAGTGGCAATCAAACCTGCACACAATGCTCCATTTGTGGCCTATTGTTCTTTAGCTTATTATAATCTCCCTGCTCCTATATTCTATATTCCAAGTAATGAAGGCAAATGTTCCATAATGCCTTCTTCACCACCCTATTCTACCTGTGCTGCCATTTTCAGTATGGACTTGTACTCCAAGATCCCTCTGTTCATCAACACTCTCTGCGGTCTTGCCATTTACTGTGTATTGCTCTAGCCTAAGACAATCATCTACTGTCTTCTACTACCAAGCCAACTTTGGATCCAATTTGCCAACTTGCTTTGGATCCATGGGACTGAAACTTTTGGACCAGTTTCCCCCATGGGACCTAGTCAAAAGCCTTTCCGAAGTTCACATAGAAAACATAAACCACACAGTCCTCATCAATACATTTTGTTCCCTCTTTGAAAAATTCAATCAAATTGGTCAAATAGGATTTCGCCCTAACAAAGCCATGCTATCTTCGATTAATCCTCACGTTTTCAAGTGTAGATGAATTGTGTCTCTCAGAATATTTTCCAATAACTTCCCTACCACTGATGTTAGACTGACATGCCTGTACTTAGCTTTTCCCTGCTGCCCTTCTTGAATAAGGGTATCACACTTGCTGTGCTCCAGTACTCCTGCACCTCACCTGAGCTCAGCAAAGATTTAAAATTCTTTGTCAGGGCCCAGCAATCTTGTCCCCTTATCTCCCACAGTAGGTTTGGATACATCTCATCAGATCCTGGGGATTTACCTACCTTTAAGCCTGAGTTCAATACCATATTCTAGAATTCTACCACAACCCTCCCTAACTCTCCAATTACAACTTTCTTCACATTTGTGATGATGAGAATTGTTTATTTAAGACACCTACATCCTTTGGCCCAATGCCCAGATTGCCCCTTGGATCCTTAATGGGTCCTACTCTTTCCCTAAGTGTTTTTCAAAAATTTATAAAATGCTTTGGGATTTTCCTTAATCTTGTCCACCAGTGATATTTCATGCCACCTTTGTGTCCTTCTAATTTTTTTTAAGTAGTCCCCTATACTTACAGTAGTCCTGAAGGGCCTCCCCTGTTTTCAGTTCTCCATACCTACCATATGCTTCCTATCTTTTCTTTCTCAGCCCTTGATAAATTCCCAACATCCAGGATTCCTTGGACTTGCTGTCTCTTCCTTTCACCTTTAAGGGAAAATGTTGACTTTAACCCTCATTATTTTCACATTTGAAATGACTCCCACCTATTGGATGTATACTGACTTCCAAGTAGTTGTTCCCAGTCTACTGTTGCCAGGACCTGTCTCACAATATTGATATTGTTTTCCCCCCAACTTAGGACTTTAATTATACACCATCCTTTATCCTGTCCAGAACTACGTTGAAACTACAGTCATCGCCACCATCTTCAAATGCTTCCCTGACACTGCAACCACTTGCCTGGCTATATTCCTTACGATTAGGTCCAGAACTATTCTTTTCAAATAGGATAATCTATGTACAGGCTCAAAAGTTTCTCCTGGATGCACTTCAAAAACTCCCTGTAAGCCTTTCACAGTAAGGTGATAATGACAGGCTATGTGAATCGGCGAGGACATGGAAAATGGAATACAATGTGGAAAAATATGATGTCATCCATATTGGTGGAGAAAAATAGAAAAGTTGAGTATCTTTTAAATGGTGTTGGTGTTCTGAAGGATGCGAGTGTCCTTATGTACAAACCACTGTAAGTTAATCTGCAGGTACAGCAAATTGTCAGGAACTATCATTGCAATAGGACTTATATATCGAGGTAATTATGTCTTACTGCACTATATAGGGCTCCAGTGAGACTGCATGTTGAATATTGCATTCAGGTTTGGTATCCCTACCTAAGGAAGAATATACTTACAATTGATGAAAGGTCTTCATTCTGAAACAGTAATTGTTTTTCTCTTGACAATTGCTGCTTGATTTGATGAGGGTTTCCAGCATTTTCTGGTTTTATTAAATATATTTTACAGGCTTGACAACATATATGCAGGAATGATGTTACCCCTGGCTAAGGGTGTCTAGGGCTGGGTTCAAAGTATCAGAATACAGTGCAGGACATTCAGTACTGAGATGAGAAAAAAACTTCATTTTGTATCTTTGGAATTCTGCATCCAAGAGGGCTGCAGAAGGCTATAGGTGGCATAGTGGTGCAGCCAGTGGAGCTGCTGCCAGCAGCCTGGGTTCAGTCCTGATTTCCAGTGCTGTCTATGTGGAGTTTGTGACCATGTGGGTTTTCTCTGCTCTGCCCCCATTTCTTCCCATATTCCAAATACAGGCAGGTTGATGGCTTAATTGGCCACTGTTAATTGCCCTGAGTGAGTGCTAGAATCTCGGGTGGGGGTAGGGGGAGTGTGGGGTCAGATGGGAATGTGGGGAGAACAGTTGACAGAAAGTTAGAGAGGGAATGGGATTGCTCTAAGTTGGTAAAGGATCGATAAACCGAATAGCCTCCTTCTCTGTCACAAGGAAAGTGAATGTACTCAGGTTAGATTTTCACAGATCTTTGAATAACATGGGGACAAGTGCAGGGAGGTCGGACCGATGGGAGAGATCATGATCCCATTGAATGCTGGCGCAGTCACTGAGGGCCAAGTGGCCGACTCCAGCTTATATTTATGTTTCTGTATCTCACCTTACAGAAGTGACTGAGCTTCACAAGTATCAATTGGGCATAATTTATGTCCGACGAACTGCGATTCCGAAGAGCTTGGTCTACCGACATCGGTGGCTACCTCCTCTGTCCCACTACCGTCTCCACCGGCCTCATGACATCCTTTTGACTGCAGCGGAGAGCGCCATCCTTGAACCGATTGGCTGCAGGTGAAACCCTCCCCCGGCCCATTGGACAGAATGCCCTTGGTCGTGGATTGGCCGCGGGATGTTTTTTTTTCCTCGCTTTCCCTCGGGATTGGGGGAAATAAGGTATGCCCGAGGTCGGTTGTGATTGGTTGTTGGCGAGGAGCGCCCTGGGCGGGCGAGAAGTGTCGGTTAACCTGCAACCGCCATTTGTTTATCGTGGGCGGGTGGGCGACGCCGGAGAGCTCGGTAGCAACAAGTCGGAGTGGGACATAGTTGGAGCAAAGTGGGATTGCCGGTCACAAATTATCATCGAAAGGGATTTCATCCTCTGTGACTGAATTATCTCTGGCATAGTGCGGACTTTTGGAAGAAAATCTGCTGAGGTGAAATTCATCATCGCGGTGAATTCTGAGCCGAAGCGGGAAGTTTCGCTGAAATTCGGCGAGGTTTGGTGTGGCTGCACTCTCCTGGGCTCCCAACTTTTCCGTTCTTTTCCCGATTTGCCCCAGAGCGGGTCGCTGGTGAGATCTTCGCCTGTGTCATGCCGACGAGAGTGGATGACACCATGGAGTGTGGAACAGGTGACTCGATCAAAGTGAAAGCTCATTACAAAGGGTGAGTACTCGACCAACTCCCCACAAGGACTTAACCACCACTCTTCCTTTTAACTTCGACATGTGGTAGTAATTTATTTTTAAACGAAATTGACCTAAAGGAAACAAAACTCTTTCTTTTGAGTAATCAGAACTTTCATGATCATTGGATTGAAGCATTATTTGTTGACCGTTTAAAATATAACTATAATTGTTTTGAATAGCATTTTATATTTTAATGTTAGGACTGTGCTCTGATTGCAAGAACTGTTCCGCTGTATAACACGTGTATGTACGGTAGTTAAAATGTACTGTTACCGTCATTTCCATGTGGTTAACTGATTACTTTTGGTAATCCTCTGGTTGGACGTCATTGTATTTATCCGATTCGTGTGAATGTCATTAGACGTCAGCTTTAAAGATTATTATTATTATTATTATTACTACTATCATTGTTCACTTGTAAAAGCTTTGACAAAAATAAATATTTCTAGAAATGCCAGAAATCGTGGGAATCAATATTTTTATGGTAGTTAGTAAAATGCATTACTGCAGTATTGCTTCTCTATTACGAACTTCCAGTAACTCCTGGGAGAACAGTGTTTTTCAACTAATTCAGGTGTATAAACAAATATTCCACGATAAATAGTTAAAATGCCAAATTTTGGCCATTATTACTTTGGTTTGCTTGATCAATCTGGTCCAACTAAATTCATTTCTATGTTTTTGTTTAAGGGAAAATTATATGTTAGAACTATACTCCTGCTGTTTCATACCAACAGTAAAAGCAGTCTGAATCAAGACACAGGTTTCAGATTGGTTGACACCCACAATATATGTAACATTAGATTTAGGAGCAGGAATATGCCACTTGTCCCCTCAAGCCTGCTTCACCACTATTTAATATCATGACTGATCTGATTGTAACTTCATACTTCACATTCTTGCCCCCTACTGTCACCTGTTCATCTCTTGCTTATGAAATTTGTTTATCTCTACCATATATATAAAATAAAATATTCAAACTATCTCCATTACCCTTTAAGCGAGAGGATTCCATAGAATAATGACTGTTGAGGTGGAAAAATTCTCTTCATTTCACTTTTAATGGGTGACCTCTTTATTTTTAAACAATTACTTGCTATTCTAGATACTCCCATAATAGCAAGCATCTTCTGTCAAGATTCCTCAAGATCTTTTATAGTTTCAATCGAGTTTCCTCCCTTCCCCCACTTCATTCTTCTGAACTCCAAAGGTCCAAGCCCAGCCTCCTGTTTCGCCTGGGAATTCTACAACCCGATGGCATGAACATTCAATTCTCTACTTTCAGGTGACTTGCTTCCCTTCTGTCCCTTTCTCTCTCCTCCTGGTCCACCCAGTTCCTCCTCCAGACACCCAAATCCCCTGGTCACCCGACTTCTTTGCCCTCGTCCATTACTCCATCTTTTTTTTCCCCCTTCTCCCCAAACAGACTCCTCCCACTGTGACCCCTCCCTCCACTGTAACCATCTACTCACTCCTTCTCCCTTATTTGGCTCCATGCTCCACTTTCCTATCAGCCCTTTTGTTGCCTCCAGATATTACTTCCCAGCCTCTGCTATTTCCAGTCTTCCCTCCTCCATCTGCTGTTCACCCCTCCTCGTCAAGTTCCACCTATTGCTTGCCGGCTCCAGTCCTACCCCTCCCTTCATCTCTTTATACTGGCTATCTCTCTTTGCTTTACTGGCCATTTCCCTCCACAGATGTGTCCTGACCTGCAGAGTTCCTCTGGCATTTTTTTTGCTCCATATTCCAGCCTCTGTAGTCTCTTGTCTCCAAGCCTAGCCTGTCCAACTTTCCTGCAAGGCAACTCATCCGTTCCAGGTATTAGTCTTGTAAACCTTTTTTGAACTGTATCCAAGCACTAACACCCAGACACATAGTAACGAGACTCCAGAGATCATTTAAGTTCAAGTCTGCTTTGCTTCAGTGAGATAGAATTTAATTCTCAATTTTATAACCATGATCTGAAAGCATTTTGTGCCACCAGACATTTAAAATCTGATTGCTTCAGAAGTTTTAAAAATTTGTAATCTGTAGAAATCGAAGTATAGAAACTGAAAAGTTAATGATGGCTGCAGGTTCCTACACTGTCATTTTGCATTTTATGATCCTCAATCCTATCATCCTACTACTTGGATGCCTTCTCAGAATTTGCTGTTGATCATTAATTTTGCAGAAATCTTTTTGAATGAAGATATGCAAGGTTTTTCAGGTCATGTTTTAGATAAGTTAGAGATTATTTCTATGCATCTAAATATCATTCCTAAATCAAAAGAATAGATAAGTACAATGCAATATTCAACAAACACTTTCTTGAAGGAGGAAAATAAATTTCATGATTATACTTGGGGAGGGGGGGGAATACTTGCTTTTTTCTTTTCCTCAAAGAGCAAGGTGTTTTGGATATCTGGGAAAGCATGGTTTGTTTTTTTTTAAATTCGCTTCCTTTAGAAAGCTGAACACTTGTTCTTTGCTATTTTTGATTGTGCAATAAAGTTTACGAATTGCTCTTGTTGAGATTCTTACGTGCACATTGTAGAATATAGCCATATTTTTCCCCCAAGTATAATCATGAAATTTATTTTATTCTTTCAAGAAAGTGTTGAATTTTGCATTGTACTTGTCTATTCTTTTGTTTTAGGACTGATATTTTGTAGTGCACAGTCACATAAGGCATTGTTGGGAACATAATTGCCCTGTCTTATGATACATAGCTTTGCCAAAAAAAACCTTCCTGCTATGTGCTACTTTAGGCAAGTTAAATGTTGCTGCTTTCACCCTGCAAGTTGATTGAGCCATTGAAGTATATCAGCCAGGAATATCATTCCAGCTCACTGAAATGCAGAAGTCTGAGGAAATGTTGAGGAAAGAGTGATCCATTTGTTTTTGATATATTCTGGCACTCCTTCCTGAATAGTCACGTTCTTGCCAAAACCTTATGAGTTATTGAACTTCGTTGATTACCAGGTAGGCATTATAAATGACCTTTGTACTTGAAAGTGGCAGGGCTGGGTGGGTGCAGCTCCTGAATCCCATTGGATAATCTTTGGTAAAAGATGAAAAATGTGTGGTTTTAGAAGTAAAAAAATAAAATGCAGGAGGATCTCAGCAGCTCAATTAGCATCTGTAGATGCAAAAGGACAGGACTGCAACAGGACTGGGAGTGTCGAGGGAAGATAGCTAGTATAAAGAGGTGAGAGGGAGATGTGTGGCAGGTGCTGGTAAGTGATTGGTGGAATTAGGTGAGGTGAGGGATGATGGGCAGATGGAATCAGATTGGAGTAAGGAAATGGGGAGGGGCCAGGGGAAATGAAACCAAGGTGGATAGGTGTCTGGGTGATGGGCAGATGGAAATGGGGTAAGATGAACAAAAGAGAGAGAACCCAGGTGGATAGGCAGGAATGGCAAAGGAACAGTGGGTTGCCTGAAACTGGATATTCAATGTTCATGCCATTGGGTTGTAGGTTACCCAAGTGGAAAATGAGTTCTTCCAGTTTGCGTTTGGCCTCAAGTGGAGAAGGCTGCACGTAGACAGGTCTGTGTGGGAAGGGGAGTTGAAGTGACATGCAACCAGAAGCTCGATGCTCCATCTGCAAAGGTCATAAGTGCTCCACAAAATGATTGCTTGGTGTTGCTGATGTAGAGGAGGCCACATTGAGAGCACTGAATGCGATAATGAGTTGGAGGAGGTGTACATAAATTTCTACTGTACCTGGAAGGGTTGTTTGTCCTGTATGTTGGTGAGGGAGCAGATGTAGGGACAAGTATTGCACCTATGGTTGCAGGGGAATGTGCCAAGAGATGGGGAGGGGTGGATGGAGAAGAATGAGTAGACCAGGAAGTTGTGGAGAGAGTGATCTCTGCAGAAAGGAGTTGGGAGAGTTGAAGATTTGATGTCATCCCACTGTTTCCTGGTTCCACCTCGTATTGCTGCTTCTCTTGGCACCTCCCCCTCACAGCCTGGCCCCATCTGCCCTTTTTTTTACATACATACATACATACACACACATATCAATCCCAATCTCACCCATCCCCACCTCTCCTCTCGATTCTGGCAACTTTCCCTCTGTATTCTCAGTCCTAATGCACGGTCATGACCTGAAACATCAACTATCTCTGTCTCCAAAGATGCTGCCTGACTTGCTGAGTTCCTCTAGCAGTTTGATTTTTATTCCAGCATCTGTATTCTCTTGTGCCTTTTGAGTATTAAGGTTCAGATATGAAGAATGGACACAAGATTAAAATGCATTAAGAATTGTGCCATTTTGAATTGAACCAGGAACTTTGGTCTAAACAGAAGAAAAGTTGGATATATTTCATTTTAAAATGTTTATTTTTTTTCTTTTATTATTTTCCCCCAAGGAGCATGCTGGGATACAGTATCTTGAGTTAAGGCAGAGCCCCACTAAGCTAGACGTTATTTGTGAATTTTAGATGGTGTCACTTTTGGTTATACCAATGAAGATTCTGATGTTGGTTATAGTTGCACATGAAACTTTATGTTTTGGAGTTTGTCATTTTCAAGTTAAATCAGTTAAAAGGCAACTGATTTTAGGTAACTAAGAACAATTCTTGCAAAAAAAATTGTAAGAAGGGAGTTTCTTATTTTTTAAATTTTAGTTTTTTGAAAGGAAAAGCAAATGTCGACACAGTCAAGATTGCTATGATCTTCATGGTGCTTTCCCTCAAGTCTGTAGCAAGCACTATTACATTAAGTGTCTGACAAGGTCCAGGCTAATGTGATTATATGAGCCCATTAAAGCCAAATTGCATGACATTTTCATGCAGCATTGAAACATGTACATTTCTGACAGGTGCTATTTGGTTTCATGTCAAAACTTGTGTTTAAACTTATCTATATCTCTCTGCAAACTCTCTGCATCCTCTGTGCAATTTGCATTTCCCACTCAATTTCGTGTCATCAGTAAACTTATACGCTACACTCGTTCCCCTCTTCCAAATTGTTTATGTATAATGTATATTGCAGGCCTAGCGCCGACTCCTGCGGCACCCCTCAGCACTGATTGCCAACCAGGGAAACACCCATTTATCTCAATTCTCTGCCATCTATTGGTTAACCAATCCTCTATCCATGCTGATACCTTACCCCAACTCCATGCATCCTTATCTTATGGATAAATCTTTTATACGGCACCTGATCAAATGCCTTCTGGAAATCCATGTATACAACATCCACCTGTTCTCCTCTATCCACTGTACTCATTATATCTTCAAAGAACTCCAGTAAGTTTGTCAAATAGGACCTTCCCTTCCTGAATCCATTCTGTGCCTACCTGATGGAACCAATTCTATCCAGACGTCTTGCTATTTCTTCCTTAATGATAGCTTCAAGCATTTTCCCAACTACAGATCTTAAACTAACTGGCCTGTAGTTACCTGCGAGAGAAACAAAGGACTGCAGATGCTGAATCTATATGAAAAAATATGATGATGCTGGAGGAACTCTGCAGGCCAGGCAGCATCTGTGGAGAAAAGCAGGCAGTCAATGTTTCAGGTCAAGACTAGTCTTCAGGACTGAAGATAGGTAAAGGGGAAGCCCAATATATCGGTGTGAAAAGCAGAGCAGTGATAGGTGGGCCAAAGAGGATAGGTGGGGTGGGCACAATGTGTTGATAGGTAGATGCAGGTAAGAGATAGTGATAGGCAGGTGCAGGGGAGGAGGGGAGAGCAGATCCACTGGGGGATAGGTCAAAGGCAAGGAGGAAAAAAGTGGGGTAGAAAAAAAAGATAGGCTAGGAAGGGGAAGAAAAGAAGAGGCATGG
>JARFYF010000059.1:20913219-20927038 GCA_030265395.1 Rhina ancylostomus | reverse complement strand
ATGTTTGAAGAAACTTAGGATGGGTTCAATCCTGATCTTGGGTGCTGTCTGTGTGGAGTTTGCAGATTCTGCCCATGCCCATATTTCTGCTTGGTGTTGCAGTTTCCTCAAAAATCCCAGCGATGAGCTGGTAGGTTAATTAAATTGCCTCTTAATGTAGATAAGTGGTTTAAAAAAAATCAAAAGTGTGGGTTGGGCACGTAAGAGAGAATAAATTGCAGGACTGCATGGAAATAAGGAGAGGGGAATGGGACTGATGGGATTTGCTCTGCTTGGGGCTACCATGGACACAATGGGCCAAATGGCCTCCATCTGTAAGTAAGTAAATGAGTGTTTTGAAACATTAAATCCACCTGTCCCTATCTTGCTGAAGATTGTGGATAGACTTTATTTCCCTGTTCAGTTTAATTCACTGAATACCAAACTTCAAGAAAGTTCCCAGTTCCCTGCAACATGTTTTTTTTAATTGTAGAAGCAATAATTTGAAAAAGGAACAACTTTTATAATGAACTACGGACCTAACTTTGCTTATTTCCCCAATTCTCATCTTTTCCATTTCTTCCTCATTTCTTTAAATTTTGAATTTCATGTTCTGCCAAATTTCTTTTTTTAAAAAAAAGTATATTTTTAACTAATCATTCTTCCAATTTATGGTAAGTAAATGAAAATTGCTGATTTTATCAACAATAGATCTACTGTTTGATCATCCATTGTTTTAAAAGCAAGTTATTTTGAACAACTGGCTATGATGGAACTTGTTTTCAATAGTGGAATGGCATCAACTGAAGATTAACTTTGTAATAGATACTACAGCTTTGTAAACCTAAACAAAACACTTACATAAGCCTACATCTTCACAGATAAATAGCAATATATTAATTCTGTTATTTATTTTGAGGACCACTTGTTGAGTGCCATGTATTGATTGCACTCACCAGGCTTCAGAGCATCTTGCAAACCTTTACTGCACTGCAATCTCAGATGGATGAAAATTGTTTCCAACTGCAATATTGTGCAGCATTTAATGTACAAGAACATCTACACTCTTTCCTCTTTCAATACTTGTTCTAAGGATTTATCCCCTTGAATTTTGAATGCTGATAACAATTCCTCTTGGACTGGAAGAGCTAAACTCTTCCAGAGGATTTTGACCCATGTTGCAAAGGATCCATCCCTGATTTCCAAAATAGTTGTATTCATGCTCTTAGTCATACTTAGATAAACTTTTTCCCTACAATGAAGACTCCTAAAATAAGAGGGCACATATATTTAAAATGAGGTGTAATTGGGTTAGAGGGAATCTGAGGAAAACCATTTTCTCCCAGAGGGTGGTTGCATCTGGAACACATTGCCTAAGAAGGAGTTGGAGGCAGGAACACTTAGAGCTTCTGGACAAGCACTTGAATCGACATAGAAGGCTACTGAGCAAGTGTTGATAAATGGGATTATTATAGAGGGGTATTTGATGGTGGGCAGAAGGGCCTGTTTCTGTGCTTGTATGACTCAACAACTAGACTTGAAAATATTTGAAGTCCAGGACTTGAGTGCATACATGGTCAAACATGGAAGTTCTAAACTTGCTCACCATTGGTAGGTGTCATATAAGCTCTGGTGCATGACTCCATGGAGTAACCGCTGTTCAAACTCCATGTATATGCAGGTTGAGTCACAACTGAGCAGTGATTTGCAGTTCATCATTTTGTGCATTATCGGTGTTTGCACAGATGCTGAAGTAAATTCCTATGATAATGTGCCTGACATCAGAAATTTCAATTTAAATTTTCTGTATTTTTCAAGACTGTTAAAGTGTATTAATGGCAAGTGGTTTAGCACGAATGTTTAAATAAGCTGTTAGACAATTTTGTCTATTATCAGGGTTTAAGGTTGTGTACTCAATTACAAGCAACACATGATTTACACTTGGGAACTTAATTTGCTTTTCTAATCACCTTGAATTTTTATCTAGTGGTTGTCCTGGTTGAGTAACTTTTAGAGTGGGATCTACTGTTCATGCAATATAATTATGTAGTATTGCAGTTCCCCAAAATTTTAATGCAAACTAAATTAGTTTTCCCGTAGCAGTTCCTTTTTCATAATTGACAAGAATTAGTCTTGATTTGCTGACATTAATCAAGTTTGATGCTCTGTTGCAGGTGGAAAAAAAAGACATAATCATGTCAAACAGCAAAGCTTCACAATCTACTACAATTGTGAATAATTTAAGAAAATAATAATTTAAGATCTATGAACAGTATCAAAGTTCAGAGCATAGCACAAAATTATATAGATGTCCTTGAAGTCTACTTAAATAAACTCCAAGTGAATCTTATGATTAAATATAGAGCGCTCTACTGACAGCAGTCAGACACTACATTCCAGATTCCAGAGATTGACTTAATTTTGCAATGATTTCTACTTGGATGGAATCAGTCATACCTCTAATGTAATTTTTCATAACAATGTAGACAAGTAAAAACATGTTAGCTATGCCTTCGAATTGTTTACGTAACTTCAGAAATATTACCAGGTTTGAATCGTATTTTGCCAAAAAAAGTTAGACATTTGTGTGGATATATACTGATTAACTTAATTTCTATGTTAGTTTTTTAAAACTGTTTATCAAGCAACTCCATGGCTTCTTAATTATAATTTTTAAACAGTGATTTTTGCCTATTGAATTCTTTGATATGATGGACTGCAATTTGATGATATCAGAGTGGCAATGTGCCAGAGAACCCTTTTGAACTAGCAGAATATCAACAGACACAAATGGGAAGTCCATGCCACAGAGACTGTGAGATAGCCAGCTGTCACTGGTGAGCGTTATTGCTGACCACCAAATACAGATGTATGTAAATACCCAAACCCTCCTGTAAGTCCTCCCAGCAGTGTTACTTTTCTAATAGCTGATTAAATGCACAAGTGCAGCTTAATATGACTGAACTTATTATCCCATTCCCTCTCCAGTAAAGCTCCTCATTCTTGGTGTTTAAGCTTTGAGATATTGTTAAGCTTGCTGAGAGCTCACTCTGGTCTAGCATGTTGTCATTAAAATATCATCTGGTATGCTATCAAAGGTCAATGTTAAGTGTTTGCCTTATTTTTAATTTTCACAAAAAGAATAACATTTCCAGGTTTGAGAACTACTGTTTTGAATTTCTACGCTATTACTGTTTGATAAGTAATTTGGTGTGCACAGCATATTGATGAATTTAACTTATTGCAGAGAGTAATAGGATTTAGGTTTATGCCCATAACAAGTGCTTAAGCTGCTGGTCGTGGATGGGAAGAGAAATGGACTCTCAGAAGGACCGTGCAATCTTCAATGGGATGCTGGCCTATAGGTTGATCTTGAGTGCTTAGAGGTCACATAGGAGCATGTTTTTAACTGGCATTTGGAAAGCACTTTGGGATTTTATTCTTTGTTAAAGGTGTTTATAAATGTAATGGATATTGGCCAGGAGCAGCTGTTCCTTCTGTTCTTGATTAGGGAATAGTATATGGTTTATGAGGAGGTGCCTTAAAAAATACTAACACTTAAATAAATATTTTAAAAACTGAAAGGAGGGGGAAAAAAGTGAAGGAAAACACTGAATTAAAAGTCTTTAATTCTGGTCTTTGTTTTTATATTATAAACCAAGATATGTGTGTTTTGATAATTCTATGCTCTAAGGGTTTACAAAAATAACAACTTGCTCCAATCTTTAAACTATTTTCTCCTTCCTCTCACCTTTTTTAGAAATGTTGATCTTCGCAATTACATATGCAAATATTAGAATTGTTTGTTGTGTGAAATTGCATCGGTGAAGCATGAAAATGCTCCAATGCCTAACGTAAATGTCGGTGAATCAAGCCAACTCAGTCAACCCCTGATTTCAATGATTGTGGTTAGTTGTGGCAATGTGACTTTGGTAGGTTACTTAGAAAATGGTGTTTTTTTTCAGGTGCAGTCGTTCTGTTATTTTTGAATCACACCTACCAATATAGCAAAAGCTCCATATCTCTTAATTTCCATGTAAAATTTACTTGGCTCCTTTGCACAATGTTAGTAAGTGCAATTTAGTAGGTAGTTGGATAATGCTCCTATCATTTTGTGAGCCTTGCTGAAAATGTGCTGGGTAAGCTTCTCTGCCACTGATTTTAGCAGGTAATAAATAGTCTGTTTTCTGTTCCTTATGGCCATGGGACTGCTTGGTTTTATGAATGATGAAAGATTATAGGACTTTGCTTGTGTAATGCTGTTACAGATAGCAAAGCAAATAATGGGAAATGAAAGGGACTGGTAAAGAGTTTTTATTACTCCAATTGAGCCTTGTGAGACTAGTTGTCTGATTAGTGCACATGCTTAGGCCCCTGGTTTATATTTGCATTAAAACTTGAAAGGTGCTGGTCATGTATATTTAAAAAAAATTGGCTTAATAGTGATTAATCATTTAAAAAGACTTGAATATATGCATTTAATTATTGATGTTACTGGATTTTTACGAAATGTGGTTTACTAGTGCTATAATTGTCAAAATTATCAGTTTATTTGTTAGTCTTTGGGGGGAGCATTTAAAGCTTATTATACATATTTGCTTTCTTTTGCTGTTTAATATTATAAATAAAAGGCTTACTGGTTAGTAAATCCAATTGGTTTGTAATCTTTAATTTATAGTGACCTTGTCCTTTATCTTTGATATTCAGCATTTAATGAAAAATATAAAATGTATGGTGGAAGCTTTTTAATATGAGCACGCACAGTGAGCAAAAATAGAAACTGGCTTTATATAATTAAATTAACATTTTATTTTTATGTGAAAACAAAATCCCTTCATTGGAACAAAAATGCATTGTACTTGACTCGTGCCAGAAAATGTAATGTATGCTTTTTCAATGAACGTGAAGGTTTGACGATTGAAATGTAGTTTTTGTACATGTGTACTTTTGGAAGAATTTTGAGAAAGTGCCACCTAATAGACTAGTTAGTAAAATTTATTCCATGGGTTTTAAAGGGGCAACAACAGCATGTATGTCAGGTTGACTTGTAAACAGGAAACAAAAAAAAAATTTTAAGAGGGAAGGTATTTTGTGGCTTTCACCAGAGATTGGCACTGTAACCATTGACATCTATATATTAATAAGTTGAATTTTTGTGTGTATAGGGCACTATTTCAAAATTTGAAGAGGGTGCAAGATTTACAAGTGTAGTAAATAGGGAGGTGATATACTGTAAGGGAACTTGGGTTGGTTGAATGGGCAGAGATGTGGCAGATGAAATTTAATGCAGAGATGCGCATTAATACATTTCAGTGGGAGGAAGGTGGAGAGGCAAAATAGTACATAATTCTAATGCGAATTCAGGAATGGATAAATTTGGGAATACCTGTGTACAAATCTCAGATTACAGGACAAATTGGGAAAATAGTTAGAAATGTATGTCGGATTATGGGCTTTGCAAATGGAAACATTGTGTAAATGGAAGGCAGTGCTTTAGTTTGGTTGCAACAGGACAGCTGTGTTAAATTCTGATTGCTCCAGTTAAGTGGAGAGGTGCAGAAAAGATTTTCTGGGATGGAGTACTTTGGTTATGAAGATAGCCTGGAGAAACTAGGACTGGTCACCAAAGAGCAGCAAGGGTTCTGAGGATGTCTTCAAAACCATGAAACATCCAGACAAGGCTAATAAGAAACTGTTACTATTAGTGGAAGGGCTAAGGATGTGTGCACACAAGTTTAAGGTGATTGGCAAAAGAACTGAAAGAGACATGAGAAAAATTAATTCGGCCGTGAATAGTTATGATCTAGAACATGCTGCTTGTAAGATTAGTGGAAGCAGATTCGGATTCTACTCTCTGAAAGACGAGAGAAAGGCAAGGAAATTTATAGGGCTGTGGGGGGAAAAGGCGAGGGAAGAAGATAAATTATATTCATCCTGTAAAAACTAATGTGATAGACTAATTGACCATCCCTTGTGTTTCAATGATTTATGCAAGTTTATTAGAATTTTTACATATCACATTATGAAAATAGAGTTAATAAGTTAGAGTTCAAATTGATTTTGTTTCTTTTTTCCCAAACAAAGCTTATCATGCTGTTTTAGGCACTCATTAAATTATATTTAGATTTAATTTTGAACTAAGATAGATGATCTAATAATTTTGTGGTGGATTGGTGTATTTTGTTGTAATAGTCTCTTTTATGAAATTTAACGCCTGTTGAAATATGAATTTCAGAGAAATCTAATTTATCAGATGCTTTTTTGTATTATTTAATTAAAGCAATTTTGCATTCAGTAAAGCTTTGAGAATTATTCTGTGGAGGAAAGTTATTTTATTCATGTGGCACACAATTTGTTAATACTGAACTAAATTTAAATGTTGCCATTTCCCTTCAGCTTCTTCCATGCCAGGTTTTTCTTCTAGCTCAGAAATTGCCCAGAGACTCTCAAGGGAGAGCAACACCCAGTGCTTGGTTACATGAAGCTAGATGATCGGAAAGCCAGTGTTCCATTAAATATTTGTTCTTAATGTTCATGCCGGTTCCTCCTTTTGTCCTTGGTGTCTATCAGTATTCAGTAGCAGTGATAGGAAGAGGAAAGGGGAATGGTATTTTCAGACGCTCTGCATCATATTGCGAGTAGGATGGTGTGCTGAAGAGCTGCAGGGATTCTGGTGGGTTCTAAAGCTGTCTATCTGCACAGATTTGATTTTTATTTCCTTTATGTGTCAGTGGCTGAATTTAGTAGCATGTAATATACTAGCAGCACACCATAAGAGGAAAAAATGGAGTGCTGCCTACTGTAGGCTGAGGCTGGTTTAATAGTCATCTCGGCTGTGTCTGTGTTGCATTTATTTTTATCTCTACCTATTGTGCTGGCTATGCATAGAAAATGTTCACGGTGGAAGTTGGTGATCTAAAAAGGATAGTGAAGTACATCTGGTGAGGGATACAGACATGAATGTTAGTTAATACAGTCATTCGGAACTGAAATGCATCCTGAAAATAGTGAGGGTATGTGTAAAGATTCTATTTGCATCGCTTACTGAGCAATCTCTTTTATGCAGATGGTGGGGGTGGGAGAGGTGCACCTTACCGCTGATCGTGACTGTTGCTCTGGTGATTGTCATTGAATTTTGGCATTGTTAATTGTATTACCAAGTCTCTGTATTCAGTGGCTTATTTTTCTCAGATGGCATCTTTTGTTATGACCTTTTAGGTAATGATGCTTCTACCAGCCAAAACTCTAAAATAAAATATATTAACATAGAAGTGTTTGTTCTGTTAAATGCAAAAAATTTTGTTGGTGTGATTTTTAAAGTCATCAGTTCATTGGATTTTAAGTAAAATATTTTCGATTATGCTTCCTTTTATTAGTTTATGGTAGCTGTGCTAGAATTATAGAGTTCTGCAATGAGAAATATGAGGCATATGCTGCGTAAGAGTGTGATGCTGATAAATGTAATGCATCTATTATTGGGAACTGTACTGGATTTTTAAAGTGAGATGAACATAATATCTTTGGCAGATGAATGTAATTTCCAAGAATCCTTTATTTTCTTAGATAAAGTGATGTCAGCTCTCATATGTTGGTGCTTCTCTGTGATGGTATAAATCGTACAGAAATTTCACAGACAAAACCACACATGATCAGATGTGTCATTAGATTTTATCCAATGTGTTCTGGGGATGGTTTTCAAATATCATTGATTGTAAGTTGACAAACGTTACTTGGACTTTTCATAGATCATTGATTAAATACAGGGCATTTTGCATTTTCATAAGGTTGCAGAAGAGAATAACAATGATAATTCTAGCATTGGCGGTTCACTTTTTCATTGTTGTATAGCTATTTGGCAGTGTGTACAAAGGAGCCACACTCACTGGTTTAAATACTAAATATTATGTAATGCCAACTTAACATGAAGAGACCAGCTGAATTATTGTGTTTACTGTGATGAGTTTCAATCTTTTGAAGGGTTAAGGATAATAAATACTTCTGATAAAACTGAACTTGGACTAAAAGTGGTAAATCAGAAAGAAAATTTAAAAAGAAAAAAGGTTTTGATTAAAATGAACAAAGATTATGAACTATTCTTAGATCATGATATGAAGTAAAGAAAAGCAACACACCAGGATGGTAAAATCCAGGACTACTAAAATCATGGATTTTGTTGGAATTAATTTTGGAGTAAAAGTGAGGAGAAGCTTAATAGTATATGGGAGATTGAGTAGAATCCTGCTGATTCTGTGACAAAACAAATTGTATGTTGTTGAGGAATGAATGCAAAGATTGTCCTGTTCTTGTTCCATGTTTACTTGATCATACTAGCTAATAGATGTATGGTGTTTTTCTACAAACTTAAATCAATTGGGCATTTTCTTCACTTGGGGTATAGTTTAATGAGATTACCTTTTTTGTTTTCTTTTTTCCTGGTTAAGCAAGTCTGGTTCACCCATCATCTTGGTCCTTGCTGACCTGCACAGTCCTGATGGAGAGACTCTGCCCAAAACATTGACTATTCATTTCCCTCCATTGCTGCTGCCTGACTTGCTGAGTTCCTCCAGCAATTTTTGTGTGAGGATCGAAGCCTCCTGTCACCTCATTTGTAAAGTTCTTATCCTTATTTAAATTCCTCAATGATGTAATTTTTTTGTAGCCTTCTCCAGCCTACATTTCAGAGGATGAAACATTCTTCTTTAGTTATGACCGAGTTGCTCCATGAAGGTGATGACCCGTTTCCTTGCATATACATTAAACTTGCATCATGGAGTGAGAAGTTGGATTTGCCTCTCAGGATAGATCAAGGCTGAGAGGCACATTGACAGATACTTGGTCCCACCACTGGAAGCTTTGCCTTCTACCTTCTAGGCTTTGAGCATTGGAATTGACTCCTTAATCCCTTTCTAAGAATTTGCTGTAAATCTACTTCTTGGATCAGGTTGCTTCAAGGTGTTTTGTAGTGTTAACAAATAAAAATGTTGATGTAGAGGTATATGAAAGGTAGTAGTACTTAAGGAAAATGATGAGAAGTTTGGTCAAAGAGTTGGGTTTGAAAGATCCTCTAAAAGGAGGAAAAGTGCAGAAAGGCACAGAGGGAATTTTGGAATTGAGGTCCTTGACGGTTGAAGGCATGAGTGTGGAGAGTGCAGCAATTAAGTTTGGGGACAAGGCCAGAATTGTAAGAATGATGGGATCTTGATGTGCTATTGGAGATGGGGAGGAGTGAGACCATGGAGATATTTGAGATGCTCCTGGAGTTGGATTGGCTTGGCTTTTGGGCAATTCCTCCCTCAGACCAGGTGTAAGAATCAAAACAGCCCACCTCTGAGGTTTTCACTGGCAAATGCAGTCCTGGCCCTAAATGAAGAAAGATACCATACAACTGCAGAAGGAATAATTATTTCCTCAACAGTAGATACAAGAATACACCATTATTAGCATACATAAAATGTTCATAAAAGTATAAAAGTTTTGACTGTTTTTCACACACCCTTGAAATGAAAATGCCACTTTTTTCGAATTACTACTATTAATAAAAATTCAGTATTTGCAGGTTTGTTTGCAGCTTGGCTGTAGTTTTTCAAAGTGCACCTTGCAATTTGGGTAAAACTTCAGTCATTAGTGACTTAGATCAAATGTTTTAGTACATTTGATGGGAGGGTTTCAAGCAAGGAGATTTCTGTAAAGTTATCTCTGACTTGAAAGCTACAACATATTCAAGCAGTTTTGGTGAGGAAAGGGAGTTGGGTAGATAGTTTGCAAGGATAGATCAAGAGTTAATTTAATTTTGAGAAGTAAGGGAATGAGAGTACCTGAGAAGACTGAATTACCTCTCCAAGTTTCTTCTTTGGTTCATTGTATTTCTTTGGAATGCCTTGGAATAATTTCCCGCAATTAAGTCATGATTCAAAATAACTTCTTGTTAATATGTCCTTTCCATGACATGTCTGATGCTTTTTTTGTACTGTTAATTTAAGATGGTATAAATAGATGTATTTCTTGCACTGCAGAGACATGGCTGAGAAACAATAAATCCCATCAAACATGAGGTTGTATCTTGTATTACTAGGCAGTCCCAGGGACTTTAGCCTCAAATCGAAATCAAAACTCAACTTGTACTATGAATAGTAGAGCACTTGGGAGTGTAATGGAACAGAGGGATCTAGGAGTACAAGTGCATAAGTTAATTGAAAGGGGCGGCACAAGACAGGGTGGTGAAAAAGGTGTTAAGCATGCTGGCCTTCATCAGGGCATTGAGTACAGGAGTTGGGAATTGTGTTGCAATTGTACAAGTCATTAGTGAGGCTGCACTTGGAATGCTGTGTACAGTTTTGGTCACCCTGTTTCTGGAAACTGAAAAGAGTGGAGAAAAGATTTACGAGGATGTTGCCAGGACTGGAGGGCCTGAGTTATAGGGAGAGGATAGCCAGGCTAGGTCTTTATTCCTGGGAATGTAGTAGAATGAGGGGCAACCTTATAAAAATGTTTAAAGTTACGAGATGTATAGATAAGGTTGACAGTAACAGTCTTTTCCTCAGGGTAGGGGAGTCCAAAACTAAAGGGCATAGATTTAGGGTGAGAGGGGAAAGAGTTAAAAGAAACCTGAGGGACAAGTTTTTCACACAGAGGATGGTGAGTATATGCAATGGCTGCCAGGGGAAGTGATTGAGGCAGGTACAATAGTATCACTTAAGAAGCACTTATATAGGTACATAGAGGGAAGAAGCCTAGAGGGATATGGGCCAAACACAAGAAATTGGGACTAACTGGGTGAACAACATGCTCGGCATGGACTGGTTGGGCCAAAGGGCCTATATCTGTGCTGTATTGCTCTGTGACATAAAGAATCAAAAATTGAATCCCACTATTGAGGCTGCTTGAAGGAATACATGAAAAATGACATTGTGACATCTTTGTTACAGCACAGTGTTGCTTGATAGGGGGCTAGCAGAAGTGGTCTTGTAACTTTGACTTATCCCATTCCAATTATTTTATGTGTCCTATGTATAAAAAGTAGTAGGATAATATAATGTGTTAAGCACCTTCTGTTACTCTATTGTCAGACACACAAAGAATTGCTGGACTGCAGCATTTAAGTCTATTGTATTTCTTTGTCACCTGTTGTTTACTTCAAAGACAAACCTAATCTACAAATTCTGAAAGAACAGGCAGATATAATAAAGGTGATCTTTAACACAAGTCTTATATATGTCTGGGTGGTAAGATGTATGAATACCATATTCTTGTAGTGATGTAATTTAACATACTTTCACTTGAAAGTCTCCAGATATCAGGGTACATCAGTAACCAGAAGTTTGTGCCCCATCTTCATTTTTTTTAATAGGCACCACTAAAGTTTTGAGAATATGTTTGCTGTTCAAAATGAAGGTGGCAGTCATGCAATGAAAAATTTGCATTTTACTTAATATATTAAGGAAACACAAAAATTTATGAAAATAGTTTCCCTTGTAACTAAACATCACGTTATGAATCTTGTTTCGGGTCAAGACCCTTCATCATCAAATGTTTATTTCCCTCCATAGATGCTGCCTGACCTGCTGAATTCCTCTAGCATTTTGTTGTGTGTTGCTCCAGATTCCAGTATCTGCAGAATCTCTTGTCATGAATTATACTCCTTATACAAGCTGTCCCTAGGTAATGAATAGGTTCTGTCTTTAAGTTGCTTTTGTCTGTAAGTCAGAAGATAGACAAAAATCACTCAATATGCTAATCATACCTCCACAGTATTGTAATGAATGGCATCAAAAGCACATAAGACTGGTAAGAAAAAATAATTACTAATAATGAAGAGAGAGGAAGTAAGCTCTGATATTCATAGGAACAAACATATGTTGGACTTTGAATTTAATATGTAGGGGTATCCATAAGTCAGGCATTCGTAACCTGGGGACAGCCTGTCATACCAAATTTCACTCAACTAGTTAACGTGTATTTAGATAATCATTGAATGTGAAAACTGCTTCTGTTTGAAAATGTTCAAGAAGCTGGTTTGACAGCATGTTTTAGAGTTCTCGGATCATTCTAATCTCTTGGGGGAAAAATTATAAAATCACCAGAATATGTATTAGAAAGATTTATAAGAATGATGCCAGAATTGCCATGTAACCACCTTGAAAGGCTGAGGCTCTATTTTCTTGAAATGGGAGCATTGAAAGATTGCTTATTAATGATAGAGAAAATGGTCTAACGAGGATGGACCTACAGCTCGAGATGCTGTAATCTGGAGCAAGAAACAATCTGCTGGAGGAACTTGGCAGATTGAACAGTATCTGGTGGGGAAATGGGAAGAGAGGAATTATCAATGTATCGGGTCGAAACCCTGCATCTGGAACTTGCAGTTAGGAGCATTAAATGCCCTAAGTTCCTGAGGCTGCCTACAATTAGAGTGCAACAACTTTGTGTCGAATAAGTCAAATTAGAAATTTGGGAGATTTTTTCTTACTGAGAATATGAGGAAAATATGCAACTTCCTGTCATGTGGAGCAGTTGAAACAAACAGTGGATAGATTTCAAAGGAAGCTCAATAACTAGGAGGAGTCATGACTCAGATCTTGCAATCTGCATGCACCACAGACATGCCTATTAGTCGCACATTAATCTGATTTGTATCCAGAAGTCTGACCTTGCTGTCAGGGTAAGGCGAGATCCTGATCAGCTGCAGGGCCTTGAACTTTACACCTGGACAGGTCAGAATAAGCTCCATCTAATAAAAATGGCTAAGAAAACCTTAGACGGGTGTCTAAGCCTTACCTCAACTTTAACGTGTCAAAGCCATTATGTTTTTATCAATACCTCTGAATGTCCCCAATTTTAAGGAAAAAAAATGTAAAAAATTAAAATCAAATCACTTAAAGCACTTCAGACATTAAAAACAATACACCAAATAATTAAATAAACTGTAACTTTTTATATTTTTCTTTCTTTGTTATAGCTATATAAAGTCTATTGAAATGAAAGGAATTCCAGATAGTTTGTCAGGTCTAATTTTCCTCTGGTTCTGCAAGCAGATTTGTCAGTGTAAGTGCTGGTGCATTCCAGCAAGGTTTCTGCTATACTACTGTCTTAAGACAATTTCAAAAATGTCATGAATAAAACCCACTCTGGGACATAAGCCCAAGGATTTTGGATGTATTTTCTTGCCAGAGCAATGCACAAATTTGGCTTCAAGCTCTCTACCTTTGTGTAATGTGAAATTTGGAATTCTCTGATTTTGACCCACTTAATTGGGGCAATTGAGCTAAGTTACAGGTTGTGCTACTTCAGAAGCTACTGATGACCTTAACGTTACAAATTTGAATTAATTTTCAGAATGTACAGGAATAAGTCCACAAAGGGAAGCTCAGGACATGTAATGGTATAATTCAAAACAAATGGTAGATTGCATTGCTCATAGCATTGCATGGCATGGAAATGAGCCCTTTGGCCCACCGTGTCCCTGTTGACCATCGAGCACCCATCATTGCTAATCCCATTTTTCTTCTATCCCTTTCACTCGCTCCCTCCCTCAATTCTACTGCCACGCACCTGCATTGGGCTACCAATGGTCATCTTGAGCTTGTAGTTGCATATCATTTCAACTTGCCTTCCCATTCCAAGACTGACCTGTCTGTCCTCTGTTCTCTGCACTACCGTGTTGAGCCCAAACGCAAACTAGAAGAACAACACTTCCATTTTCTGCCAGATTGTCATTTCAACCCAAAGGAATGAAAATGAAATTTTCAGTTTCAAGTAATCCATACCCCCTGTGTTCCTTTCCCACTCCCATCAGTCCACCCAACCATCCAGGTTCTCTCTCCCTTTTTTTCACCTTTTCCAT
>JARFYF010000059.1:20855236-20866825 GCA_030265395.1 Rhina ancylostomus | reverse complement strand
CAGACACGGGAGAATGTACAAACTCCTTACAGACAGTGACGGGAATCGAACCCCGATCGCTGGCGCTGTAATAGCATTGCACTAACCGCTACGCTACCGTGCCGCCCAAATCATTTCTGGCATCATTTCTGTTCGTCTCTACATCTTCCCTTGAGAGGAGAAAAGAACGTGTTTCAAGTGGCTTTTAAAGGCAACTACAGAGGAGTGCTGCAACTCATTTGTGGCTGTTGCCCTGGGCCATCAATGGCAACAGTCTTAAGCAAGGAATTGTACTCCTTCATACACTGAGAGTTTGTTGCAAGGATCTTAGCTCTTTAGCAACCATACAACAGCAAGATGTTACAGAATGACAAAAACTGCATGGTGTAAACCTGACAAGCAATTTATATCCAACCTTTACAATTGTGCTCTCGAGGTGGTCTCTTCTACATTGGTGTGACCAAGTGTAGACTAGGTGACCATTTTGCAGAATACCCATGTTCTGTCCTCAATAACCATCCTGCTCTCCTGGGTGCAAACCATTTCAACTCCCCTTCCCATTCTGTCACAGACCTGTCAGTCCTCAGCCTTCTCCCCTACCAGGGTGAGGCCAAATGCAGACAAGAAGAACTGCACCTTGTATTCTGCCTGGGTAGTCTACAACATTGAATATTCCAACTTCAGGTGACCCATACTTCCTGTGCTCCTTTCTCTTTCCTTCTGGTTTTCCTCTCCCCCACCTGGTTCCATCCATGTATCCCCACACACTACAACTTGTGGTTCCTTTATTCCTCTCTCCCAACTGGTTCCATCAGCTCATGATCCCTCTCTTACCTGGTTCCACTTATCACCTGCCAGCCTCTGTATCTACCTCCTCTCTCTCCCCCCACCTGGCACCACCTGTCCCCTTTTTCCTCTCTCATTATCTATCTCTGCCTGTCTCCCAACTCTACCCCCCTCCAACCTGACTCCATCTGCCCATCACTCCGTCCATACCTGGTTCCACCTGTTGCCTGCTGGTCCCTGCCTCACACCTCCCTCTCCCCTCATTATACTGGCTATCTCTACACTCTGTCCTGATGCAGGGTCTCAACCAGAAATGTCAACTCTCCTTTTCTATCCATAGATGCTGCTTGACCTTCTGAGTTTGGCAGTTTGTTTTTCACTTCACAAATGCTTCAAGTTGCAGAATAGTCTGGAAATGTTGGATTGTCTTCATCAGCCATCTTTGAATAAAATATATATGAACAGATGGTCCTCTTTTGTTGCAAGTGACTGCTATTGTTTGTCTAGCATCTATAACAGCCGAGAAACTTCTTTTCTGTGGTATTCAATCACAGGGACAGAAGGATTTTTCTGCATGTTTGTCAGCTGGGTAAAGAGATCTCCCATACACAAGATGACTTTTCCCAATCACTTATGCTTTCACCCCTTATTTGACTAGCATCTTAACTTGTATATGAATGCTGCATTGACAGCTGTCCCTGGTTCAGATTATACAAGCAACATGATTTGAAGGAATGTTTGTAACTATCGTAATTTATATTTTGGGCTGTCATTAAGTGTTCTGTACAGATGAACATTTCTCTCTTTGTACTGGTTTTCCTATGTTTGAATGAGTTTACAGAACTTGCTAGTTATTTTCCAAGTGACCTGTCTTTAACAATGAGAAATGCTGGAATCTATTACAAAGGAAATGGTAGCAGGACACTTGTAATCTACATAGGGCCCCAATGAGATCAGAACTGGAATACTGTGGGCAGGCCAGGTTTCCCAACACAAGGAAGGATACACCTATGATAAAGGGAGTACAGCAAGGTTCATTGGATTAATTTCTGGGATAGCAGTTTCTCTTATTTGGAGATCGGGCCTGTACTCTCTGGAGTTTAGAAGAATGAGAGGGGACTTCATTGAAACATAAAAATAAAGTGGGGTTTAACAGGGTGGAGGCAGAGCTGATGTATGCCATGATGAGTTTCTAAAGCTGGGCATTTGGGCCTCTAAATAAAACTCAACCATTCCGTGTAGAACTAAGAAGAAGTTTGGAATTCTCTACCCATGTGGGCTGTGGAGGCTCGGTTGCTAAGTATATTCATGACAGATTAATACATTTTCGGGTGTGAAGGCAATAAAGGGATATGAGGTCAATGCAGGATAGTGGCACTGAAGTAAAAGAGCAGCTATGATCTTATTGGGTGGCAAGGTAGGCACAAAGTTGGGGGTTGGGGGCAAGGGGCACAGATGCTCTATTTGTTCTTTTCTTTGTGTTAAGGAACATGTCATCTTTGAGCTTTGTGATTGGAAATGCTGTTGGAGTGGCACAAGTGGACGGCAACATCTAATTCTAATGAATAGCATAATTGGAAACACAATCTAGAATATAATTCTATAAAGCTAAAATATTTGAAACTTTGTACTTTTCTTCTCATAAATGAATTAAAATAGTGATTCCCAGATTTGAGTTCTTGAGGAAGTTGTCCTATAATAGATATACTGAACTTAAAAGACTATTAAAAAAAAGTCTTCCTTTTTTAAAATCTCTTGACTATGAATGAATTTTTAAGTAGAACATATAGAGGGGCTGCATACAAAATGATTTGTCCTCGAGAACTAGTTGAACAGTGAAATCTATTTTTATCTGTCTTCAGTTTAAAAATAAGAACTCATTCATACTTGAGACGTAGCACTTTTATGAAAAGGTATGACTTAAGTAAGTGTAAATCCAGCATGAAACTGCCATGCAAGCTAAATGGCACACTAGAACAAGATGGAAAAATCCTGTGGAAGGAGTGCTCATAATCTGTTTCACAACAGGTACTGACTGGTCTTGTCATCCAAATCACCTTACAAGTTTAATATTAGTGTGATTGCAAGTTCACATTGCTTAATCAGTGCAAATGATTGGGATCCCACACACCTGTTATGTTTTTATCAAAGAATGTCATTTTCAAATACCTGGAAACAGGCAGTATAAAAGCAACTCATAGAGACAAACAGTCTGTTGGAAGAACTCAGTAGGTTGAACAGCATCTGTGGGAGGAAAGGAATTGTTGACATTTCAGATTGAAACCTTGCAGCAGATTGTTTATTGCTCCAGATTCTAGCATCTGCAGTCTCTTGTGTCTTACCTGAAAGCAACTTGTAATTTGGTGAAAGGAAACCTACAAAATAATTACATTTGGAAGAAACTTTTCATCATCTTTGAGTGTCATCTTACTCTTTGGACGCTGGCTAATGGAGAGATTATTGTTGTCTTTGTAACCACTCATCCAAACTTGGGTTTTTATGAGTCTAATGAAAATGTAATTGAGCTCAATATGTACATAATGAAGACTTGACTTCTCCTCTGGCTGCCATTAAGATTTAGTAATGCCAATCTATGACCTGCAACACAGATCGATAGGGTGGTGAAGAAGGCAAATGCCATCCTTGCCTTCATAGGTCATGATAGAGAATGTAAGAGTTATGACATTACATTGTAACTTTACAAAACACTGATTAAAGCCATTCTTTGAGTCTTGTGTGAGTTCTGGTCGCCACTTTATAGGAAGAATGTGATTGTGCAGGAGAGAGTGCAGGGGATATTCATCAGGATGTTACCTGGATTGGAGGATTTTAGTTATAGGGAGAGATTGGCTAGGCTGGGCTTGTTTTCTCTAGAGTGAAGGAGACTGAGTAAGATTATGAAAGGTATAGATAGGGTAATCAGAATCTTTTTCCCATGGTAAGGGTATCAAACACAAGTTTAAGGTGAAAAGGAGGATTTTAAAGGGTAAGTTTTTTGTTTACACAGAGAATGGTTGATATCTGGAATCCACTCCCAGAGGAGGTAATGGAATCAGATACAATTACTACATTTAAAAGGCATTTAGACAATTACTTAATGAGACAAGACAGTAGTATATGGTAATAATGTGGGCAAATGGGATTGGAGTGGATGGGCAAAAAATAGGCATGGATATCATGAGCCAAAGAACCCAATTCTGTATTGTTCACCTCTACGACCCTATGGCCTGCTCTTAAGAATATAATTTAAATGTTGTCAAGTTATAAAATGTTGATATGTGGCTGTTCTTTTACAGGAAGCATGGAAAATTAATTTGATGATTCAATCTTTAGAATACAACTTTGGTTACAAGTCCACTATTTATTGCCTGTCCCTAATTTCTTTTGAGAAGGTGACAGTGAACCACTGTCTCGAAACAACACTGCAGGTCTTCTGGAGAGGGAACACCCACAAAGTTGTTGGGTTGGGACTTCCAGAATTTACACCTAACCATATTGAAGAAATGGTGTGCATTTTTAAGTTGGGATGGTTTACAACTTGCAAGGAAACCTATGGACGTTGATGCTCCCATGCTCCTATTGCCCTTATCCTTGGCGGTAGAAGTCACAGATTTGGGAGGTGTTATCAGAGCAGCCTAGGCAAATAACTGCAATCCATTGTGCACAAGGTTCATACTGCAGCTACTCTACATGCCACATTCTGGAGGGAATGAAGATTTGTGCTGGTGGATGGAGTACCTGTCGACTGAGCTGCTTTATTCTGCATGGTGTTGAGCTGCTTGACTGCCATTGGAGCTGTACACACCCAAGCAAATGGAGAGTATGTCATCATGCTGTTGACCTGTGTCTTAAAGATCATTGAAAGGTTTTGGGGTGTCAGGAGGCAAGTCACTCACTACAGGACACCTAGCTTCTAGTATGCTCATGTAGCTTCAGTATTTGTTGTCTGGTCCAGATGATCAATGGTATCCCCTAGGATGTTGATGGTTGGTGTGGCAATGCTATTAAATGTCATGAGACTGTGGTTAGACACTCTTGGTGGAGATGGTCATGGACTTGCACTTTTGAGCTGTGAATTTTACTTGTTGCCTCATGTTGTGTAGGGCTTGCTGCAAGTAGGCATGAGCTGCTTCATTTTCTGAAGTGCTGCAAATGGAATTGAACATTGAGCTTATCATCAGAGAAGATTCCCACTCCTGATGTTATTCTGGGAGGAAAGCCAATGATGAAATAATTGAAGATGGTTGTGCTGAAGATACTGCCTGAGTAAATCCTGCAACAATATCCTGTGGCTGGCTTGATTGACCTAAAATATATGGATACAGCAAGTATTTAAGCAATCTTGTTTTCTCTGTACATGGCTTTTGTGAGATCACACCTGGAGTAATGCATATTGTTTTGGCCTCTACTTAAGGAAGGATATACCAACATAAAAGGTAATGATTCAAAAATTTACTAATTTGATTTCTGGAATCAGGATGTTGTCTAATGACCAAACTCCAAGACCTGGGACTCAACATCTCCCTTTGCAACTGGATCCTTGACTTCCTGAGCAACAGACCACAATCAGTAAGGATAGTCAGCAACACCTCCAGCATCATTATTCTCAACGCTGATGCCTTACAAGATTGCGTCCTCTGCCCAGGACCACAAGAAACTGTAGAGAGCTGTGGACACAGCTCAACACATAATGGAAACCAGCCTCCTCTCCGTGGACTCTGTCTATAATAGTTGCTGCTTTGATAAAGCAGATGGCATAATCTGACCGCACCCACCCTGGGCACTCTCTTCTCCACTTTCCCATCGGGTAGAAGATACAAAAGCCTTGAAAGCACATACCACCAGGCTCAAGGTAGCTTCTGTCCTGCTGTTAAACGGCTATTGAATAGTTCCCTAGTACAATAAGATGGACTCTTGACCTCACAATTTACCTCATTATGACCTTGCACCTTATTGCCTAACTGCAATGTACTTTCTTTGTAGCTGTGACACTTTACTCTGTATTGTTTCACCTTGTATTACCTCAATGTACTGTGTAATAAATTGATCTGTATGGACAGTATGCAAGACAAGTTTTTCACTGTACCTCGGTACAAGTGACAGTAATTAACTAATTCCAATTCCAGTAAGGAAGGATTGAGCAAATTGGGCTTGTATGTTCAAGTTTACAAGAATCAGAGTTGATATCTTCTGAACAAATAAGTTTGAGGTAGCTTAATGAATTAGATGCTTCTAGGATGTTTGCACTTGTGGGTCGGGAGGGGGAGTCTAGACCAGGGGGCATGATGATAAAGGCCCTAAACTGAGACTAAAGACCTGAGATGAGCAGGATTTCTAACTTGTGAATCTTGTAAATATCTACCCTAGAGAGCTGTGGATGATGTTGAGTATATTCGGTGTTGAGGAAGGGAGATTTGCGGACAACAGTGAATCAGGTTATGGGGATTGGGCAGAAAATAGACCTTGAGGCCAAAGATCAAATTAACTATGATCTAACTGAGTGGGGGAGCAGGCTTGAGGGACTGCAAAAGCCTGATATTGTGCCTATTTCTTATGTTCTTGAGTTGAGCTCATTTCTCCAATATCCAGTCTCTAAGCATAGTCATCGTTGCTTATCATTTGAAATCTTAATGCTCACCTATTTGGCCTCTTGCCTCCAGCTTTCACCAACTTCCCCTAATGCAGAATTACACAAAGATTGTTCAGCCATCGCCAGGTCTTTTGCACCCATTACTACCTAGCTCCGTCATCTCCTTTTATCTCAGTGAATTGAAATCAACATTGTATTCTTAAGCTCTTTTAATGTTCTGGTATTCCTGAGCAATCTTTCCCAAGTGTATTTTACTGTTGACACTTCCCACTGCTCTGACTCATAATTGTTGCTTGTTCTCCATGCATTCCACTTTTAAAGATCATTATATAGTCAATGCATGTTTACAGTACAACCCAAAACTATTCTGTTGTGCTGCATTCCCTGCTGATTTTAAAAATCATTGTAACCAAACATTTGAAACTGGAAGGTGGGAAACTTTAAAATTCCTTTAATTGACAGATTGCAAGAAATGCTTGTGAACTTATGGCCAGGCTATAGGAAGTACATGCTTTTATGGTTATCTGCCAAAGGCTGAGAAAGGTATGAAGGAGAGATCATATTTGTGATAAAGTGATAGGTCAAGCAAGGTTTTGAAGAACTAAGAATTTTTGCACAAAAATGGGAGAACCTTGCGCACAAGCACTTAGTCTGGAGAAATCAGGTCAAGACTATGCAGTGTCTGAGGACGCGAAGGCTGAGACCTGGAGGTGAGCCCAGGAAGTGAAAGATGGAAAGTGAACCTGCAGCCACGGTGGGAAAGTTTTCTCATCATGCATTGGCTGTTTCTCCATTACCACTCTGAACAACATCAGTTGACTAACTTTGCCACTTTTCGTCTGACAAGATGTTGGACAGCCTTCAGGGAAACAGAACAGGCAGTTAATGAGTCTATGATTTCTTTTCCCTTCAGATTTTCCCTTGTTATTTCAGAAGAGTTGAATATCTGCAAAAATCTCAAGTTAAACTCATGTTGTTTTTGGACTACTTTGGCTGAAGCTGCAATGAAATAAAGATTTAAAACAAAAATGCCCTTACAGTTAATATCACTTGTGTTTTCATTGTCTTGAGATGGTCAGTATCAGAAGACTATTATTGAGTTCTGATCAGTCAACTTGCTCTGCGTCAAAAAAATCCCTTTTGATAGAATTACTTCCATTAATGAAACAGAATGAAGTCTTCATTGTTCATTTGAATTCTGGAGAAAAGTCTTAATTTCTCCAACCAAGAATGGAATTTAAACCTAAACCACTTGCATAACTGGTAAAGTAAGTAAGGTGTGTTAATTTACCACCCAATATATTTGGATGCTTGCTTCCTTCTACTTAACATAAAATAACTTGTAAATAAATTCAGGTTTCAGGTTGTGTGCACTGTAAGAGGTTATAACAATCCACTTAGATGAAAAGTGGCTCTTTATAAGTGCTTGCATTTTCACAGAAAAGAAATTTTTTTAGTTTATTAAAGATGCATTGAGTAATCAGTTTGTCTTCACAAAGATATAATTTGGAGAATGCGAATTTATGCATTTAACTTTTATTAAATTCATGCTTGGTATCTGGGCATCACTGGCATTTATTGCCCATCCATAATTGCTCTGGAGAAGGTAATGGTGAGCTGCTACATTGAACTGATGCAGTCCTTCTGGTGAATGTGTTGCCACAGTGCTGTTGGAGAGAGATGGTGATTTCCAATTCAGGATGGGAAACTGAGAGTGTCAGTGATCCCATGTACCTACTGCTTTTGTCATCCTTAGTGATACAGATTATTGTTTTGGGAGCTGTGGTCAGAGTAGCCTGAGCAAGTAATTGCACTTTATTTTGTAAATGGTGCACACTCCAGACACAATCACCAG
The DNA here is from genome assembly GCA_030265395.1 of Rhina ancylostomus. Lineage (NCBI taxonomy): Eukaryota > Metazoa > Chordata > Chondrichthyes > Rhinopristiformes > Rhinidae > Rhina > Rhina ancylostomus. Next base: position 20,858,615 of record JARFYF010000059.1, on the reverse strand, counting down.
TGAATGTTTCAGGAGGTTGATGAGGTGCTAATCAAATTTCCTGAATAGTGTTGAGCTTCCAGGTATGAGTGAGGTATTCCAATACCCTCCTGACTTGTGCCTTGCAGATGGCACTAAGACCTTGGGGAGTTTGTTGCCATCCACTCATAAATTTTTTAGAAAGGGTTGGCATAAAATTGTTAACCTTTGAGGATAAAAGTTTCTGGAGCATGGTACTGAGCCAATGGCCAAGAAGATCCCAGTTTAAATATATAATTTAATTTCTGTTCGGCTATTGCTTTGCAAATCTCAGTATTTCAAATGCAGAATAAGAAAAGACAGAATTGCTAGTCTCACTTCCTAAATAAATACTGCTGGGAAATCTTTTGTGAGGATGAAGGTAGCCAATGATGCCCTGGTTGAATTTCATGGCAGCACTCATTATTTGGAGTCACATATGAGAAATAGCCACCATTATGAAAAACAGTCAATATCTGTAAAACTATATCCCAAGCTGGAGGATGATACTGCAGAATTACATAGGAATATAATACCCATCTTAAAAACAAACTAACTTGATGTTCTTGTTTTGCATCCTCAGTCTAGGCCTAGTTTGACCTCATCTAAGATATGCTTTGTACTAATTTTAAGATGCTGTATTCCTTATTCTTTGTTTGTGTTAAATCATTTTAAAGTCATTCTTTGGAAGTGTTAATGGTTTTCACAAGCACTGCCCATTCTCTTGAGGAGATAAGTCTTACATTTAAAAGAATTAAAACATTGTGAATACTTTTGAATTTATTTCCATAGGGTATATTTATCTGTATTTTTTTGTTCCAGTCACCCTTTGACATTGTGGACAGCAACAAACTTGGTTTTCTCAGTGACTCGGTTGTGTAGCCATTTACTGAATTGTTATGATTTAAGAGGACCAAGAACTCATTTTGTACTTTACGCACTTCACATGGAGATTTATTAGATTATTACATATGATATAGTGAGACAGCCCTTTTTGTTAACAAATAATGTTGTTTGGAGAAGTTGTTGTCAAGGTTATGGGATGATTTTATAATCATTATATTTATACAGAAATTGAACCTGTCCTTGTGAGAGAAGGCAGATATTGAAAATATTTTTGGTTATTCAATACAAAAGTAAGGGGTTTATGCTTCAGTTATGTAGGACATTGGAGCATTTCTGGAGCGTTGTCTGTAGTACTGGTATCCTTATTTAAAGAAGGATAATACATTGAAAGCAATCCAGAGAAGGCATACTGGACTAATAGTTGGACGGTATATGTTGTGAGGAAAGGTTGAAACATAGATCAATACAGGGAACAGGCCTTTCGGCCCACAATGTATGTACCAACCATGATGCCAAACTAAACTAATCCCATTTGCTACAATATGGTCTTATCTCTCCATTCCCTACCTATTTATATGTCTCCCTAAATGCCTCTTAAACATTGTTATCGTATCTGCTTCTACACTCCCATGGCAGTACATTCCAGGCACCTACCACTCCTGTTTCTAAAATAGAAACTTGCCTTGCAAATTTCCTTTAAACTTTCCCTTTCACCTTAACCTATATACACCCTGAGAAAAAGACTCTGACTACCTACCCTGTCTATGCCTCTCATAATTCTGTCTACTTCTATCAGGTTGCGCCTCGGACACCAACGCTCCAGAGAAAGTAACTCAAGTTTGTCCGACCTCTCCTTATAGTCAATACTCCCTAATCCAGTTGATCCTGGTAAATCTCTTCTGCGCTGTCTCCAGAGCCTCACATCCATTCTGCAATGTGGCATCAGAACGGCACACAGTATTCCGAATGTGGCCTAACCAAAGTCTTTTTTAATATATAACTGCAACGTGACTTCCCAACTTTTACACTCGATGCCCTGAGCAATGAAGACAATCATGCCATATGCCATCTTCACCACCCCTATCTATTTGTTTTGCCACTTTCATGGAGCTATAAATTTGCTCCCCAAGATCCTTCTATATACATTCTGTTTGATTGGGGGGCTGAAGGGCTCATGTCTGCTCCACGCTCAATGTTCCATATTCTGAGGGTCCTGGAGTAGGCTGGTTTTGGATCTTTTAGAGTTTAAACAACTGAAAGATGACTTGATTGAAACACAAGATCCTGAAGGGCCACAACAGGGTGAACGTGGGAAGGATGTTTCCTCTTGTGAGAAAGTTGAAAAATAAAGGACCTTGTTTAAAAAATAGGGGGCCACCCATTTAAAATTGAGATGAGGCATTTCTTGTAATCCTCAGATGGTTTTGAGTCATTGAATCTCATTTTCAAATGAGTGAGCCATAAAGGCCAGGACGATCACAACTTAAATATAGAGTTTAATTTCTGCTTGGCCAATGCTTAAAAAGTCTTAGCATTTAAAATCTGGAAAAAATCCAGGATTATTATTTTTATTTCCTAAACAGTAAACACAACCAAAAAATCTTTTGCAAGGACAAATGGTTGAATTTCCTGGCAGGAGACACTAAATCCACTGAATATCTTTAAGTCAGAGGTAGAAAAAGACTTGATAGGGAAGGAGGAGAAAGGTTACCAGGGTAGACAAGAATGGCACGTTGAGGTTACAGTCAGAACAGTCATGATCTCACTAAATAGGAGAGCAATTTGAAGGACCAGGAGTCCTCTACATGCTCCAAGTTTTTATGCTGTATAGTTTAGGTTTTCATTTAGATTAAGTTTCTCATTTTCTTCATGGTTTCTAATATTGAATTTATTTAAATGAAAATTGATATCATCTTTATTCTAAGTGGGAAAGTTAGTTATTATATGTGCTCTACAGTATTATAGTTGTCGTATGTTGGATGGATGACCCTAGATGGTGACTGTCAATGGGATATTTAATAATTTGAGATCAGAATCAGACCTAATTCTGACCTTTAGAGTCATACAGCACAGAAGCTGGTCTTTTGGTGTACCCTGACCATGCTGACGATCAAGCACCCATCCATTCTAATCCCAGTTACCAACACTTGGTCCAGACCCTTCCATGCCTTATCGATTCAAGTGCTCATCCATATACTTAAATGTTGTGAGAGTACCTGCCTCCACCATCCTTTCAGGCAGTGCATTCCAAATTCCAACCACTGTCTGTATGAAATAAATCTTCCTTGTATCTGCCATAAACCTCTTATTTGTTACTTTAAACCTGTGCCCTCTGTTTGTAGGTAATTCTGCTATGGGGAAATATTCACTACTGTCTATCCTATCAATGCCTGCCTTAATTTTGTATGTCTCTATCAGGATCCCCCTCAGCCTTCTCCACTCCAAAAGCAAAATCAGCCTATCCAGTCTCCTCATACTGAAATCCTAGACAACATCATGGTGAATTTCCTCTGCACTTTCTGTGGAGCAATCTTGA
>JARFYF010000059.1:20737105-20760799 GCA_030265395.1 Rhina ancylostomus | reverse complement strand
GGAATCAATTTGGTTAGCATTGTGAGGGACACCAGATAATGATTTGGGAACCATTTGGCCTCCGTAAATTAAAGTGACTTCTCAGTCTTTTCCACCTCCAATATAAGTAATGTCTAACCAAGTATTTTTCAAATAAAAAATGGAAAACCAAGAAAAAAAGCCACATCTTCAACTACAAAAGAGAAGGAGAGAAGACAGGATAAACATAAGTAATATCATACTTGGATTTTAAGATTTTAGATTGAGGAAAGTAAAATGCTGGAAAATTTTGATTTCCTGGAAATGACTGGGAAATGGTACAAAAATCCTCAACAGAGAGGACACAGGAAACATGGGTGATACATTTGGACCTAATAGTACAACAAAATAAAATTCCTGAAGAGCTATGGTTTATGATAATTTCATAACTTAGTGAAAGAGCCTTTCTACTCTTGGTGAATATCTCAGCATTAGCTATTGAATAATGAGAGCTTTCAATGCCATACTGCCAAAAAGATTAATTTAAATAAAAATAGCCTTTTTTGGCATCCTTTGATTTTTCATTTATTTTGTTCCTGAAAGAATTTTTTCACCTTGATTTTTAATGCATGAATGACTTAGTTTACATTACAAATTCTCAGTAGGATACCTTCATTCCTGGTTCACATGTTTCTTTCTGAAGGACATATCAATCCATGTATGCACACTCTGCTATTCCCTGCATCAGGGTATCAGCAGGAGGTGGTTTGTGAAAGCTAACTGCCATAGCAACAAATAGATTGCCAGGGTATAAGCCATCTGAGTAGAATCCATGCCTGCTTTACGCTGCAGCATCTCTCACTTCAACTTAATGCGGAACCTACCCTTCCAGGGTGTGTGTTCAGTCTGGGGTACTTTTGGAAGGTAGAATTCAGTCTGGTCATACTGTGATTGGAAGGAAGGTTCGAGTGGATGCTGAGTTCATTTTGGAATCCAACTGATTGTGTAAATGAGGTACTGAATGTCCCAATCTGTCACTGTGTCACTTGAGGAATCTTTGTGGATGGCCTGGTTGTATCTTGTCAGTGTCTGCATGGCTTACTTTTCTTTGAGCTGCTCAGGATTATGAGGTTTAGATTATCTCTTAGGCTGACACTGTAAATGATGAGATTTACAATTCAGCCTCCTAAAATTATGTTGTCTATTGATAAAGCACTTTATAGAAGCTGATATGGCACTTTATAGATACCAAAATGAGATGCTATTTGTTCAATGCTAATCTGCAAAAATAAAACTCCCAGTTATTTGTGAAAAAAAAGTATTTATTCTTTTACAGAATAAATAAGTACAAAGGATGTAAATGGAAGAAAAATTGCATTACAGTTGCAGGAAACTATCCCTTCTGCAGCGTTTCTTATGAAATCTTGCAACACCAAGGCCATTTGTCCTGTCATGTCTGTGCTGGTTCTTTGCATCTGGCTGAGCTCCACATCCCTACTTATTGTCCATCAATTCCATTTCTACAATGACATTTTAAAATTATTTATGGAATCAGATTTGATCCCAATTTGAATGAAAGCTAACCCACTAGTTTCCCCTCAGAATTTTTATCCAATGCTTTTTATTTTTGTAAACTCTAGTTATTGACCCACTTTGCAATAGGAAATGGTTTCTCAATATCTCTCATCTTGAAAATATCTTGCCTGTCCCTGTTCCAAGGAGAAAAGCCCTAACTTCAGGTCCTAATTTCACCAGGTTCTCTCTCTAACTTTTTGCTCATGCATGGTATCAGTCTTGTAGGCTTCCTACAGTATCTGCATATTCTATTCCCTTTACACTTTTCCTGTAGTGTCCACAATTCTCCAGCTGAGGTCTAACCACTGAATAGTAAATACCAGCATGATCACTTTGCTTTTATATCTCCATTTCTCTGTTTAGAAATCCAAACAATGCACACATTTGTTTTTCAATTAGCTTATGAATTTGCTCTACTCAGGATTTTTTGCTGAAATAATCTCTGACGACACCAAGTATGTTCATTAATGATGTTTTATGCAAAGTGCAAATCTGCAAAGCATCAAAAGTAGGCTAGAAAATTTAGGGTTTTATTAGAGCTTGTCTTCTGGAATTTAATGCTTTAAAGCAGTCTTACTACTGTAATTTTTGGCTTGCATTGGAAGCACCTGTGGCTTTAGTTTAATATAGGAAAATAAGGGGAGTGAAGGCTTAGGTTTTTAATATGCATGATCAGGATCAGCATAGCAACTTTTCACAGATGCTTTGGAGTCTCTTGTTTCAAACCACAGTTAATATTTGTTTTTCATTGGCATCTAATTTTCAATTAGAATATTGTAGTGTAGCTCTCTAATAAAAGTGAGGTTAACAAAATGTCAAAATATTTTTCATTCCAAGGTAAGTTGATATTCAATAGTGTTTCTTATCAACAAATTTGCAACATCAGAAAAAGCAAATTATTATCAAAGTTAAGTCAGGCAACCTGCAATGAATCCTGGCTGTAAAAGCTTTCAGAATTCCATGTTGTTATTCTGCTTAGCTCTGCTTCTTTAAACCCATTTTGTTTGTGATGTTAAATAAAGTGAAAAAATGTAGTTCCTACATCATGGAGGCTAGTTTGAGTGGAGTAGCTGGTGTAGAACTAAAAACATAAACAATATTATTATAGCTGATTAAGTGGTACTTAAGAGCACTTGACCCGGAGATCACAGTGCCAGTCACAGAGGTTAGGATGTTGTTCGGACTGATGTTATGAACCAGACGTAACGAGAAGGCTTTGTGCAAAAGAAGCATGCAAAAAGTATAGAAAAGGAGGAATTTGTAAAGTGAGGAGACCAGAATATACCTGGGGTAGGGAAGCTAGATCCAGAATTGCCTCAAGACACAGAAAGCTTAAATTGAGAATTAATCCAGAAGCAGGCTAACTATGTGACTGCAAGTACTTATGACTATTAAACTGTTACAGAGATGTGTAAAATTCCATTCTATTTTAAACATAGATTGAACAAAAGACAAAATCATGACTCCAAGTTATTACTGATAACAATAATAATGTCAGTTTCTACCAGTGACTGTGGGCAGTGATATATACCTTGGATCTAAGTTTAAAGAAAAATCAAATGATTAGTGCACAGTGGGACTGTGGGGAAAGTAAGATAAGGTGCATTTAGGTTTGCTTTAATTCTTTGTAGTTTTGTTTAGTATCTTTAATTATTTGATAGTTCTAGTTTATTTTTAGATATATTTTCTTTTATTTTTACAATTCTTTCTTCTATTTTTAATACCTTTTACATGTTTTTGAATGTCAGAGGCAGTCAGAAACCTTTAAAGCCATGATAGCCTAGTCATAATTCTCATTATCAGTCCATTATGTAGTTTGAAGCTCTACTGTCACTTGGACTTCACACCTGTGTTCACCTCTGGGATGCTTCACTCCAGTAAAATAGGTCCTCCGTATCTGGAAGTTCAGAGGATAGCAGTTGTGAGAGACAGGCAAAAACTAGGCCATATTCTTCATTAATACTGTTTACACTATTTTCCACCTCTGTGGAATTGCAAATGTTTTCACACAAATGCTACTCAGCAGATGTTTAAAATGCCACAGAAATATTTCAATTTCTCTTAAACCACCTCCAGTTTATCAATCTTTCACACTGCAGGATTTCAATATTCACACTGATGTTCTGATTTTGTAGCCCACCATCTGTTGCAGCATTCTTCTGCCTTGGTGTATCTATTGCAACTTGGTTATACCTATTGTCCCCCTTAAATTTCAATATCTTCCTATTCCACACTCATACACCAAACTAAAAGGTCATCTCATAATCTCTAGAATTGCCTGAGACAGCCTTTTAGTGAAAGGCTTTAATGCATGCATTATCCTATTCATCTGTTTTAAAAAAAAATGATTATGAACTTTCTGAGCAAAATTACCAGCTTTTAATTGAAAGATCCAGGCCATTATATAATTTCTTTGTCAAATGAGGGAAAAATAAACAAGAATATAGTCAGAAGGTTTTGATCCATGAATTAATTTGGCAATATAGCCATTTATTTATTTTCTGTTGTAAGAGCAGAAAATTAGCTAACAAAGAATGTATTTTCATAATATTGAAAACCACATAACTGATCTATATACTAATTTTAACCAATGTGACACATCAGCACTATTTTTTCTTGTACTTCTACTTTAAGTTGATAAAATTGTTTCTGTTGTTACAATACTAGATGTAAGCACTAATTAATTAAAATATTAATGAAATCATTTATTATGTTGCTTCCTTTTCAGTAATTTTCACACCATTATACTTGATGTCATACTTGATGAATGCTCACTAACAGTGAGGTTAATCCAATGAATATTAATAAAGGTCCTATGGAGTTAATTTCTAATCATCTTTTTGGCTGCTTTCGTTTATTGGGTAAAGGTAAATTCCATAGACTCAGTATCTGGAGAAAGTGACTTCTGCTAATGTTGAATTTCCTCCCCGGCTAAATAACTTAACTTTGTAGGTGCAGCACTCTTACGTTTCCTTCTATTCCCTTCCTGAGCCAGTGACCCTGAGGTCAATTATTGTATGTTAACTGGGATAAGTTCATTCAGTGCAAATCGAGCATTGAATCTGTGGCATTCTAGAGCACAAGTTTGTCTACCAGGTCTGTGAAGGGAGCATAATGCCTAAATGAGTAAAGTTATTTCCTATAACTTCCCTGATGGCTCAATGAATTTTGGGTAGAATAATAAAGCAAAGTTGCTGTGGTTCAGCAAGTTTATGCAGAGTCAGCTGAGCTGAGCTGAGCTGATAACACTTGGCATATTCCAAATTCAGTGTCAGTTTCTACTGGATTGACTCACCTTAATCAAAGTTGCAGAAACAAAATCTTATTTTCAGTGTCCATTGCTTAGTTTTATTCCCTTGCAAACAAAGTTTTTTATAGTTAATTATGCTAATGCATGAAGATGACTGCAGATCGTGTCTACCACAGTTGACAAAATCCTAACACATTTGACTTTTAATTTGCAAATTAGCAAGCTTAATAAACATGCTTCTTAATCCTGTATAATCTGAACAATTTTCTGCAGGCTTTTACCAAAAAATGATAGAAGCCAAAGCTAGTCAAACAAAATGCCCTCTTTGCTTGGAGCTCATGAAAACTGTGAGTCATTTTAAAGAAGGAGGTGGAAGGGAAATGGAATGGTTTAAGAAGCTTAGAAAAACAAGGATTTTATTTTAAAGTTAATGCATTAAAGGAGTGTTAGCCAATGTAGATCGGTAAGGGCAAGAGTGATGACAGAGTGTGATAAGGAAAATGTTTATAAAAACTAAGGCTGATCAGGAGAGCATGAGAATCATTGGGTCTGGTCTGCACACTGCAACATTTTGGAGCACGTACTGTTTTTTTTTGGTAATGAGCTAGCTAGATTGACTCCCTCTAGTTAAAAATCTGTATTTGTAACCTTTTATGCTAGGTGAATAATCAGGAAAAGAAATAAACCGCACACTCAATATTGATAAACCTCCCACTGAGATTTGATATGTACTGCATGGCCTATTATTTTACAGCATCTTCCTGTACATTGCAGTTAGAAGATCATGAAGAGAGACTAAAGTAATTCATGTACCAAATTATGGGCATGATTTGTCATACTGGACCATCCGTAACTGCTGTTGAAACAGCCTTCACGAACTGTTAATTCCTTGTGGTGTAGGTTCTCCTTAAGTTAAGTTGGGAGGTTCAGGATTTGGACTCGTCTGTGATGAAAGAGGATGAAGTTTTCCAAATCAGGGTGATGTGTGACTCAGATGGAAACTTGATGCTGTTCCCATGGCCCTTCTACCCTTGGCAGAGGTTATAGTTTTGAGAGGTGCTGTAGAAGAAACTTGATCTAGTTGTAATGATCCATTTTGTAAATGATGCATTGCAGCCACACTGGAGTCTTTAATCTTTGCTCTAGTTGTGATATTGGTCCAGTTAGGTCTTTGGAGTCTTTAATGTTGGAGCGGATTATTGAGTGATGTGTACATTAGTTGTCAATATTGTCTTAAATGTTGCCCAGCTTTTCCTGCTTGCAGACATAGACTGCTTTGAATAGTTGTGAATGGAACTGAGGAATGTGAAATCATTGGCATACACATCTACTTCTGACCTTATGATGCAAAGAAGGCCAGTGATGACAATAATTGGGCCCAAGACATTGTCCTGAGAAAGTATAGTGAGACAAAATGATTGATCTCCATCTATAAGAACTATCTTCCTTGGTGCTATGTATTACTCTGGCCAGTAAGGAGTTTTCAGTTTGATTTCTGTTAACTCAAATTTTACTAAACCTCTGTAATGTCAAATGCTGTCTAGATGTTAGGCAGTTACTCTATTTTCTCTTCTGGAATTTATCTCTAATTTCCATATTTGGAGTAATGCTGCAGTCAGATTTGGAGTCGAGTATTGCCAGTGGAATCCAAATTAGCCATCAGTGATCAGATTAATAGAAAATAAAAGAAGGTAAGCAAAATCTTGCATTTGTATAGCACCTTTCACAGCTAATTCATGGTAATGTTTTGCACCAATTGGGTTAATTTTGAAGTGAAAGCACTATTGTAACACTGGAAAACAACAGCAAGGGAGAACAGTGGGTGGTAATCATTAGGTTTCCTTGCCCATGTTTGACCTAATCCCATGAGTTTTTGTGGGGTACAGAGCACTCTGGGTTATTTCTCCCAACTATACGCCACTGAAATAGCAACAATACTAGGTCTGACCATTCAGTCAGATCAGATAAATCTGGGGATTATGATCAAGGAATCTGAAATGTTGACTGCAAGATATGATTGCGAGTGTGCCTGGTTTGCTATTGCTTGAATAGCCTGTGGAACAGTCCTTCAAAATTAAGCCCAGTCCTTAAATGTATGTGAAGAATATTTTACAGTCTTGACTGTGCTGAGTGTAATTTATTGTGACCAACTATGGAGCCTATGCAGATGCCAGATGGTCTGTCCTGTTGTATTTCAGAGGGTAGTTAAGGGCCAAGCATATTGATGTGGACCTGGAGCCATGCATTGGCCATTCTGGGCAAGGACAACAGCTTTCTTTTCCCTAAAGGATACTTGTGAACCAGAGGAGATTTTGGGCAAGGTCAGCAGTTTGTGGTCACCATTACTGTTGCCATCTTCTTATTCCAGATTATTTATCTATCTAAATTTAACTTCCCTCATGCAAAGGTCATTAGCCCAAATCTCTTGACTAATAACAGAAGGACCATATTGCTGTGTTCTTTGTTGCTCTTGCATAGCCTTGGGAGATCAACCCAGAGTATTAGACAAACATACTTCTTACAAAATTGCTGTCAGGAAATGACCACCAAGCTCATCAAACCTGCCCCCATCATATAATGGATGGATCACTGTTTTGGAAAGGATTGAGGCGTACTGGATAATAATGGGAAGTAAAGAGAAAGTTATCTTTTTAAAACAAAATACTACCTGAACGAGAACTGGATAAATTAATTATTTTCTGATTTATGAATGCATTTAATGTATCTACTTGTGCAGGTCATTAAACATTTTATGAATTATCCTGCACCCAAAATGAAAATTTGTAATTGGAAAGATGGTCATGCAAAAGGTGTTGGTCTGCTGCAAAAGGACTAATTGTACTTCCTTTAATTTTGAGGCAATTCCAAGGGCTATAATTTGGTTTCCAGTAACTTTTTCCCCATCTGTAGGGGAATCATAGATGATTCTCTGCATGATAGCTCAGTGTACAGAAAAGTACATTTAACCTGTTTTGAGGGAAACATGCTGTGGACTTTTTCCTCTAAATTAGAACACTTTTCAATTAATTATGGCAAAATGGTCATGTTGAACTCCTATTCCTTATAATTGTCGTACTCCTAAAGGCATTATTTTATGTGCAGGATTTCTTTTTAATTTTATTGTCAGAGCAATGCTTTTGAATTCTCAACTTAACAAGAGTTTAAAGTTTCAACATAGTTGGATTAACACCTTCATTATACGTAATATGTAACTTTTTAGGTGTAATATGTATATGGCTTTAAATAAAATGATTTGGAGCTCAGTAACAAATGTTAGTTTAAAACTGCTGCTTTGAGATGCATGCAAGATTATCTAAGCAGTTTATCCCAGTGCTGCTGATGCCTGGCTATCAATTATGTTTTCATTCAACAGGATGTGTGCATTTTGATTGCAAGGTTAAGATTTTTTTCCCTGATGGCTATGTGGCAAGTTCATCTTTGTGTACCTCAGACCTGGGAAATTGATCTGCACTAATTGATGTCAGAGCTCCACACTAAACCACTGCTGGAAGTGATTTGGCAAGAATGGACCAGGGAGGAGAGAGACCTCCTGTTTAGGCAATCTGGTGGGCAAAGATTGGTCAGATCATATGTTGAAAGAAGGCATTACTGGGAGAGAATTGCTCAGTAAATCCGTGTCATGTGTTTGTCTCTGTGAGCAATGCTGATAAGCAAAATCCATGACCTAATTAATGTAATTCAACACAATGGCTGTCTACCATCTACAAAATGCACTGCAGTTAGTCATCTAGGCTACTCCAAGAGCATCTCCCACAGCCACTCCCGCAACCACAATGATGGAAGAGGGCACTAGGTGCCTGGGAACATCACCAACTGCATGTTCTCCTTCAAGTCGCACGCCATTCTGACTTGGAAAGTTGTTGTTCCTGTAATATCACAGGGGTCTAAAGTGAAACTCCCTCGCCAACAGCAGTGTGGAAGGATCTTCACCAGGAGGACAGCCACACTTCATGGCAGCAGCTTGCATCAAATTTTCCAAGAATGGACGATAAATGCTGGCCTTGCCAATGATGCCCAGATCCCAAAAATGAATGAATATATAAATAGAAGGTTATGGTTTGTATTTGCACCCCTTGAAAAATTTTGCTTGAAGCACTGAAATACTTGCAACATCACCACTGCTCTGAGGATGCACATGCATCCACACACTCAAACACACATATTTTGGATCTTGTCCTGTCATCACAAAGCCACACCTGTAATGATCTTGGGGAACAGTGACCCAGTTTCTTTTTACCACATGCACAGAAATAAAATATTTGATGGACTGCAGGTTCATAGATGTGGTGATAAGCTGATCGCACTGACCAATTGACTTGTCATCAACTTAAGAGTGAAGAATATAGAAGATACTGAGAGAAGCCCAATGGCTATGGCATTGACTATCTTCCAGTACATAGGCTGCATATTTTCCTGTTTCAGCAGTTGTGAAATTGAAATTAAGGTGAAGCAAGTCATAGTAGAATGCATCCCTGGGAGTGCATTCTACTATCCACTAATTTAGACTGTTGTAACCAGGACCAAACAGGGACAGATTTCTATCACAAATTAATGCTGCAAGGGCAGATAGGCATAGTATGGAGCCAAGAGAAAGCCAATTGGAATGGCAGTGTTTAGTAAGAAGGTAATTCCATGTTTGGCTTATTAATTGCAGGTTTCTGAGGATGTGATTTATCATTTTAAGTCCAGGCAAGGGTTACTTGCAGCTAAACAGACTGTTTCTCTACTCAGTTTGTGGTATCATTTGTGGTGACTTAAAGATGGCATTAAACAATGGCATTGTGTTAAATGCATAAGCATGAGATGGTTTTCCCTGTACTTCAGGGATCATTTCAGCAAGAATTTGTGATACCAGTGTCGTATCTTCAGTGTGAGTGCTCCACGTTTGAGAGTCATAAAAGCCATAGCTACCTGCCTTTCTAACATTTCTTAATGAAGTTGGAGGTGTGCCACCATTGTTCAGCTTTCAAAGGAGGGGAGTTAAAACTGATCTCTGTGGGGAATCCATAGGTTGCCAGTTAACTGCACAGTGTTGATCACATGGTTATGAGTGGACTAATTGGAAGAAGACAGGACTTGATTGCGAGGATACAGGACTGCAAACAAATGTCATGTATTGCTGTTGAGTCTAAGAAGGCACCTAAAGCTTTCAGGAGTCTCCAATGGACTGAAGTGACACAGAAGGTAGGTTGATGGAGTCACTGGTGAGTTTGTTGCAGTGGACCAGAAAGATTCATTTCCAAAGTCCTTCTGCTGTGAGCAACACTCAGTTTGAATTGCAGTGTTTTAGTATTATCATTCTTCACACTGTCCAAGATAGCCTAATGAATTCAGATTTTCCACATTATAAATATTCTTAATATTGAAATGAGACCTTGATGAATTCAGGTGCTTTTCAAAATCTTGTTTTTTAATGACCATGCACAACACAGAAGCATTGTTGCTGCATGCCTCTCCATTGGAGAGATATAATAGGTTAGAAAGTGACGTCAGCTTCACCACATGGTTACAGTTCGATAAGCAGCTGATGGATCTGCTTATCAATGGTCAATGTTGTTCCTTCCCCATATGCTTGTACCATGGAGTATGGGCATTGGTCCTGTCTTGAGTAAGGTGCATCAGGATTAGAAGCTCCAGCATTCCTCAAGGGAAAAGAAGCATGTCTTAGACACTGAAAGGCAGAAGTCCAGCACAAAACCTGTGAACTAAAGAGTAGATGGTGGATGGAAGAGTGCAAGAGGCTCGACAATATTGTATTCATCACTGAAAGTCCGAGAACCTGGAGTATGAAGAGTTTTTGTTCGGAATCCACAATCTCATTGCCCACATCTGAGAAGAGGGCACTCCAGAGATGGTGCAGTTGTGACCATCTTCAGAAAAGGAAACCAGTTACTATGGTAAATACAGAGGGCTCCCTTAGGAGGGCAGAGATCACCCAGCCTCAAGATATGTGGTATGACATTAAGAACCAAGATCAGAAGAAATTTCTTCATTCAGAGAGTACTGAACCTGTGGAATTCTCTTCTACAGCAGGTGTTGGAGGTCAAGCCTTTAAATATTAAAGGTAGATACATTTCTTAATGTTAAAGGGGCCAAGGGATAGGGGGAAAAGTTGGGAACAAGCTACTGAAGTGGGTCAGCCATTATCAAATTGATGGTGGAACAGGGCCAAATGGCCTACACCTGATCCTCCACAACGACCTCCTCCCAGTGGTTGAAGAGTTGCTCCCAAATGTACAACTTGCAAGCAACGCACACATCCTCCCTCCAGCCCCAGTTGTGAAAGAGACTACAGTTCCCATATTGGCCTCACGAGCCACTTTGGAACGCAAAAAACTGGAGTGGAAGCAAGTCGCCTTGATTCCCAAGAGACGGGAGAAGGAGAATGCGAGCTTGAAGCGCCACAAGAGAGTCCTCTGTTATTCTCTGTACCTTGCATTCCTTTCAAATCCTGGTACACACCAATTGGTTCCGACTCATGATGGATTTTACCTGCACTGAAGAAAGAGGAATTGAAGTACCTTTCTTTTGAGTAGAAAACATAAGTGAACTCAGAATAACAGGTCAGCTGCAGAGTACAGTATACAACATGGATCAGCCACCACTATCTGGAATGGTCTGAAGGCTAATATCAGGTTGGCAGTGACCTTCAGCTCAATTAACAGATGTATTTATGCCTGCACAAGACTACCAATTTCTGTCATCATTACTTTTGAAAGGAAGGATTTCTGGGAAAAGTTTGGGTGAATAGTGAATATAGATAATTGGGGGTGGATTTGTAAAATCTGGGTCAATGATTTAGAGAGAAGTACAAAACATGAGGAATGACCATAGCAAAAACAGCGAAGTTTACCTCCACTAATCCCATTTATTGACAATTCTCCATAGGAATTAGAATGATGTTCTCCTTATGGATAGCAATCATACCTGGAATTTTAGGTACTCTTTAAATTGCTTTAATGTTTTATTTTGACAGGACTGACATAGTATGTGACCTTAGTTTAAAAAAAAACATGTTGTTAAACATATTGTTTTAAAAGAATTCTTCAAACATTGTACAATACGATACAACACCCCATGAGGTACGATGGGGAAATTTGCTAATTCCAGTTTGACAAAGACATTCACAATTTGGTCTTTGACATTCTGGAATGATCATGGTGTGTCATAGCTACCAGCTGCCTATTCACTTGTTTCCTGCTGGGCAAGATTATTGCAGGCAAAACAGAAAGAAATTGCACATAGCCTGTCAAAGTGAATGTTCTTAAAATGACAGTCTGTTAGAATTGGATTGTTAACACCTAATAAGAGTACCATCAGAAAATTACTATATCATATTTCTTATGTTTTAATCACTTGTATGGTTCTAATGATAGTTGGATTCAATGAACTAACAGGATCCAATAATAGAAGAACTTTCTTAGTATTTCTAATCTGCAGTCAAGTACCTTATTAATTGGTTTTAGCCCAGAGATTTCATATCACGGCTGCAAAAATGACTTATTTGAGACATTTCTTTTCAAGTTGCACCAGAACATGGAGAAACATTAAATTTCCAGTACTAATTCATTGTATGCTGTGTTAAATATGACCTGTTCAGTTTTCTTCTGTGAGCAACGTAGTGCTTTAATATAATAACCATGATTTTCCTGAACATAAATCCTCTCATTACTTCTGTCAGTTTTTATTCATTACTTTTAATTATTTCTATCATTTTATTTTCTTGTCTACAGATGAATATGAACATACTACGAAAAAAGGTTTCTCATCTGTCTTGTGAATTTTTTTAAAAATCCTGAATTTTATTTTCAAATTTAACTTTATACTATTTGTAAAATAAATAGTGCAAAAGCTGTAAGTCAGAAATACAGTCAGGGAAATCCAGGACCAATCAGATAGAGCCTGTAAATGAGAAAATAATAGGTATCATTTTATTTGGAATCTTGCATTAGGAGCAGAAAATGAAAAAATAAGCAGGCCTTTTATGAGATGGAACAAAGTAGTGGGAGGAGGAGGATGACAGGTAAAAATCAGAGCCATCAGGCAAACAAAAGCTGAGGAACAAAAGTCCTGATTTTAAAAAATCATTAACTTAAAACATTAACTTCATTTCTCTTTTGCCCTAGGTGCCCCTTGGCCAACTAAGCATTTTCAGAATTTTAGGAATATGTTTCAGTATATTAGTTTGTAGATTGCTGGCCATAATTAAAGCCAATGTTTCCATTTAACCCTAAGTGGGGGGGAAAAGCCCAGCAGATTCTGGAAATCTGAAACATGATAGAAACAGGGCAGATCAAGTAGCATTTGTAATCTTAACATTTTAGGTTAGAGCCTTTCTTGAAATCTCTTACAGGATATTATACTAACCAGCTGTCACTTTGTGATGTAAATCACCTTTCCATACTCATCTGTTGCTTTCCATTTCCCTCCCCATATTGTTCAGGTCTATACATCCAAGAAAATCCTGTTTTTATTATTAGCTTCTCTATATTAAAGATGTCAACGTACATTTAAACTACATTAAAACTCCAATAATCCACCAAGCTCTGGATTTGGATAGTGCAGGGCCAACAGATTTTCCAGACTGTTACTTTTTTTAGATTACCCAACACTGTTACTTTTTACATATTACATAGTAGAATAGTAATTTTCCAGTAAACACTGGGTTTAAAGGGAGCCAGGGACAACAGGACTCTGGTAAGTTCCGGCCTTTAGTTTTCAGCTGGTCAAACAAACTGAAATATACAAGCATTCCAAACTTCCAGCCCACTCTCCAGACCCCTGATCTGACTATAAACCTATCCATGTTTTTGACCCCAAAACTCCATCTGCACACCCAGCCCACACAGCTGACCTCATGATCCATGATAGCAGATCCACCAGATAATGAGGACTTGGTGTGCTAATGAGCAAGCCAGATACCAAACAATCAGATACCAGGTTATCAGAATATCATGTTTAGGACATGTTTAGGATTAATGTAAAATGTTTTGGGATCTGGACCCATCATAAACTCTGAATCTAAAGCCAACCCTTAAACTGATTCTGAAACAGCTCAGTAGAGTGTCTGTCAAGAATGTCTGATGTCAACTGGAGCCATCCTCTATGAAGGAGGAATATATACTAAACCTGTATTGGAATGAAGTATATCAAATTCTGGTAGTACAAGAATTGATAGGATTTATACCAATAGATCATGTTGTTTAACCAATTGTTTCTTGCTGCTGGTTTATTCATTTTGTTCCAAAATAGCCTATTTATTTCTCTATTCTCAATTATTTCTTCAAATTTCCAAAAATTTTTGTTTTTCTTGTCCTAAAAATATCTGAGATAAGCAACATACATGTGGTTCCCAGTAACTCAAAAGGTAAATACAATGGGATAGACTGAAAGATTCCATGGAATCCTCTCTTCCTTCATTCTAGGTGCATAACCGTCACTCAGCAACAATAAGCCAGTTGCTCATGATGTAGATTGTTGGAGTATTTGTGAATCAAAACAGAGCAAATTTCCTTTAACACACTATTGCTTCAACATCAAGCTGTAAGAAGATAGAATATTGGCTCACAGCATCTGGTAATGTTGCTTTCATTTCCCAATTGGCATCGGA
Organism: Rhina ancylostomus; assembly: GCA_030265395.1. Lineage (NCBI taxonomy): Eukaryota > Metazoa > Chordata > Chondrichthyes > Rhinopristiformes > Rhinidae > Rhina > Rhina ancylostomus. Next base: position 20,746,385 of record JARFYF010000059.1, on the reverse strand, counting down.
GAGTCAGCATAAATGGGTCTTCCTCTGTTTGTTAAGATGTAATGAGTGGTGTGTCACAAGAATCAGGGGTGGGGACTCAAGTTTTTACAATTTATATGAGTGATATGGATGAAAGCACCAAAGATATGGTAAGTATGCTGAATAGATAGAAAGTAATTTGTGAGGAGGGCATAAAGATATAGACAGGTACTTGAACAGGCAACAAATGGACTATAATATGTGAAAATTTGAAATTGCCCATTTTGGCAGGGAAAAATAAAATTTTATCTAAATGGTGAGAAATTACAGGACTCTGAGATGCAGAGGGATCTAGGTATCCTAGTGAATGGTTCATAAAAGGATAGTTTGTGGGTACTGAAGGAATTGGGAAAGTTAACAGAATGTTATTGTCTATTAATAGAATCAAATGCATAAGTAAGGATGCTATGCTTCATTTGGCATTGGTGTGAGATCAAATCGGGAGTACTGTATACAGTGTTCATCTCCTTATTTAAGGTAGGATGTTAATACATTGGAAGCAGTTAAGAGAAGGTTTACAAAATTTTACCTGCAATAGACAGGTGGTCTTATGAGGAAAGGTTATATAGGCTAGCTTTTATCTTTTGGACTGTAGATGAGTGAAAGTTAATTTAATTGAAACATTTAAGATCCTGAAGGGTCTTGATTGACCAGGTTGATATTGAGAAGTTGTTTCCTCATGGAAGAAGCCAGAAATAGGAGTCACTGTTTGAAAATAATGCATCGCCCTTTTAAGAAGAGGTTTTTTTTAATCTCTGAGGGATGTGAAGCTTCAGTTCTCTCTTCTCATAGAAGCAGGTTCTTTTAATACTTAGAGGCTAACATAGGCTGGATCTTGATAAGCTAAGAGGTGAAATGATAAGCCAAGGATAGACAAGAATGCAGAGCTGAGGTTCCTAACCAATTATCTGTGATCTTATTGAATGGAGGAACAAGGATCGAGGGGCCAAATGGCCTACTCCTGCTCCTAATTCAATTGTTCATATTGAGATCTTTCTGAGAATCAGGTTTCCAATTCTGTTGCTCTTTGCACAGGTGATTGCCTGACCTGCTGAGTGTTTCCAATATTTCCTGTTTCTATTTTGTATTTGAGGAAGAAACCAGTGGATTACAAGATTTTTCATGTAGCTTTTACAGTGCTGTGAATGAAGTTGTTAGTCTTGTAAGAAGTGGAGTGGTTTAATCTTGTCATGGGCTATAGAAAAAGAAATTAGTATTTTTGGGGAAATTAGTATTTTTGAGCAAATTTAAGATTCTCCACAAGTTGTTTGGAGAAAGCAGCAGAGTTGGACCTGTCAAGCTAGATGGTGTTTATACATCCACAAGGGAGTCTGGCTGTGTGAAAGGCTTCTCAGCATGATCTTAATTAATGAGACTCAAAAAGGAATTGAGAATCCTAGAAAATCCGTTCAGAGAAATGTATCTATTTAATTTGAGGAGAGATGAGATTCTGGAAAAAAAGATCACAAATGATGGTGGTTCAAATGTCCTTGAAGAACTGAAAGAAATATCTGGTTATTGTATCTATTCAGGGAAATGGAGTGATAGTGATCAAGGTACATGCATTCAGCAATCATGGTGAGCATTGACGCCAAGGGACATGAATTTCAAAGATGCAGTTAACAGTCAAAGAGTAGGTAGGTTTGGACAATAAACTGAGTAGGTCAGAGATTCAGAAAATAACAGTCCTGGATAAGCTTTGATGCAGTACTAATGGGTTCAAATTTAAAAAGAGATTGTCCCTGTTTCATTGTTTGTTTAGTTATGAGTTAGGTGATCACAGTACACTGGAGGGAAAGATCAACTGGAACTCCTGCTGCTGATCCTTGCCTGATTTTCTCTCTAGAAAGAATGGATATCTGGTGAGAAAAGCATCGTTCTCAACAGCAAAGCCCTCTATTTGATAGAATAGCCTGTAGCACACATTGTGAAGGCTATCATGTAAATAATGAACACTTGGACAATGTAATGAAAGCACCATGTCCTTGTGGGAAAAGAATCCTGTAATATATCGATTTTTTTTCAAAGGGACAGAAAAGTGATGAAATAGTAAACAATGTGCAAATGAATAAATTAGTGGAATTTTATATTAACAGCAAAAGTATGGGATAGCTATTTGCAAACAAATAGATCTTCCGTCTGATGAAGGACTGAGTGATAAATTGCAAGAGTAAATATGTGCCAACCATGCCGGCAAAATAATCTATTGGTGTCTACTTGATGTCCAATATGAACTTATTTTGTAGCAATCGTCTAATATATTCCCATTAGCTAAGACAAGTAGCTCAATATGTTCAACATATTAAAAGATCCATATTGAAACTCTTTATTAATTAAATTAAAATAGTTTTAGAATTGTGACCTTGTACTGAAAAATGTGATAAAATAGTCATACTTTACATTCTGTATCATTTAATTCATACAATTATCTTTTGCTCCCATCTATGACTCTTATGACCTCTATAGACCTCTATGACTCCTACCCACAGCAAACCTGGCCACACCCTAACACAGGTATTCCCTTTGGAATGTTATTTTATGCATTTGATTTATGACATTTCTTATTCATTATGAATCTCCTACTCTTACAGCAACAGGATAATCCACCTTTCTTGCTGAGAAACTGAAGAGCACTGCCATTGTATTTAAATTTTTCAATGCAGTGACTGAACATAGTTTTATGGACCATGGACTTGTTCATTTTAGTTGTATTTGAGATACCATTGCATCACATATCTTGAGGTGTCTTTGCTTCCACTTAAACATCTTTTTGAAGTTTTCAATGGGTGGGAATATTCATAAAATCAGTGATGGAATATTTGTTTTGTAACCAGATGTAAGTTCTGTTTCTTTCATTTGGGTTGGGTTTAGAATATTCATTTCAAGGGTGTGTATGCCCAGATTGTTAGAACATACCAAAAGCTTGTGTCTGAATTGAAGCAAACTTAATATTACACACAATGCCTAGGTGTGATGTTTTCCATACCCTGCTTCACTTCTGCAGAATGTTGAAAACCCAAGCTGTTTGCTCCATGACAGACTCTATCTGTGAACAATAAAGCAGCAGATGCCACAGCAGGATAGGTAAATGATGAATGTGTCTGTGCTGTAGACAAGATACCATTTATCCTTCAGGCTGTTTTCCTTTTGTTCAGTTTTTTTCCAAGTGGGAAGGCACTGACACTTGCATGTGTATATCCCTACTGATGCTTGGCAGTTACACTTCCTTGCCCAAGTAGTATACTTCCTGTTGAGCTTGGATGTTCACTATTATCCAGAGGGAAGGGTCGAAATGAGCAGGAGCTGCCAACAGTCTTTGGAAAAGCAGAGGACTTCTCAGGCTGACTTTCATACTTCCCAGCTCTAAATGCAGTAATTTTCTAAAAATATACCTTTTTGGTGGCAGTTTCAATCACTTTCTTTAAGAATCGCTGATTAGCCTGTAAGTAGATAATGTTTTTCAGAAATGAAAATCGATTTGCTGGAAACACTCGGCAGGTCAGGCAGCATATGTGAAAAGTGAAACAAAGCAGTTCAAGTCAAAGACCCTTCAGTAGAACTAGGAAAGAGAAACTCAGTTAGTTTTAAATTGCAATGAAAGAGGCATGGGTGGATGCACTGAATGAAAGAATTCCTGTGATTGACTGAAGCCAGGTTTGTCAAGGGTTTAAATCATAGAGCCATTCAGTTGATGAGTTAATGGAGGCAGTTGGAGAGAGAAAATTTAAAGCAACATAAAAATTTATAATGTGGAGGTCTGTGGCACATGTCCAGCAGGTCAGGCTGGATGAACGGAGAAAAAAACAGAGCCAATATCACAGATGGATGATTTACAGCAGAAATGGCTGGTTCTAGGACAGGAATCAAGTTTTCTGAAGGTGTAGAATGTATTACTGAGTCAGGAATGCTGCAATAGGTGCAGACAGAAGAGGAGGTGCTGTTCCTCAAGATTGTGTTGGGTCTCGTATTGATAATGCAGAAGGCCACAGACAGGTCAGAATGGAATGGTGAACTAAAGTGGCAGGTAGCAGGAAGATCAGGGTTCTCCTTGCAGACTGGATGGAGGTGCTCCACCCAGTCAGCATTTGGTTTCTCCACCATAGAGGAGACCACATTGTTAATACCAAATGCAGTGCAGTAGATTGAAAGAAATGCAAATGAACTTCTGCTTCACCTGGAAGGACTATTTGGGTCCCTGGATGGTTGCCATCTTGGATGCTTGGACACAATTATTGCACATTAAAAGCCAACACTGCCTTCAGGTTTCCAAGCTAATGTTTTTTCAGAACAGCTTCAAAACCTGGGCCTCTGAACCTACCTCTGGAACTGGATCCTCGACTTTGTTATAGGGAAACCACAGTCAGTGCAGATCGCCAATAACATCTCCTCACTGACAATCAACACAGGCGCTCCTCAAGGATGCATGCTTAGCCCACTGCTCTACTCTCTCTACACTCATGACTATGTGGCTAAGCACAGCTCAAACACCATCTATAAATTTGCCAATGACACCACTGTTGTTGGCAGAATCTCAGATGACAATGAGGAGGCGTACAGGAGTGAGAAAGATTGGCTGGTTGAGTGGTGTCGCAACAACAACCTCGCACTCAACGTCAGCAAGACCAAGGAATTGATTTTGGACTTAAGGAAGAGGAAGTCAGGAGAATAAACACCAGTCCTCATTTAGGGGTCAGCAGTGGGAAGGGTGAGCAGCTTCAAGTTCCTGGGGGTCAACATCTCAGAGGATCTGTCCTGGGCCCAACACATTGATGCAATCACACAGAAGGCACACCAGCGGCTCTACTTCATTAGGAGTTTGAAGAGATTTGGTATGTCACCAAAGACTTACAAATTTCTATACATGGATGGTGAAGAATGTCCTGACTGGTTTCGTCACAGCCTGGTATGGAGCCTCCAATGCACAGGATCGCAAGACGGTGCAGACTCTCACCATCTTGGGACATACCCCCTTCTTGTTACTATTATCAGGGAGAGGAGGTACAGGACCCTGAAGACCCAAACTCAGTGATTCAGGAACAGCTTCTTATTCTCCGCCATCAGATTCCTGAACAATCCATGAATCCATGAACACTACCTCATTATTCCTTTTCCTTGCACTATTTATTTATTTTTGTGTCTTTACGCTATACTGCTGTCGCAACACAACAAATTTCACATCATATGTCAGTGATAATAAATCTGATTTTAATTCTTTTAGTACTTGTACCCACATTTTGTTCTACAGTAGCTTAGTTTTGTTACTTACATTTAATATCCTAAAATGTCTTTCGGTCCTACTCATATCCGTGGGATTAATTGCACTGATTCTAAGAATGGATAGTCACAATTTAAACATATAGCTACAAGAGCCACTTAATTGTACTTGGTGTCTAATTTTAACTTGAGCTGTCTGGTGTGTGCCTGTATTAAAAAGCAGATCTATTTCACTAATCACTTGTCTAAATTGCTCATTATCCAATTGTAAATCAGTATTGTTTACATTGATGCCACTGAATTTTCTATCCGATGGAACAAAATAACACTTCAAAAAAAATTAGATGAGCTTAAAAAATTCCACTTGTGGAAAAACTAGGATGGTTCCTTTCCTTAAAGTTCCTTTCCCATCTTTTTACTGGTATTATATTGAAGTTAAATAATTATTTTAATGTTATCCCAAATATTCAGATGGTATCTCTGCAGCAAAACCCCACTTTTGAACCTTTATTCATCTTCAGAATAAAGCTTATTGATTCAAAGTATGTAATTATGTCTTTCTAGGAATTAAGTGTACTTGACAGGAACCTGCTGTTTAGATGATTAAATGTGTGCCATTAAATTCATTCCTTCCTCCATTTTCCTTGTCCCCACCCATTCACCATTTCTGACACCCCACTGTACTCCCAGGGCCTCATGCATCCTACTCATTTCCCAATGTCTGTCAATCACTTGCAAATCATTTCTCAAATTCGTAAACAAAACAGCTGAGATAAAGTTCTGATTTTGTTGGCACCTGCCTCGTCTGCACTAAGTGTAACCCACAGCATTGCAGCTATATTCAAGGTTTCAGGGTATGGCGGTAGGATCAGGGTTGGAATGAATGGGAGTGGAGATGATTGGTTCTGCTGGTGAAAGGTCTACACCACTGCCAGATTGTCAAGTTGTTTTGTTTTAATGTTGTGAAATATTCCATTCCCTGCCAACACTTCAAATGATTTTTCAGTTTTCTGAGGTTTGTTGTTAACAGTGTGTGCTTCCCAATGTCCCTTGTTTTTTATGCTTAGAACTGCATGATATTAGAAGCACAGCATGCTGCTATGTATCATCACAGATGTTGTACCTGTTGAATCACTGTAGCTTAATCCTCCTTGAAGTTCTCTGAAACTCCTGTATCACTGAGCTGCAATTTATGAAGTGGTTATGTTGAAACTGTTTATCACCTTCAAAGCTTTTTTTGAAATAACTTCATCGTTATGGAAAAGTAAATTACTATAGTGATATTTAACCCAATTTAATTCATTTCACATCCTTTTAATTGGTATTTATATACATTCCATTGTGATTTTGTGTGTATATGTGTATCTCAAAATATTGTTTTCATATTTGCATTCCTTTGTTATAATACTTTCAAATTATTGATAGCTTTGACACATCACGAAGTTCAGTTCTGTATACATTGGCCTATGTCCAGTTAAACACACATACAGTTCCCTCATTGATTATAATTTTAATTCATATTCAGGTCACTGTGTATTTTTCTTGCTGACAAACGTGTTACTTAAACCTCTTCAAGCTCACTCATTAGCTTTGATTTTTTTAATCCTAATTTAGCTCTAGAATAAAACCTGTTCCCTAACTGCAGGTCATATAAGATAAGATTTCTTTATTAATCACATGTACATCGAAACACAGTGAAATGCATCTTTTGCATGGAGTGTTCTGGGGGCAGCCCATAAGTGTCGCCATGCTTCCGGTGCCAACATAGCATGCCCACAAGTTCCTAACCTGCATGTCTTTGGGAGGAAACCGGAGCACTCAGAGGAAACCATCGCAGACACGGGGAGAAAATACAAACTGCTTACAGACAGTGGCCGGAATTGAACCCAGGTCACTGGCGCTCTAATAGTGTTACGCTAACCACTACAATACTGTTGAACCATTGGTAGCGGCACAGACAGTCACCGGCGTGGAGCAATGCCTGGCTGCAAGAGCCAAAGTGTGAGCCCCGTTGACAGTCTGCAGACCCCCATTGGCAAGGATGGTCTTGGTGCCAATGATGACTTTGTTGACACGTGACATGACGGCAAAGATGGCTGTATCTGTAATCATGGTTGTTTAATGAACCTACAATTTTAAAAGAAAATTATGTCAGAAATATTTATTATATTGCAAAAATTAAGAGCCTTCTTCGACTTCTGACAACAGGAAGTATATTCTTATGCTATTCACATCTGAGCTTTTGAATAGAGGATTTTAATTCTGCATGTTACATTTTTTCCATTTTGTCAATTTGCTTAAGAACTTGAGAATGGCAAAAGCATCAATAGCCTACACTTGTGTGCTTTTCCCTTCAAATAGAATATTTTATAAACTCAGAGAAAGGAAAGGTAAAACTCAGAAGATGAAGGAAAATGGGTTAAAGATGTGATGTTTTAAGAAAAGAAGGTAAAACTAGGAGCAGAAACTGTACTGCAGGCTGTACATGAAAAAGACATATAGAACAAATAGAATCTAATTGAGAACTGCCTAATTGGTGTTACAAATTTGAAAGGATGCTTACCTGGAGCAGAATCCTTTCTGCAGCTGTGCCTTTTATACCCTTTTCTGTTTTAATGACCTTCTGTTTTGCAGACTTGTTAGTAAGCCTCATGCCCAGTGAAAAAATATAAGTAAACTATCAACTTGTTCACATTGTTAAAGTTATTGCCATTATCAACATTTCAACCCTGCCACTGGTTAAGATTCTCACCCAATATTTTGAATGATTGACATCAAGCAATTCAAATTGAAGGTAAATTGATGATTGCAAGGATGTACATTTGTGAACCTTTTGATCCATGAACTATTGAGACAACAGAGTTTCCAGAAAGAATTCAAGGAAGCAGGATCTATTGGTAGAACAGAACACAGGTAATAATCAGGAGTTAGGGAACCAGATGGTATTACCTGTGATAAATAGTTGAATTTCACTCAGAGTGAAGCCTTCTGTTCTTTGGCAATTCCTTGAGATCGCAGATGACTCTTTCCACAACAGTTTTGAGGAGTGGAATATGCCTGTGGTTGAATTCTTTTAATGTGCAGTGACTATTAATTGGTGAATACACTGTAAGTAGATTTCCTAAAGGCCTTTTGTTAAGATTATTTCAAAATATCAAATTTGCATAATGTGTGTTAATGTTTTTTTCTGGTTGGCAAGATGGAATGAGTGATATGAAACAGGGATCAGTACAACAATTGCTTAGCCTCTTCCCTTTTCAGAAGGAAGAGTAGTTGTGCAGATTAATATTGGAATTTGTTTCATTAGGGCACTGGGAAAATGTGAAACTTAGAAGGCTTGGCCTCCTGAACTTGGTACAGAAGGACCTGGCCTTTGTGCAGTTAAGGAGGCCAGAGAGAAGTGTACTTGAGAAATAATTGCTTAAGGTTGCTCGGAGGAATCGGTTCACAGCCAAAGTGGAAGGACAGGTTGGGGCTTGAATAGACTATTATGCAAATAAAAGATTATAATCCAGTGATAGGCCAGATATAAGATTTCAAAGGCTCTCATGAGACTCGTATGATCTTTCATAAGTTTCATCCAATTATAAATTACTATATTTTCCTAGGATATTCTGAAAATCTATATTTGACAATTCACTAATATATAGATGGGGTAATAATATATTAAAAAATTAACTCTCTGGAGCTATTGAGTAAATGCACCTTGGTGTATGTGGGACAATACTACAGTGACTGGGAATAGGTAAAAACCACTTCTGATTTTAAGTGTGAAAGAGATCTGGCTGCTAAGAGGCCCAGACGTGACAACTTTTAAACTCAATAATACTTAAATATAAGAGCATCCAATTGTAATGAAAAGGAGGAATCAGAGGGAATGCAAAAAAAAAGTGACTTTGAATAAGATGATATCTTTTATTAGTCACATGTACTTCAAAACACACAGCGAAATACAGCTTTTGTGCATAGTGTTCTGGGGACAGCTTGCAAATGTCACCATGTTTCCGGCACCAACATAGCATACCCACAGTTTCCTAACCTGTACATG
>JARFYF010000059.1:20691116-20703828 GCA_030265395.1 Rhina ancylostomus | reverse complement strand
CGTATACATGTCTCGGTGTGTTTCTTTTGTTGCTGGTACATAACACTATGAGGAGACATTAAGTAACTTAGGACTGTACTCGCTGGAATTCAGAAGAATGAGAGGGGAGCTTATAGAAACATAAAATTATAAAAGGGATAGATAAGATAGTCAGGAAAGTTGTTTCCACTGGTAGGTGAGACTAGAACTAAAGGACATAGCCTCAGGATTCAGGGGAATAGGTTTAGGACAGAGATGAGGAGAAACTGCTTTTTCCAGAGAGCAGTGAATCTGTGGAATTCTCTGCCCAGGGAAGCAGTGAAAGCTACCTCATTAAATATATTTAAGACACAGTTAGAGAGATTTTTGCACAGTAGGGGGGATTAAGGGTTATGGGGAAAAGGCAGGTAGGTGGACCTGAACCCACAGACAGAGTGGCCATGATCTTATTGAATGGCAGAGCAGGTTTGACAGGCCAGATGGCCTCCTCCTGCTCCTATTTCTTGTGTTCTTATTTCTTGCAACCATATACCATCCACAGCTTATTCAATTAGCCACAAATGGAGCTCCTTTCCCATTGGGTCTTTATTTCTCAATGATATTTATCTTTGTTGAAAATAATTAAATATTTCTTTAAATGCCTACCATTGCCTTTTATCTACATTCCAGTTAACTCTCCCTTCATTTAAATTTTGAGGTCCTCGTTTAAGACCTAACTTTGTCACATTTAAATTGTAAGTGAAATTTTGTTGTGTTATGATTGTTCTTTCCCGAATGATTTTTTAAGATGAGATCAGACATTAAACTCATCTCGTTACACGTGACCAGATCTAAAATAGCCTATTTCCTGGCATTGTTTCAATGTATTGCTGTAGGATATTGTCTCCAATGCATTATACAAACCTATCCTCGACTACTTTTGCCAATTAGATGTGCCTAATGTACCATTGCTACATTACCCATTTATTTCCTAATTGGCATTTTGTCCAAAGATATACCTATTGCTCATGGGCCTTTTATCTAATTTCCCCAGTGATTTATTTACTTTGTTAGTTCTTTCTTCCACCCAACTAATTCTGCTTACTGATTTTCTGAGCCAATATCATTTCTCACTTCTCTTCAGATGTCATCCTTTATTATTAGAGCTACCCCACTCCTTTACTGTTCTGCCTATCAAAATGTCAGGTACTGTACTTTGGGATATTCAGGTCCCATTCCTGATTCCCTTGCAATGATGCCTCTATTATGGCTATCAAATTATTTCCATTTATTTCTACTCATGCCATCAATTCTCCAACATTGTTATGAATACCTGTTAATTTTTTTAATCAGTAATAGTTGAGGGTTAATTATTGACCAGAACCCAATGTAATCTCCTCTGATCATCATCAAATTGTGCTGTGGGATGTTTTACATCCAATGGAAAGGGCAGATACAACCATGGTTTGATGTTTCATCTGAAAGACAGCATCCTTGACAACAGTAGCAGGAGAGCATCAACCAAAATTGAATGTTTCATTTCTGGAGTGAGGCTTAAACCACTTCTGCATCAGAAGCCCTATTGCTGCCAGTGAACCAGGATAGACATGGGAGGATTGCCCACAGTAAATGCAGCTTTGTTACTATCAATTCATTAATACTTTCATTATTACTGGACCTGAAATTTTCTTATATCTTCTTACTTAATTCTTTGTATTGTTCTTAACATTAAAATGGTTTTATAACTCTGCCACCAATTGTTAAAACTTTGATGTGTGGACCCCTTAGGGCCCATTTCAGTCACTAAACTTTCTAGCTAGCAACCTGAGATCAGTGAAGAACAATGAATCTCACTTCTTCAGTTATTGTCTGTGTACTAGCATGTGCATGGTATTTATAATCGACTTTAATATTGAATGCAAAATATTGTAACTTTAGAAAATTATATTTGCCAGAATGAAATATTTGTTCCAGCCACTGGACATCTTGCACAACTGAATTGTGTTTTGATGTCTTCCTGTCTCCACAATTCAAAACTGGGTTCAGTTTTATTTGGAATGAGAAAGCCTTGTCAAGAACCAAAATCTGCTAGAATAGGACACCACCAAGGTTGAAAATAACTAGTCAAAATTAGATAAATTGAGCAATTTGCTAATACCAAGGCTCAGTTTTAAAAGTCTGTAGGTCCTGGAAGAATAAAAAGACATGTAAAGTTGTTCTCTGTAAAGTTACTGAGGAATGAAAAGTAAAAATGGGTCATCATTAGAACTCTTGTGTGTCCCTTAGCTTGTTTTATTGGAGTTTAATACCATGGCAGCAAAATGAACATCTAGAGGTAAGGACCGAAAAGAAGTACTTATGTTCAGTCTCTTCGAATTCTAAGATAGTATGTAGAAGAATGATCACAGCACACTTTAATTAACTTTGCAAGTTATGCAAGTATTTTTAGTCATTACCAGTTGTGTATGGCCTCCTTTATATTTCACCCAGGTATTCTAAGACTAGAACTCCACAATCCCATAATTCTTTCTCATTGTTTCATACGATTTATTTTACTCTGAGTTCATTGCTTTATTGTATAATTGGATTGGTTTTCTATGCTCATTGTAAGCAAAAAGTATTTGGAGGAGTTACCTCTATACTGGCAATAAACATGAATATTCACCATTTGGATCTGCATTTTATTTTTGCTAAAGTCTCAGCCACTTTTAACGCTCATTACCCAATCCCAGTGGACAATTTCTCCCAAATGCAGCATATAGCTTATGGAAATCAAAAGAATTGATTTATAACATTAAGAGCCCTCGTGGCACATCACCAAATGACAAAATTCACCATCACCCTTGGCCTTTGGCTATCTGAGGAAAAGTATGCATCAGAAGTCAGGATCAAACCCAGGTCACTGGAGTTGTAAGACAGCAGCTCTACCAGCGGTACCACTGTGCTGTCCCTACCTTCAGTTCTGTGGATTCTCAGGTGGACGATAAGGTCAATGTGGAACCTGCAAACCTTGTCATAGGCAGGTTATTTCCACCTTCTCAAAGCAACTAGAGATTGACAGTGAACACAAGCTTGTTAAATTGCCCACATTCTAATGTGGAGCAGAAACTGGCAAACAAAAATATCCTGGGAATTTTGAATTTCAGTTTTTAGTACAATTTTGTTTCAGAATGAAATATATAGTGGGCTGCAGTGAAGATATCACAATCTATAGGCATCTTGTTGTGACTATCAATCCATGTATGCCATTGCTGGGCAAACCAATGGTCTTTATTATGACTTAATAATATTTACTGTATGCTGTTGGAAATGGCCATTTATATGCCTGTGTGTACTTTCACTCAGCTGTTGTTCCTGCTGCTGCCAGATCATTACTGTAAATGAGATGTTCCTTCTCAACTAAATCTGAGCAGATACTCTGCTAAAAGTTGAGCATTTCAGATGTAGGGCAGACTGATATGTGCCTCAGTTTTCTGATAACCGTTAATTAAATTAGTTTGGATAGACACATTCCACAACTATGGTTGGAAATCCAGGGCAAAGTAAAATCAAACTTTCCACTGAAGGCAGATATCTTTAGTCCTTAATCTCTAGCAGGGAATAACAAGTGGTGGGGTGTACTCCACAAAAGTTGACCTTATCCAGGTTCCATTTCCCTTGTGTGATTAAAGACAACATACATCAAAAGGTTATTCAGCTACTGGGGGCTATTGCAGCAAATTGAATCACATACACTTTCTGGCAGTAAACAGTTTCAATTTTATGAAACCAGCGGCACTATGTTTGATTATTTCCACTTACTAAGGTCTTGAGCAATAGCTGGTAACCTTAGCTATTCTTAAACTTTCAGTTTAGAAAAGCTATGTTGGAACATCATTTTATCCATAAGATCATCATGACTCATCTGCATCCTGCCCTGCTCTATTGGCCACACATTTGCTTTCCAGCACTGGATAGAAATTAAATGGAATGGCCATTAGCAGCTTCTTTTTACCCACCTTCAAGTCCAGAAACATAGCTGTCCTACTAATGTCCCGTAGATCAGATAACTCCGGGATTTGAATCATTTCAGATTTGACTGATTCAGTGGCATGGTACTGCATCTGCACTATCACCTTTAATTAGTGCATTCTTTACTTAAACCAGTAAATTCATAACTTAGTCATCCTTCTACAAAGGTTTTTGCCAAATTAATGCAATTTAAATGCAGTGATGACTTGACAGTAACTGGTATCATTCAAAAAGGTAATCAGGCAGCTATTCATGGAAACAGCTTCTCCATCTTATGTGAAATGTTGACTTTTTATTGTCCCTGTATCTAAACTGTATCCTATGGTTAAGGGAATGACTGGTTCTTTTTTTCCTACTTTTGTTATTTCACCTTTAAAAAAAGTATTCCCTATTAAATTTTATAAAGTTTTTAAATGTTTTTATTTGTACAGCTGAGCAGTAGAAATTGCAATGAATAGATTCTAGCAGCACATAATCATTCAAACTCTGAGGGTATACCACCTAAATGCTTTTAATATTTACCATACAGTTTGTTCCATTTTGCACCCCATTAAACTGCTCCCCCTCATCGTGTGGGAGCTCAGCCTAAATTCAGACTTGAGCAAACTGTACTGAGGACAATAACTTGTTCTGATCTCTGTTGTGTTTAAAGGATGTCCTAAAAATCCTTTCTAAATTAATGCAGATATTTTGAAATAAAATTCATATTTTATTTGTTCTTGGGATGTGATCAACACTAACAAGATAGTATTTATTGCCCATCCCTACTTGCCTTAAGACCTCTAAGGGTAAACTACTTGGTGTGTAATTGCGTCGATACAAAAGTTGGTGGAAGGGCAGGCTGCATTGAAGATATTGTGACTGTGCAATGGGATATAAATAGATTGAGTGAGTGGGCGAAAACCTGGCAAATGGAGTTTAATGTGGGAAAGTGTGATGTCACGCACTTCAGTAAGAGGAATCAAAAGGCAGATTATTATCTTAATGGAAAGAGGCTCAAATGGAAAGAGAGATTTAGGTGTTTTTATGAATTACAAGTAGGCAAGTGCAGCAAGTAGTTCAGAAGGTAAATGGCACATTGGCTTTTATTGCGAAAGAGTTGGAGTTTAGTTGGAGTACTGCACATAGTTCCCTTACTTTGTAATGGATAGAGTAGCATTGGAGGCATTCCAAAGGAGGTTCACCAGGCTAATTCCTATGATGAGAGGATTGTCCTATTAAGAGATGCTAAACAAGTGGGCTTGTGTTCTTTGGAGTTTAGAGAATGAGGAGTGATCTTATTGAAACAAATGAGATCCTAAGGAAGCTTGACAGGTTAGAGATTGAGATGTTTGCATTCAAATGTGAGGACATAGTTTCAAGATAAGCACCGATCATTTAAAACTAAGGTATATTGAAATTTCTTTTTGCAGAGGCTAGTGAATTTCTGGAATTCTCTACCCCGGAGAGTTGTGGAGGCGAGATCATTAGAAGTATTTAAATAGAGACAGATAAATTTTTGAACAATTGGGATTGAGGGCTATTGGGATCTGGCACAGAGGAAGAATTGAGGCCCAGGGTAGATGAGCCATGAGTATATTGAATGGTTGGGCAGGCACGAAGGGCCAGTTGGCCTACTCTGGCTCCTATTTTCTTGGGTTATTTATAGAGTGGAGAAAATAGCAGATCTGAGGAGGTTCTTTCTGCTGTCAGGTAATCATAGAGCAGTGAACTATTTAGCCAAGGAGAGAAGGTGTTGGCATATCTTGAGATAGACCATCCACTCCACCTATGGGGATGCAAGTCTACTTGACTGTCATATGCAATCACTATTACAGCCTATGAATTTGCTTGTTGTATCAGGGATCACTGTGAGTAATAGCATTTGGGGAAGAGTGGACAGCATTAAATTTGAAGGCACAAGAGTTGTAGATATTACTGCCTGAAGCATTGATACTATTAGAGATGGCAGACTTGAGGGGGTGGGAAGCAAGAGAGTGCTTGAAAGATTTTTGTCCCCCGTGGTAGTGGAGGAATTTGGATTGGCACAGGAATATTTAATAAAAATGTAATGAAAAATTAGTTAGATGCTGGTGAACTTTACAGAAATTATTTGATGATATAGATCCAGGCTTTGTGTACAGAGTCTTTAATTAGTTGTAACAGCAAAAGGAATAGGAAGAGAGTGATTTGTAATTCATAAAAAAAGATAACTTCAAGCAGAATTTATTGCAGTTCCTGGAGCCTATACGTAAACCATTGAATTACAATCAGAATTGATACATGAAGAAGTTAATAGACTGAGCTCAGAGAAGTCTGTTGTTTAAAACTTGAAGTGCATGTGTCTTCCTCCACCCTAAAATATTCTAAAGTTATTTTTATTGCTTTGGGTTTTCCCATGCCATTCAAAAATCTCTGGCTTTAAGTGTGAGAAAGCAGTCAGCCCCTAGAGCTATCCCTCTCATGTTCTCAATGCAATGACTATAAAGTGTACAAGAGAGGTTTGGTTTGAATTTCTTGCTGAATCTCCCTTCCTTTCAGAAGACTTGAGTGTTTGCCTCCCACCCCTAACCTACTTGCCAGGAACATTTTGTGGCCCCTTTAAACGAGTGGGCAATGATCGGTCAAATGAAGTATAATGCGGGAAAAGTGAAATTATCCATTTTGCCAGCAAAACATTAAAAAAGCTTATTATCTAAATGGTGAGAGATTGCAGAGCTCTGAGATGCAGACAGATGTAGATGTCCTAGTGCATGGTTTACAAAAGGTTAGAACGCATGTAGCAAATAACTTGGAACACTCGGAGAATGGTATTGTTTACTGATTGGGGGATAGAATATAAAAGTAGGAATGCAGTTCAGAGAAGGTCTTCCAGCATGATATCTGGAATGGATGGGTTGTTTCATGAGGAAAGATTGAATGGATTAGGCTTGTACCTGCTGGAATTTAGAAGTGTGAAAGGTCCTGCGAGGTTGTGACAGGTTGGATGTGGAGAGGATGTTCCCTCTTGTGGAAAAGTCAGGAACTAAGAGTCACTGCTTAAAAATAAGGGTCACCCATTTAAGATGCAGATGAAGTAAATTTTTCTCTATGAGGGTTGAGTATCTTTGGAATTCTCTTCCTCAAAGGATGGTGGAAGCAAAGACTTTGAAGGCAGAAATGGAAGTATTCCAAGGTTTAAAATCAGATCAGCCCAAATCTTACTGAGTGGTGGAGCAATCTCAAGGAGACAATGGCGGCTTAGTCCCAATCCGTATGTTCATGTGTAATAATGTTAGTCGGTACACTAGCAATTGGTGTGCCCGGATACAGCATCAATTCCCCTGGGCCAGAAAGAGGAAAATTGTCCTCAGTTGCCCAGACCCAGCTGAGCTTCCAAACCAGAAAGGAGCTTGACTGTGATTTTCACCTTGTTCCTTTGAGGCTGACCTTTGCTATACCAACGAGCCAGTGCGGAATTGTACCTGGAAGAGCAAATAGCCAATGTGCAAACAGGAGAAACATTAGAAAAGATTGATTATTTTTTCAGGGTAACTTAATTTTTATAGCATTCATATGTTCTGCACATGATAGAGAGGGCAGTTATTTTTATACCAGTATCATTATTAATCAGTGACCAGACTAATGAGCTGTTTACTGTGAAATTCCCAGTTTTCTTTTGTTCCTAACCTTGATAACAATGTATCCTCCTCCAGAGCCAGGAAACTGGATACCTGTCTTTTTATTACCTGTACAAGTAGACAGGGAGAAAATCCCGCACACTTAGGGCAGACTGTGTCCTAAAATATTATGTAGCACAGACTTATTGAAGGGATGGTGAGTTTTTGTTTCCGTGAGTCCAAATCCAATTTACAAGCAACAGTTGTACAGTTCATATCACTAAATGAAATAAAAAGAATTAGTGTAGACAATTGGTGAATATCCTCCACTAATTTTCTGACATACGTACCTTAATGGTCACCAAAGGCTTAGACAGATTTGGAATAAACCAAAGTATAACCTATTAGTTTCCTAATTACAGAAATTGTCATTAAGGTGCATTGTAACTCTGTAAATGAATAATATTTTTAAATTACTGACCCATGGTGATTTTTAAGATTACTGTTACTCTCCCTAGTTTTACACTAGATCTGGCTCCCATATTCCATGAATCAAGGGCCCAGTTGTTTTACAGATCTGCAATTTTGCCAGGGTACCTGTATTTAAAGAACTGTCACCAGTTCATATTAATGGGTACCAATTTAAATATAAATTTCAGCTTTATACTGGGAGAGGGGAGTAATAGCAAGGATATCCGTTAAGTGAAAGTAATGCAAGAAAGATTATGTAACTCTGTTTACCAGACTACATCAAATATAAAATCCAGTCTTTAATATATGCACCTTCGTCTTCTTCCTGATTCTCCTTGTGTTTAAAGAAAAACTGAAGCAATCAAATTTTGAAACTGATGATACTCCCCTGATTGTGCCTGATAGTACTTGGGGGACAGTTGACACAATTTCTAATACTGCCACCATTTCTAATCTCAGGTTTCAGAGGAGTGAAAAACTAATTCCTTGCCATCCTCCAATGCAGTTTATGTTGCTGTGGTAAATGCATGATTTATCCTCCGCAGCTCCTGGCTATATGGTACCAAATAGCTCTGGGAAATGCATCACTTGTCTTGACATTAAAATTTCACTTCATACCCTCTTTCTTTCATATGAAATATTTTGCATTGACTAAATATTAGAGCAGTTGAATATAAACTAGTAGATAATAAAAAGAAAGACCGGCAATTACATGGACTTCCCACAGCTAATGAAGTGCTCTTGAAGTAGAGTCATTGTTGTCTTGCAGGAAACATGCCAGCTGAATTGCACTCAGCAAATTCCCACAAACAACAATGTGATAAAGACCAGATAAGCTGTTTCAGTTACGTTGATTGGGGGATAAATATTCGCCAAGATAACCTTACCACTCCTCTTCACATGATTCTCTGCAACAACAATCCTAACATATTATTTGCAAGAGCTATCACTCTTTACATTCCTCAGTTTCCTCATATTCATCCCATATACAATGTTTTTAAACCAAAATATTATTTAATTTCCATAGTCTTTTAGTTTTGGCATGCCTTGAACTTGCACCTCAGCCTTGGAATAAAGAATACATAGAAGTAAGTGGTTTTTGAAAATAAAAGAATGAACCTTGAAGCATTGTATGCACTACTTTGTAAATAGACCTACAAATCTCCTTCATTTAAGATGGCTTTACAAGAAAATCATAACAGAACTTCAATGCAGAAAGGTGTATTTGCTGGTACAGGTTGCTGTGATATTTGCATTTGCTGGGGTCTAAATGTATTTAATGAATTTTCTGCAATACACTTACAAAACATAAACTATATATATATTTGATAATAAATATGATTAGAGAAATGTATACAGCATTTTCGAGTATAAATTACAAACAGCAAGTAATGTCTGCTAAAACAGGATGCAGCAATTTAATACAAATACGTTAATCTCTCAACCAAATATTCTTGAACAAACAACTCTCATTTTTTGATTTTGCCTTTGCAAGTTTTCTACAGAACTTTTTAACAGGAGTGGCAGAGATGGTTAGAGAAGGACAATAATAGGCATGAGGCCTGGAATACAAATAGCTCAATTATTATACTCCTGCTAAGGAGATGTAACTTCAGATTTTAGTTTGTATGTGAATGTTTGACTAAATCTGAGTTGGAATCCGATTTCTAGCTGAAAATTTGCTGAAAGAATCAAATCCGAGGAATATACGATCTAGAGATAAGATGCACCTCCTGGATCCATAAAGCATTTCTACCATCTACAAGGCACAGTGATGAAATACTCTCCACTCACCTGGATGTGCAACTTGATCAACACTAGAGAAACTTCCAAAACCAAAATACTGCAGATTCTGGAGATCAAATAAAAATAAAGAAGTACTGGAAATACTCAGTATCTGTACAAAGAGAAACATGTTGATATTTCAGGTCAAGGACCTTTTCTCAAAATTGATAATAGTGACTGAACAAGTTTTAACATACAGAGAATGAGGGAGGAGAGAGCACCAGGGAAAGTGTGCATAAATTGATGAAAAGTCCAAAAGGGTGATGATGCAGAGTGAAGAGTGGTGAAGGGATTAGTGAATAACAAAATTTAGAGAAAATGTAAAGGGAAAAGCAGATAATTGTCTGAAAATCACCAGAAACAAAATATGTTGGAACTGATGATTACCTTAAGTTATCATCACCATGCCTTGTAGATGGTGGAAATGCTTTATAGATTAAGGTAATTACTTTAAATAGTGATCAACTTAAATGATTGTATTTGATGTTGAATGCAAAGGCTGTAAAGTCCCTATTTGTAAATTACTGTTTCTCAAGCTTACAATGAATTTCATTGGAATAGTGTTAGGAGGCCAAGGTGGGAGTGGAGAGTTAAAGTGACAGCCATGAAGCCTGAGTCGCAATTGCAGACTGTGTGGAGATGTTCCATTTATTGCCCATCCTTAACTGCCCTTGAACTGAGTGTCTTGCTGTGCCATTAACAGTCAAACTACTTTGGTGGATCTGGAGTCACATAGAAGCCAGTCCAAGTAAGGATGGCCGATCCATTCCTCCCAAGAACATAAGTGAACTAGATGTGTGTGTATTTTTTACAATAATCGAGTAGATCTGAGGTGTTGGGTGATGGGTCACTTGCCACAGGTTACACGGCCTCTGACCTGCTCTCATAGCCACAGTATTTACATTCTTGCTCCATTTTAGTTTCTGTCAATGATGACCCTCAGGGCATTGATAAGGGGGGACTGGTGATTGTAAAGCCATTGAACCTTTTGTTGGAGATGGTCATTGCCTGGCCCTTCAGTGACATGAATGTTACTTTCCACCTGTCATCCCTGCCCTTTGTGTGAGGAGAGATTAGGCTGACTAAGCTTGCATTCACCAGAGTTTAAAAGAATGAGAGAGGAGGTACTTGAAACTTGTATGGTTCTGACTAGACAGACTAGATGCAGGGAGGATGTGTCCCCTTGTTAGAATCTCTAGAATGAAAGATTTCTTCACTCAGAGGGTGGTGAAGCTGTGGAATTTGCTACCTGTGGAGGCCATATGCTAAATATATTTAAGAGGAGAGAGGCAAATTTCTAGGTGCAAAAGGGATCAAGGAGTATGGGGAGAGAGTGAGAATATGGTATTGAGGTAGATGATCAGCCATGATTGTGTAAGATGGCAAAGTAGGCCTGAAGGGCTGGATCTCCACTCCTGGCTCTAATTTCTATGTTTCTAAACTTTCTTGCTCATTGTGAAAGAGAAGGCAGCACTAATTATTGTCCTCAGTCAACCAGGAAAAAATAAGGCCCTGAGTAGAACCTACATAAACCTTGTTCCACACACCCCAAAGGATGGACATACTTTGAACCCGTATGGATTCATGTAGCAAGACATTTCATCCGGTAAATGCGGGTCAAATTGAACGAAACATTATGCAATGTGAGAACTTCAGCCAGATGGAACGGAAAGTGATAAGAGTCGAGGATCTAATTGGGCTCAAGAGAGAATAGGGCCCTTTATCCATTCCAGTGTGGAGGGATTGGGCACCTGTAATTGGGACCAGGAAATTGTTAAAGTGGCAAAGGGTGTCACAAGTTTATGGATCTGGATGGAAAGAATAGTCAAGAAAGAACTATCTGAGTTCCATGGGACAAGAAAAGGCAGCACTGGTACAGTTATGCTTATGGAGGAGGTAGGAGATTGGAACCTGTGATGGGAATATCTCCAGAGATTAGATCAGTGACTGTCGACAAAATGATAGTCCATGGTGGGGTCATGGTCCAGAGGGAGATACAAGGAAGTGTCAGAAAGTTGCTGTTAGTCTCTCCAATATTGTGTTGGTAGGCCAAACAACAACAGCACTGCTCTTTTCAGCTGATTTAATGCCACTGTTGGTATGGGCCCTTAGTGAATGGAGTGCTGCAAGTTCAGAGGGAGACAGGTTAGAGTAAAGCTTGACACACTCCAGACCAAAGCAGCCCACCAAATTGTTACTGTGTGTGTCAATCTAAATATTCATTCCCTCCCAAATTCTTAAAATTCCTGCAGTATGCAGGTAACATTCCTGTGAAGGAAATGCATTGGGACATTTCACTGCATTAGAAGTGTTATGTGAATGCACGTTCTTATTGTTGAACTTAAGGAGATAAGTGATGAAAAAAGGTAAATCTGGAATACAGATTGCAGGAAGTGGCTTAAAATTGGTAATACTACAATGTTTTCTGTTGGAGAATTAGCAATAATTTTAACTTTGTATCTCTCACCCTGAGAAATCCATTCCTGCAGCATTATCACTGCCTGCTCAGTTTAGTATTTTTTCTGGTTATAGATTAAATCTTAATAAGAGTGATCTTTTCTCATTAAATATGCAAGTCCCAATTTATAGGCAATTACCATTTAGATTAGTGACTTATTATTTTACTTATTTGGGTGTTAAAATTACCAAGAAGCATAAGGACTTATTCTGTTAACTTTTTACCCATAATTGATCCTGTTAAACAATTGCTTATTAAATGGTCCCCATTGTCTCTATCATTGATTGGTTGAATTAATACGGTTAAGATGACTATTTTACCAAAATTTTTGTATTTAGTCCAGGCAGTTCCAACCTTCATCTTGAAATCCTTTCTTGATACTATTGATTCTAAAATTCTTTCATATATATGGCAGAAGACAAACCCTAGGTTAAGTAAGACATATTTACCC
>JARFYF010000059.1:20428381-20439973 GCA_030265395.1 Rhina ancylostomus | reverse complement strand
GCCTTGGACATTGGGATTGACACCAAGGAGGCCAAGGAGAAATTCTTACATGAAATCATAAAGATGCGAGTAAAGCAAGAGGAAAAGCTGAACGCTGCTTTACAAGCCAAGCGCAGTTTGCAGCAGGTAAGGAGAGAGATACTACTTGTAAGATGCCATGAATTAAAACAAAAATTGTATTCAGTGACAGAAAAAATACATCAAATTAGCAAAGCTGGTGCACCTACATTAACAGACATAAAGAATCAATTATGTCAAGTGCAGATGTGCTGATGATTGTAAATATTAATTTTATATTTTCATGTTCCACCTTGGAAGCTTGGTTTATGGTAGTTCCAAATTTGTAGCCCTAACAATTAATGAGCAAAGCCTTCATTTCTGTGAAGAAGGCAGTGTTAATTATCAGAGCTCCTCAAACATGAATTCCAGCTTGGCTGAAGCGTGGAAGGGCTGCACAAGAATGCCGGCCCCTACCTAGTCTCCTAGTATATTTGGATATTAGTAAAATAGGATATTGGCCAAGAATAGCCAGGAGCATACATATCGTCACCCTTAAAAAGGGCACACCTACCAAATGATGCCTAAAAGGCCACTGGAAGCAGATGAAACAACAACTTTCAAAAGGGAATTGAATAAATTCTCTAAAGGGAAAAAAATCTGAGGAGCTTTAATGTAAGGGTAAGGGATTGGAACTAATTGGATAGCTCTTTTATTGAGCTCAACCGACAGAGAATATAACCACATAGTCTGCTGCTTTCTTTCTGCCTTAGCTTGAGTGGTCATCAAGCAGAAGAAATACCACAGTGGCCTGAACCCCCTCAGTGTGGCGACAGCCAAGAAGCATAATTGGCAGCACTTTAAGTGATGTTCATCTTGTCACTGCATATAACACCTCCAGAGGAACCACAGCATCCATTTATTGATGTGTTCAGTGTAGTGAATGGGACCATCAATTGAAATATAAACATATTGGAACTACCATGATGTGTAATCCCTAAGTACTTGTTTTGGCCAGTCTATCCAGTTCTTGAGTCTGTACTGTTTTGTTTGGGAAATGATATTATCAGAAAGTGAAGGATTTCCTATGGCTACTGGTTGAGGGTGTTGCCTTTAGATATGTACGGTTTGTCAGATCATTTCGTATGGCTGAGAAGGAAAGTTAGTTGTTCTGTAAATCAACTTCTTTTAGTCAACGCTGGATGACTTGACAATGAATGGAATAAAGACACCAACTTATTGGGTGAAATACAGCTACTCATTGACCACTGTAATTTCAATCTGAAGAAATATATTAATTTAGTCAGACTCCTGGCATCTCTCTCAAAGAAAATCAAACTCCATAATAGATAGGATCCAACTTTTCATGGATTTCAAGAACAAGACTGGTTAGGTTGGAAAACTAATTCTAAACTATTGGTTCACCTGTCATACACAGGCTAAGATAAAGCAGAGAGTAGCACTTGTACATCTTGGGTCTCATCGTTAACCATTGCTTTGAGTCTCATTTTCAACATGAGAGTTCTTTTAGATTATATGCCATTCATGGCAGCAAGTTGCAATGTAATGACTATACTCCGGGCTGTTGCAAAATTGAAAATAGCAAGGAAATTGTCATCCGAATCATGACAGTCACATGTGATTCACATGGGAAGAAGGCATCTTTGTGTCAGTCCTAAGTTTTTAAGATAAGAATTTGCAGAGAAAGATGAGTCACACTAGAAAACCAACCTTACAAAATTAAAAGTGTCTTAATTTTCCACTTAACTGAACTTTCTTCTCTTGGCTTTGTAGGAACTTGAATTTCTCCGTGTTGCCAAGAAAGAGAAACTACGTGAAGCCACAGAGGCCAAGCGCAATTTGCGAAAAGAGATAGAACGTCTTCGCACGGAGAATGAGAAGAAAATGAAAGAGGCAAATGAGTCCCGGATAAGGCTAAAACGTGAACTAGAACAAGCAAAACAAATCAGGGTCTGCGACAAAGGCTGTGAGGCTGGGCGTCTGAGGATCAAGTACTCGGCGCAGGTAGTTCTGGTAAAGTGATTGAATTCAGTGATAGACTTAAAGTTACCTAACTTCACACTTTGCTTTGGATTGCAAAATTACTGCTTCACAGTTGCATCATGTTGTGACTGATAATTTGGGTTATGAGAACAGGAAATCCACAATCTTAATACTGCTGGGAGGTTACCCAAGATGTGCCGGGCATCGGGTTTCCTGGCTGTGAACATAAGGTACACCAATCCCTGTTGATTCTCAACTTCTGTTGGCTGTGTCAGGGAGAAATTTAACATCACTGGTCTAACTTTGGGTGTAATGCATCTGGATAGGTATGGCAGGTAAGGCAGAGTGGAACTGGGTAGTTGAGGGATGAGTTGAGGAAGATGGTCTGTAGAATGCAAGACTTGATTTCCTGTGCATTTAAGGTCAAGTAGCCAGGTGGAGGAGGGTGGAATTATTCACAGGGAAACATTCTGTATGTCATGATGTGTGTGTAAGCTCATTCTCCTCTTCCCACGCCAGTTCCTGTACAAGTGAGTACAGTAGAATCCCCAGTTGATGCCTACCACCTGAATACAATTAACACTAATTGATATATATCAATTGGATACAATTAACATGCTTCTTTTGTTTATTTCAATTTTCTGCTCCTTCCACCCACACCCCCTCCCACCACAACCAGCAATGCAGTTGACTGATGCTGAGTTACATTTCCCTGGGGTGATCCAGTACTGTAGTAAATGGCATTCTTCACGTCTGAACCAGACTGTGAAGTGGAGAAGTTCACCGCTTGTCTGCCTCCAGCATAAATTTGGCAATGCAGTCTGAACCTGCAGGCGCTGATTCCGAGGCAGGCTTGGCATCTGCATTTATGTGATTATGACAGGCGAGCAGCAAATGGCAACTGTCCTTCTCTGTGCCAAGTCTGAGGAATCCTGACCATCCAATCAATGAGCTGTCATGGCCCAGGGTAGGCACCATGGTGTTTCCAGTACAGAGAGAAGGGGTAAAAGTCTTAATTTCCTAATTTTCATGTTCAGTTTGCTAACCAAACTCTAAGTAAAGCCTCATTATCCAACTTAACATGTCCCTTGCACTGCCATCTCCATAAGTTCAGTGGCCATGACGTAGTTTTGAACAGATGCTAGTTATAACCTTGGACTTTGTTGCACTGTCAGTGTATGACATTGATGCAACATGTTACCTCACCAGGTTACCTTTTAAAAAAATAATAATCTGGTGTATTATGTAAGTGCAATTTCTTATTGAATTTCACTGAACCCATACAGAAACAAGTTGCCTATAATTTGAAAAATACACCATAATAGCAACCACTGTACTTCAAAACCAGGAATTTCAGAAGTGGACTTCAGTGCACAGCTGCTCTAATATTTGCCTCTTTAGCACTGATAACTAAGGGCAAGTTTCTACTATGGCGTCCCTTGACAGAACGAGTGGGTTAGTTTGGGTAAGCTTCTACATTAAGGAGTGTGTAAAGGTTTAGATTCAAGATTCAACAATGCTTCTCCACTCCCAAAATTGAGCAGGAAGATTAAGAACAGGGAAAGTATTGCAGATTCAAGACATTAACAATCAAATGAAGGAAAGGGAAATGATGTAGATTTCCGTTTCAACATCACGCAGAGTTGCAGAGAATGACTTTGGCAGACTAAACAAAACTGAGTAGGAACTGCTATATGGGTGTTGCCTACAGTACACTTCTGGTTGAGGGAAATGGCTGACCTGACCTTTCTGCACCAAATAGTTGCAATGTAATAGGAACACAAAGTTTATTCCTGTAGGTGAGACATTACAGCTGATATTGATGACAGTGTCAATGTTCCTAATGTGACATTTTCACAGGGTTTTAGCGTGTGAATCAATATGTTGTAACGTGTTTGTAAGTGTAAAACCTGTGTAACAACCACATCAAAGCTCTGTGAAACTTTTTGGAATGGTTACCAGACAAGACCACCCTCTTTTCAGTGTTTTCATAGCAAAATCATTTTTAAGGTAGTTACTTGTGCAACGATGGAACTTCCATTCTCCTCCAACGAGTACCACTTCCTCTAGCACATGGAAATGGGGGCCTCTGATTATTTGCTCAGCTTTTGGGTGGAGGATTAAACCCATAACCAAAACTTGATGGAACACATGATGCAATGAAGTGAAGCATTTTGTGCAGATTTTATCTCCTGCAAAGTTATGTTAGATAAATAAATGAGAATAATGGAGCATCCTTGTTGCAGTATCTACCCAGAGATGCATGCATTAGGGACAGATATTAATTCAAGTATTAAAAAAGAAACTAGAGCAGAATTTGGTTCATGATCTAGACATTATTCTATTGTTAGTTCATTAGAATAGAGATGGAGTATCTGAACCCAGCATCAGGTAGAAAGGTCCTGAGTTGGGTCTGTAATTAACCTTTAGTTCTGGCTTTAGCTGGGGCACTATATTTGATCTCAGAGCCCTTTAGTTCCTGCACTGGTCTCTAATCTCTGAAGGTGTGGCTGGGACCAGGATTGGGCTCACCTCTGGCATGCCATTACCTATCCCCATTCAAACCTGAGGCCCAGAGTTTCACCAAAGTCTTATTGAAAGGGAGATTATTGTGTATTTCATGGATCCCAGTTGTTATTTGGGAGTGAAAGAGGCTACAACATGATTTTTCAGTAACAGACGTTGGGGAAAGAACTGGAGGGAGGGCAGCTAATCGACAGGGAGACGTGCTTTCTAACAGCTGATCACAGAACAGTGGCAGCCTGCTATTCTCTCTTTTGGATGGGGTAATGGTGTGTGCTCTAAAGTGAATGAGGAAATAATAATAAAGCAAAATTAGGAGAGAGGTGCAGTAATGAAATATTCCCGTGGTGACTTCCCTGACATTATCTACACCTGCCAGCAGCAGTTAAGGTTTTATGCATCTTTTCACATTACAATTTTCACTTATTTCTTCCACGTGTTGTATTGGCTGCTGTCTTCTAATTAAGATTTAATTGTCAGGCTTGCAATGCTGGAGTGCTATGGCATAAGCCTGACCTCTAGTTATAGCTGAGCTGAGGACTGTTCATTATATTGTACTAGTATCCTCAGTTGCAAGCCAATTACACCTCTCAGACACATAAATTATCTTCTGAGAGAGAGAGAGAACATGGTAAATATAGCAGGTGAAGAGGGGGTGGGAAAACAGCTAACAAGAGTCCAAAGGCGACTTCATCTGTTGCTGTTAACCAGGATGTGACTAGTCTGTCATAATGAATTGTGATGCACTTTATTTCTCAATCAGTGTCATCTCTGTTATTTCTACTTCACGTTTGTGAGATTGTTTAATTTCCTTTACCAGGAAAGTTGTTTACAATGTTAGTTAACTTATTGAATGCCAAGGCAAGCACATTCTCTGGCTCCTCTGGAACATATTAACTCTTCTTCAATGCTGTGCTTACTAAATTATTATCAGTTTTGAAAAAATACAAGTGCCATGTCTGTGTAGACCTGATTAATGTGATTATGGTGCATCAGTGAAACATCTGTCAGGGGTTTTACTGCTCAGAATTTAAAACAATAATAAGGGAGCATCTTGAATACTTATGTTCATCTTCTGTTCAGTAGTACAACTTTGGAGTTTACCTACATAAAATGTCAATGCTTCTGACAAAGTTTTTTTTCATCAAGATACAGTTAAGTTTGTATTGAACATAAAGATAGGCCTTAATTTCTACAACAAATTTCTTCAGAGTTGAACCAAGTAAAACGCCAACAGAAAAGAACATTTCTGGAAACACTCAGTGGGTCAGGCAACATCTCTGGAGACAAAGACAGAGTTAGATTGATTTTTCATCAGAACTATATTTCTGCAATTATTCTCCACTGTGCCATACACATGTACCATCCAGGGAACAGGTGATTTTAAATCTAGTATTGTGCAATTAATTAACTAATACTATTATAGTTAGGGGCCCTTTGGGGAAGAGCAAAAGGTATAATAAGTAAACAAGCAATGACTAACATTTGAAAAAATTAATGCATAATTTGCAATGTGTATATCCTTCTTGGATGCAAAACCTTCAGCTAAAGTGGTCGACCTGTGGCTAAGAGAAGTTAAAGGTAAAGGTAATGTGTTCAGTTCTGGTCTCCCTACCTAAGGAAGAATGTACTTGAGATAGAGTTAGTGTAGCAGAGGTTTACCAAATGGATCCCTGGGACAGGGGAATTGTTCAGTGAAGAGAGATTAAGCAGACTGGAGTTATACTTTGCAAAGTTTAAAAGGATGAGAGATAACCTCATTGAAACATCCAGAATTCTTGGGACTTGACAGGGTAGGTGTAGTGATAGTGTTTCACCTGGTTGGGGTGTCGAGCACCGGGGGTCACTGTCTCAAAACAAGGGGTTGGGCAGTTAGAGCTGAGACAAGAAGAGATTTCTTCACCCAGAGGGTGAAACATCTTTGGAGTTCTCTATCCAAGAGAATCGTGAACATTCAGTACCGAGGTGAGAGTTTTGCATATTAAGGGAGTCAATAGACTAGTGCAGGAAGGTGGTGCTGAGGTAAAAGATCAGCCCTGATCTAATTCAATGGCAGAACAGGTATGAGGGACTAAGCGGCTTCTTTCACTCCTGTTTCTTGGATTTGTATGTTGGTTTTCCCCAGAGGGAACAGACATTTTGTAGTTACGGGAGTAGCTATTCAGCCTCTTCATCCAGCAAAATCTGCCACAGGCATGATATCGACCTGTACTAACAATGGAGTCATACAGTACAAATGGGCCTTCGGCTCACTGCGTCTGCTCTGCACAGTAAGCACTGATCCCAATCTTCCTCTTGCATCCCAATCAGCTCTTGCCTAACCCCTCCCCCCCCCCCCCCCCCACACACACAGACCAATTCTCCTGCCATCCATCTACACTAGTGCCAAGTCAACCTAACAAATAGAGCAAACTGGGGGAAACCCATGCAATTACAGAAAGAATATGCAACTCACAGACCCAAGGTCAGGATTGAACCTGGGGCCCTGGAGCTGTGAGGCAGCAGCACCGACCACTCCGCAGCCATAACAATGCTATTATCCAGCTGGAGCCAGCGCTCATTATCCCCTCCAACTGAGTGTTCATTGGCTCAAATAATACTTGCCTACGTGACCATTGGTTGGTAGGGTAATGCTGTGAGAGGGAGGGGCCAAACTAGGTCACGTGAGGAAGTTGTGTACCTCAGCAGAAACACTCTTCTCAGTCTGTTATACTTTAATGGTGATTATTGATTAGCATGTTCATTTTTATAATCCATACTCATAATTGGAGCCCTCTTTCCCAGGGCACCAATGCTCAAGACAAGAGGGCATGGATTTAAAATAATGGGGGGTAAGTTCAGGGGGAATGTCAGAGGGATGTTTTTCACCCAGAGAGTGGTAGGTGCATGGAATGTGCTGCCTGGGGTAGTGGTAGAGGCAGATACGTTGGACAGGTTCAAGAAGTTGTTGGATAGGCATATGGAGGAGTGTGGGATAGAGGGATATGCAGGAGGAAAGGGTTAGATGGTGTGAGGTGTGGTTTGGTGGGCGGCACAACACAGTGGGCCGAAGGGCCTGTATTGTGCTGTATTGTTCTATGGTTCTATAATATGTATCTCTAACAATGTTCTTCTACTCATACAATAGACCTACTCTACACTGCATCCTTTGCCAATGCAATTGCCCTTTGTCTTTTCAAAACCATTTAATTCAATTTTTCCTTTTCAGATCGAGGAGCTGCAGGTGAAATTGCAACATGCCGAGGCAGATCGGGAACAGCTGCGGGCAGATCTGCTGCGGGAGCGAGAGGCACGGGAACATTTGGAAAAAATGGTGAAAGAGCTTCAGGAACAACTCTGGCTGAAACCAAGCAACTCCACTACCAATAAAGTGGTTTCAAAAGACAGTGAAATTTAAAAGAAAAATACACAAAACTGTGTGTGTGGCTGCGTGTGCGTGAGTGTGTTTGTGTGAACGTATGTGTATATATTCACACATACACATGGAGGATACAAGAGTTGGCTGTTCTCGGAGAAAGAATATTACTTCAGACACATGCACTGAAACTACCCTCCCCTAATGACACAGTACCACACAGAAAATGTGTGCCTGCCATCCTGCCAGACCTCAGACATTAAACTGTTTCTGAGATACTTTAATACGGTTAGTGACAGCACCGAGGATTTTTTTTTCTGCTATTTAGGGTTTTTTTTCTACAGTGCATCACATGATGTACAGGATTCCTGGACAACTGTCAAATATTGTACCAAATAAAACTAAAGGGAGGAGGAACAAAAAGGGGTGTGGGAGGGGTGGCAGTGCTTTCTCTGGTAATTTACAGAACTCTTCAAATTCTACTTTTGTAATAAGCTATTGAAGTATAGAAACAAAGAAAAACTGTTTTGAAAACAGAAGACTTGATTTTAAACCAAGTTTGAAATATGTGCAGTTGTTATGAAAACTTGCTTTCTCCTTGATGCGTCTCATGCGGTTTCCCCAGGACTGCCCATTGTGTCAGCTGCTGTTGCTCCCCAGAACTCTCCAACTTTTTTTCTTCTTGATTTTAAATCACCATGAGTCAAATCGGAAGCCATGGAACAACTTTACTGCAACACCCCTCCTTTTTTAAAAAGAAAGATAAATAGCTCGTGGAGCCTTTCAAAGACTTTTTCATTTCCTCTCCTCCCACCCTCCCCAACCACCATCTCTATGTTGGATTATTTTCAGCTGGAGGGGATATTAAATACTTGCTTGGCCTTATCAGCAACAGAGCATTCTCTGGAAAGACTTGAAATTTTTCTGGTTTTATTTTTGTTTGAGAGAAGTGATCACAGTGTGATTCTAACTCCAGTACACTTCAGTGAAAAGAAGAAAATGGATGGAGAGAGAGAGAGAAATATCACAAAGAAAACTGGGACAGTTGTTAAGAGATCACAAGCAACAGAAGAAAAATCGTTATGTTTGGGACACCATTCCAAAATATGTTTTTTTGCAAAATTTGGTAAATTTTACCAAAGCAGCATTTTGTACCTGCTGCTTTTCTCTGTTCACAGTATTTACAGTGCTCTTTTGTTCATCAATATTATTGTATTTTTTTTCAGGATTCTTTTTTTTTGTTTTTCTGCATTGTACCATTCGGTGATTCATTGTGTTTGCTGAACTAACATTTACAGAGTACAGGATCAATTGGGTATCTTGCTTAGTAAGATGTGTGTGTGTGCGCGTGCGCGTGCACATGCCATTAAGAATCAGTGGTGGAACTATTGGCTTTTAAACATACTGCAACCGGGCAAAATTCGCATTGACACAACTTCTGCACAGAACAAATCTGATTTCATTCTATGAATCCTTTCTCTCAGAAGAATTTGCTGTATTTTAATTCATTTCCTCTGGAGGAGGTAGGTTCTGTGCCTTATTTTGGTCGCATGAACTGTGTCAGTTCTTTATTCAGACACCCAGATTTAGTACCAAGTAGATCTGAGGTACTCCATTGGAGGAAACGAGAACTTTGATTTTTCTGACTTACTGCACATCTTTTTTGTCTCCCACCTCCAAACCACTCCCAGGTTTCACCCACAATGAACGTTCCCCTCCCCTCTCCCACCAATAACACTGTTACATTTTCTCATTGACAAAGCCTGTATGCAGACACCACTTCCATCCAACATCCAGAACATGACATGAAACCAGACCCACTGAACTTTCCACCCTGTCCTGCTAGCCGTCTGTGTGACAACCTCAAGTGTTGGGGTGGGGTTGTTGGAACAATTATGACAAAACATATATGTTGTGCCTCTGCTGCATTATCTGAAACCTAGCCAGGACCCAATAAGATCTAGTAATCTGATGTTAGTGTAATGCTCTAATGTAAACTACATTAATGTTTTTCTCTCTTAATACTTAAAAGACATCCGCTGCTGTGTTTCATTAATAAGGATAAAAATATATTTATCACGGAATGAATAAAAGCAAAAAAAAAAGTGTTTTAAAATATTCTGCATGAATCCAGTATAATCGCCATTGTTACTGTGAGATTTAAGAGGCAGGTCTTCAGAATTTAGGTACAAATGAAAGCTATCAATTGGAAGAGTTGACAGGGCAGCTCGAGTTGTGGGTATGTATGATGTTGAACACAAACCTGGAGGAAATGGGGTGAACATTGTAAACTTTCTTAAGGGTGCAACAGTGGATTGTGATAATCCCACCATGCTAGGGGATCTAGATTCACTTTTGTGAATACAAAACTTTAATACAAACACATAACAATTCCCCCGTTATGAGTGCAATGCAAATGGAACATAGATCACGCTTATGCAATTATGTGGGATATTTCTGCTTTATCTGTTTTTTTTAATGGGAAGACTCGATATCTTTCATATGCATGGAGTTACAATATTTCTACCATACAGTACTCTTTAACGGGCATTAAAACTTGTATATTTAAAGGGTTTTATGTTTATATAATATGCAAAAAAAATCAGCCTTATATGTCATTATTCTCTTTTCTGGTGTCTCATACAATCTGTTTTATTGACTTTTTCTTGTTTGATACAGTAATGCAAAAAAGGAGGAGCAGTGCAGTAGCAGCCACTGACTTCCCTGGCAGAAGAGATGTCTTTTTGTTTTGTGTTCTTTTTGTAAGCGGCTTATTGTTCAGTCGATAGTGATGATTCATGTTACTTTAATACAAAAGTTTCAAATAGTGGGGGGGATGAAAGGCAAAAAAAAAATTCAGGAAAATTTTTTTTTAAATGAATACATTCTTCAGCAATAATGCTTTATATCTGAGGGGCAGCTAACTACAGCTGGGTTTTTACACCAATAATGTCCAGAGTTACTTGATGGAAAAAAAATTGTTCAAATAGTTTTAGTTAAATCTTTTTTGCATGCAGATGAGAGATGAGTACAGAAGAGGGTTGATTACAGTAATAAATAGTTTTTCATGTTTTTATGTTAATGTAGTTTTTTTATTTGTAATTTTTTATACCAGTTAGTTTCCTTGTGTGTGGTGTGCGAGGGTTGTCTTTTTTTTAAGTAATGTATACATAAACACATAAAGCAGTATTTAATCCTTTAACACACAGTAACACAATAATCTATTATTTTATGGTGCGGTCTCTGTTTTGACTCTACTATCCCCATTGCTATTGTTTTATGGTCAACTGGTGCCAGTTATTTCCATATCATAACAAGGGATTTTTTTTAATGAAAACCAACTCCTACTTTGAATAAGAGTCATGAGCCTTCTATTCAAGGGGACCTATTGGCATAAAAACCCAGTTATCATTTTAAACTGCTTCACTATGAACTAGCCAGTGTACAAAAAACCCTGTAAATACTTTTTTTCATTTTATGCTCTGTATTATAAGTGTATATTGTGCTCACCTCCAATATTTTTTCTGATCTTTAATATGTCATAGTTGTCTTGTTATTGGATTGTGTTATTGCCTGAATTACTGCAGTCAGTAATTGCTCCAAAGGAATCACTTTGAAATGGGTTCCAGCTTTACCTGCACCCTCCCAAACTCTTTTTTTAATGTTTGAGACATTCAACTTTAATCTGTACTTGCCGGGGGGGGGGGGGGGGG
>JARFYF010000059.1:20332261-20349969 GCA_030265395.1 Rhina ancylostomus | reverse complement strand
CGGCCAGAACTGCTCACAATGTTGAGGAATGGCCGTGAAAGACATAGAGGACAGGAACCAAGCCCTCGGGAGAGGAGGGGAAGGAGAGGGTTTCAGTGGAATATGATCTTCTCTTTCCCCCACAGATAATATCAGAAAAGGAAGAAAACCTTGCATGTAATAAGCAGATTTGCTTATGTTCTTGCCAAGAGCGCACATGTGTGTTAGAAGTCAGAATCAACCCGTCAATGTGTTAGCTTGCACTGTCCCCTCCTCTCCCTCCCCCACACTTCCCCATGGCCAGTGTCCCATTCAGGCCCAACATCCTGATCTTTTCCTTTCAGCAGCACATCTGGTCATCGTTTGTCTCTTAACCAGTGCACAGTGAAGCAGTCCTCCCGAGTACAGGGCTAAGGGGAAGGCTAGTGTGTGTAATGATTACTATAAATTGCAACCAGTCCCCTGCCAAATCATAAAATGCCCAGCCACTCCCTGGGAGAGATTGTAAACCTTTTGCAGATGTGCAGATCCGGGTCTCACACTGAGTCTGGTATTTCTTTTGTTTGGATTCTCTGACAAGCTTTTCAAATTCTTACAATTTCAAACAAAATAAAACCATTTTCCCCAGGCACGCAATGTTTAAAGTTTGCTGCGGTTATTTACCACTGTAAAATATCCTTTCCCTTACTCTCCGTTTGCCGTAACTATCTTCCAATTTAGGAGTTTGTTGAATCCTCGAATGTTCAACTTTAACTTTCACAGCTCTTCTCTGCACAGTGCTGACCCCGAACAGGCAAATAGTTCCACAGGCACTGACCTGGGGTACAGCGCTACAGGCACTGACCCAGGGTACAGGAGTACAGGCACTGACCCAGGGTACAGGAGTACAGGCACTGACCTGGGGTACAGGAGTACAGGCACCAACCTGGGGTACAGCACTACTGGCACTGACCCGGGGTACAGGCCTGGGGTACAGGAGTACAGGCACCGACCTGGGGTACAGGAGTACAGGCACTGGCCATTCTGGGATTCAGCAGTGTGTTGCAGGATTTACAGGTGCTGGGTCCAATGACCTGCAGAGCAGGTTTATTTGATTGAAGTGAAGAGCAGGGAGA
Organism: Rhina ancylostomus; assembly: GCA_030265395.1. Classification (NCBI taxonomy): domain Eukaryota; kingdom Metazoa; phylum Chordata; class Chondrichthyes; order Rhinopristiformes; family Rhinidae; genus Rhina; species Rhina ancylostomus. The sequence goes on along the minus strand of JARFYF010000059.1, from coordinate 20,348,875 downwards.
TGTTGACTGACCCATGGACGGACACCCAACCACCTCAGACTGCATCACAGGGGCCCTCGAGGTACCTCTCAAAAACTATCTCCTTGGACAGATGTGAAACCCATCAAGATATCCCTGATCATTTATCACCGAACTCAGTAAGTCACATACATTTTGGGAAAGTAGCCAAGAGAGGTGTAAATGGAGACAGCTGGGGACTTCCAGCGTACTTCCTGCAGATGTTGGATGGGCTGATTCAGAATCAACAGGCCACTTCTCGAAGCAATTTGGTCACTGGTCTGCCAGTTGTGTTGTAAATTTAATTTTATTGCAATATTGCAGAAATTATAGTTGGAGCATAGATTGTTTTGGTTCAATAAAAATATAATATGTGGCAGGAACGTAACAGGCAGGTGGCTGTTTGTTTCCTCTCAAATACACATGTGGGAAACAAGGTACACCCTGAGAAACAGGAAGTGTCTGACCTCTGGTGCTGTCTGTGTGGAGTTTGCACATTCTCCCTGTGACTCTGTGGGTCCTCTGGGTGCTCCAGTTTCCTCCCATACCCCAGAGGTCATTAAGTTAATTGGCTCCTAAAACATGGGTGGCACAGCTGGTAGGGCTGCTGTCTCACAGTGCCTGAGACATGGGTTCAATCCTGACTACGGGCCCTGTCTGTGTGGAGTTCCCTTCCAGGTGCTCCCACACCCCAGTTTCCTCCCATGTCCCAAAGATGTGCAGGTTGGTAGGTTAGTTGGTCACTGTAAATGGCCCCTGTGTGTAGGCGAGTGATGGAATTGTGGAGGAGTGGAGGAGAATGTGGGGAGAATAAGAAATGTCGGATTAGTGTGACTGGTTGAGTGAGGTTGGTGTGGAGGGGCTGCTTCTGTGTTGTTGGGTCTTGGACTCTCTCGATGGATGGGTAAGAATAAGGGAATGGGTTAGAGGGAAATGACTGGGGGAATGTGATTGATGGGATAGTTCTGAGAACTGGAATAGACTCAATGGGCCAAATGACCTCCTATGTTGTGAGAAACAAGAAGAAGAAGTGATCAGTTCACAGCCCAACTCAGACTTCGTGGCTGTTAGGACCGACCATTTGTACTTGTCATTCCTCTCCCTCCTTGTTCTTGCCTCTTTCCCTTCCATGTATGTACCTTGGCCTGTTCTGTAGGCCAGACTACACACCGTCAGCCACACATTCCACAGGCAAAGGAGCTTCCCTGGACCATGACCACACCAATAAACACCAGGCCACCATCGCCCGGCCTGTTACAGATCTCATCACATCAGAAGAACTACCCCCCACTCCCCCCCCACCACAGCCTCCAATCTCACGGTACCCCAACCCCACACTGCCCACTTCTACCTGGTGGGCCCATTGTTTCTGTCTGCTCTTGCCCCACTGAACTCACTTCTTCAGAACTGGACTGCATCCTGACTCTCCTTGTCCAGTCCCTCCCCAGTTACATCTGGGACACCTCTCATGCCTTCCACCATTTTGATAATAACCAAATCCCTGGTCCCAACCAGTTCATATTTACCATGGATGTCTTGTCTCTATACACCTCCATCCCCCATCAGTAAGGTCCTAGGGTCCTCCATTTCTTTCTTGAACAAAGACCCAACCAGTGCCGCTCCAGTCACTCTCACATCCGCCTGGTTTGACAAGTGGGGAAGTTGTTGCTGGAAATTTGAAATAAAAAGGAATGTTGGAGATTCTCAGAAAATCAGGAAGCAACTGCGGAGAAAGAACACCGTGTTAGCGTTACAGGGGATGACCTTACATCAGAAGCAACCAGCTCTGACGCACACAGAAAAGGCTGGTTATCTGAAATTGTTGAATTGAGTCCAAGGGCTGCGATGTGTCGAGACAGGAGATGAGGTAGTGCTTGGTGAGTTTACATTGGATGAGTTCAGGAGATCAAAAATAGAGAGGTCAAAGTGGGAGTGGAGATTTAAAGGATCGTGTCATTGAAAGCTGGAGGGCACCCTTACGGAATGAAGGGAGATGTTTTGCAAAGCCTTCACCAAGTGTGATTTGGATTCTGCTGTGTAGAGTAGACCACATAGAGCAATATGTCAATAATACAGGCCCTTTAGCCCAACCAGTCCATGACGACCACAGTGTCCACTCAGCCAGTTCCAATTTCCTGCATTTGGCCCATAGGTCTCTAAGCCCTGTCCCTCCATGTCCCTATCCAAGTGCTTCTTAATTGGACCTACATCAACTATTTTCTGTGGCAGCTCGTTCCATATATTCACCACCCTCTGCATGAAAAAGTTTCCCCTCAGGTCCCTATTAAATCTTTCTCCTCTCACCCTAAATCTATGCCCCCCTAGTTTTGGACTCCCCTATCCTGGGGAGAAGACTGTTACCATCTACCTTATCTATGCCTCTCATAATTTTAAACACTTCTATAAGGTCACCCCTCATTCTCCAATGTTCCAAGGAACAAAAGACCTAGCCTGGCCAACCTCTCCCTGTAACTCCGGCCCTCTAGTCCTGGCAACATCCTTGTAAATCTCTTCTGCACTCTTTCCAGTTTAACCACCTCTTTCTTATAACAGGGTATCCAAAATTGTACACCGTACTCCATGTGCTGTCTCACCAACGACTTATACAACTGCAACATGATGCCCTAACTCCTATACTCTGTGCTCTGACCGATGAAGGCCAGCATGCTAAATGTCTTTTTCATCACTTTGTCTACCTGTGACATCGCTTTCAATAAACTATGCAGTTGTACTCCAAGGTCCCTCTGTTCCATTACACTCCCTGGTGCCATTCATAGTGAGCACTGAGCATAATGCTCGACAGTGGAAGAGTTGCTGCTTCACCTGAAAGGACTGTTTGGGTCCCTGGATGGTGAGAAGGGATGAGGCAAAAGGGCAGATGTTGATTCACCTCTGCTTGCAGGGAAAGGTGCTATAAGTAGGGGTGTGTCTGCTGGAGTGGGGAGAGTGAAGCAGGGTGCTGTGGAGGGAACAATCCCTTCTGGATGCAGCAGTTCTCTGCCTATTTCTCTCTCTGTGGATGCAGCCCAACCCCTGCTTTTATTTCAATATTCAGCATCTGCAGTTTTTCACTTTCCAATCACATGAAGCACATGGTCAAGCCTTCAATAACATACACTGGTATTCGGCACAGTGCGATGTCACGCACCATGTTGTACAGTGAAAGAGAAAGCTATCATGGATCCACTGGAGTCTCTGGACTAGAACAGAGTGTTTGCCTTTGTACCAGAGCTAAGAACAATGCAGAACGAGTGTCTCTCTGGTGAAGAGCTTGTCAAAAACACCTGGAGAACCTCCTGTCTGCAGCAAGATGGGGAATTTAATCTGAGATGAGTGCATTTTCTTTCTGATTGCACAGCCCAGAATAAAATGGCACTCTCAAATACAAATCTCTGCTGCAGGAAGTGGGTGGGGAGCTGCTGATTGAATTTTGAACAAAAGCCAAAAATAGTATTGCTTTATATTTAATTAGTGACACAGTTCACTCCACATTCAGGCCCCATTCTGGTGAACATAAGATTTCAATGTGCTACAATGCTTCCTAATTGTCCTCTTTTATATTATAGCAGATAGTTCTTTCCCCGGGAATTCCTGCTGATGTTCTGCTTGCATTCCAAAGATTATCGGTCTTCTTCCCAACATCCTAACGAAAGTCTGTACATTTGTACAGCATGTTATGGCAACTCTCAGAAACCACAGCAGCACACATACCATGAAGGGCTTTGAAGTGCAGTCACTGCTGTTAGATTGGCAAACACACCATCCCAACAAAAGGAAGGTCCCCCAAATAGCAGTTGGATAAAGCATCGGTTAGTGTGAGTGTGCGTGTTTGGGCACCTCTGACAAGACAGCGGCTCCTCGATGTTGCATTGGAAACCTCCTCAAGGGGAATTTGAATCTAACGCAGAGTAATGAATGGAGCTAAGGTGACACATTTAGTTTAAGTTCAGTATCTGCAAAAACACAATGCTGCCCCTGCTGCAAATGTGGATTAAGACACAATGTGCTGGAAATACTTAGCAGGCAATGCAGCATCTGTGGAGAGAGAACCAGGACTTCAGGTTAATAATCACAGCTATACAAGTACATATTTATCTTTGAGATTCATAAAAGAGATTTTAGTACCTTTTCTTTCTTTTTCCACTCACCATTCAGACCCCTCTCCCCCGGCCTGCAACAAAACATTGGTCCTAATCCAGAGCCCAAACCCATAACGATTGACTGTCCCTTCCTGTCCTTGCTCAGCTTCTCAAGTGCCTTCGGATTCTCAGTCCATGGAGTGGAGAAGGTTCCACACCCCTTGGGCTTTACTCCTGCTCACCGGCGGCTGCTGCACCGACCCAGTTTATGCTGAGTCGGTCTTCCCTGATCCACCCTGAAGCCGATGGTCAGATGGAGCTGATGGGAGAGCTGATCAGTGGGACTGACCTGCTGCTGCCAGCAACAACCAGTAGGGAGGGTGTCAGATGGGCTCAGTGGACAGCACCCTTGGATTTGAGTCAGGAGATTTCGGGTTCCCTTCGGTAAAAGGTCCCATAAGAGTATCCAGAGAAAAAGCAGCTAAGTTTTCATTATTATTCAAAGCCAATATTTACCTCTCCACCCTCATAATTAAAAAAGGTTATGTGGTCGTTATCAAAATGCCATGTGCTGCGCACAAGTCGGCTGGGTGGATGAGACTGGCTGAGGTCAGCATGGACCAGTGGGGCTGAAGGGCTTCAGTGGGGCTGAAGGGCTTGTCTCCATGCTGAATGACTCTGCGACTGCACTTCCAAAATGCATCTTTTGTGTAAAGTGCTTCATGAGCCTTGAGTTCATGAAAGAAGCTGCAGAAATGCAAGTCCTTTCTAAGACTTTAAAACTTTTATTTATGCAGCACGGTAACAGGTGTTTCTGGCCCAACGAGCCCATGCGCCCAATGACACCCAGGTTCACCTACCAACCCACATGTTTTTGGAATGTGGGAGGATACTGGAGCACCCAGAGGAAACCCATGCAGACATGGGGATGACGTACAAACTCCTACAGACAGTGATGGGAATTCAACCCCGATCGCTGGCACTGTAATAGTGTTACGTTAACTGTTACGTGGCCTTGACGACCATGTTGTCTCCTGTCAGCCCGGGTCTGTCTGGGAAGATATGTTCATTGACAACCAAAGGCTGTTGATTAAATCCTGAAGGAATTTTCTCGAGATAGAGTCGAACTCTCCTCTAAATGATTTTGTTCATTGGAACCAACTCCAAATGAATCGCAAATAACTTTTGAGTGTGTTCTCAGTGAGACTTGGATGCACAATGAATGGTTAAATAAGTTGTGATATAACTAATCGATTTTATTTTCAGAGGAGATCCACAAAAAATCCTGACTCCAGCATAAACTGCTTCCAAGTATCACATTTTTAAGCCATTGTCTCATCAGAGTTGAACATTTCTTGGCAATCTGGCTATCTGTTTATCAAGAATAAAACTGTATATTTGCAACATGTGGTGTTTGCATTCCCTCTCTGTGGCTGCCTTTAGCTCACACACTAGCACATTAGAGAAACATTAACATTCCTTTGTACTGTAGACTGGAAACACCTCAGAATCTCATCCAACCATAACTATGGTCAAAGTTCCAATGGACCAAATCACATCCCATTCAGTAGGATTGCAATGGACCAAATCATATCAAACTCAATAGAATTCCAGAGGACTAATTCACTTCCTAGTCTATCTAACTCATCCTGTTTGGCTCTCTCATGTGCCCAGAAATCAGTATTGAACACAATCCAGAACAAGCAGGGAGATGAATCTTTGCTTAGAAATTGGCCAGTGTTAGCCAGTTCCCAGGCAGTAGGTCCATGACTGTTTATCTCATGGACTCCCACCCCATTGGCCAGTCCATGACCTCATGTACAACTGAATCAGTCTTAAACGATGGCAGGTCTTTCCTCTGTGGGCTCTGCCAATGCAGCATATGCGGAGGAAGTCAGGAATGTTGTGGCCAGAGCCAGGTCAGGCAGGGGTTCATGGAGGAGAGACGTCGGGAGTGAGAGGGGTGTGGGAAGGTGAGCGAAAGATGGGAGTTGAGAGGTAGAGGGTTGGTCGGGAGTTTGGTGGGGTGAGGGTCATCTACTGGGGATCAGCAAGGATGGTTAAATCTGCGATAGGTTTTGGCAGTCAGCGGATGAGGGTTGGTAGCTTGGAGTTGCAACTGGCAGTTGCTGAGTGAGCTTGTCAGACAGGTGGGTGGGTTGAGCTAGGCAAGTGACCTTGGGATTGCATTTGAGTGAGGAGGAAGCCTGAGGCAGATTGGGTGAAGAAATTACTTAAAGGGAACATAGCTGAGGTTCCTGCTGCTACACAGTGGAGCTGCCCCACAGGTGGTGAGAATGCTCACTTCAGAGGTGGGGTCCACCAGTGGCTCAGAGCACTTGCGCATCAATGAAAGTAACAGAGGCGGTGTCCCGACTTTGGGTGCACGTTGTTGGTTAGAATTCCCCCGTGCGTCAGCTTGCGAGATGCATAGAAGACCCACAATAATAGAGACCCCAGAGAGCTTTTGGAGAATGCCAACAAACAGGAAGGGTAGCTGGGAGCAGGTTCAAGCCTGGGAGAGGATGGAGGCAGGAGATTAGTCACGGTGAAGGAGCAGGGTGAGGCAAAGAAGGTATGAGAGGTGATAAAGGGAGGAAAGTAGGTCATGTGCTGCTGTTGTACATGGACAAATTGGACTGAGATAGGTCTCATGTACAACTTACCAATTAATGAAGGTTTCTCCATAAGATCCTCCAACATCACAGGCAGGACAAGCAAACCAATGTCAGCATCTTCTCCCCACCCACATCTCCAGTGTGAAGGCAATGGTCAGCCAGCACTGATGCGCAGACCCCATCACTTTGAGTTCCCGACACCTGACTCCTGAGAAGCAGGCACTCTCCTCTGAGCTCCATCACAACACCAAAAGACAGTGGAAATCCTTCATGGATGTTCTTAAAGCCTCCTTGAAAAGTGTAACATCCCCATCGATTGAACAATCCCTGGGTGATAACTGCTCAAAATGGGGAAGGAGCAGCTGAGATGGTAATGAGAACCTTGAGTCTCTCTGTCAGTAGCTTATGGGAACCCAATGAAAACAGTGGAAGGAGCATAAAGTCTCCTAACCCTTCCATCTGCGCACCACAGGCACCTGGGAGTACAAGTACATGGTTCCCTGAAAGTAGCGTCACAGGTAGACACGGTGGTGAAAAAGACATTTGGCACACTGGCCTTCATCAGTCAGGGTGTTGAATATAGGAGATGGGACGTCATGTTGAAGTTGTACAAGACGATGGTGAGCCCTCACCTGGATTATTATGTACAGTTTTGGTTGCCCTGTTACAGGAAACATGTCATTAAGCTGGAAAGAGTGCAAAGAAGATTTACAAGAATGTTACCAGGACTCGAGGGCCTGAGTTATAGGGAGCAGTTGGGTAGGACTTTATTCCTTGGAGTGTAGAAGACATGAGGGGTGACCTTACAGAGGTGTATAAAATGATGAGGGGCATAGATAGGGTGAATGCACTCAGTCTTTTTCCCAAGGGAAGGGAATCAAAAACAAGAGGTCTTAGGTTTAGGGTGAGAGGGGAAAGATTTAAAAGGGACCTGAGGGGCAACTTCTTCACTCAGAGGGTGGTGTGTATGTGGAATAAGCTGCCATAGAAAGTAGTTGAGGCAGGTACAATTACAACATTTAAAAGACATTTCAACAGGTACATGAATAGGAAAGGTTTAGAGGGATATGGGCCAAATGCCAGCAAATGGGACTAGCTTAGATATTGGGCATGGACAAGTTTGGGTGGGAGCCCGTTTCCGTGCTGTATGTCTCTATGACTCTATAACTTGAGAGCACCTCCTGCCCCACCTTCATCAGCCACCTCAGACTCCACTGATCTGGAGTGGAAGCAAGTCATCCTCAACCCTGAAGCTGCTAAAGAAGAAAAGATCTGGCTTTAGGCTAAAAAGAACTTAAATTGAGCATCTTGCTTCTCATCTCTGATCCTGAATCCCTGAGTACTAATTTCTGACTTGCCAACATTCTGGTTCATGATCCCTAAATCTTGACCCTGGATCCCTGATTAGGATTGTAACTCTCGCTGGACGTGCAGCTGGAGATTTCACGGTGATCTCTAACCCTGCATGAGTTCCCTGAAACACTTGCCTTTCCTCACTGTTGGAATGTGAATATTTTCTCCATAAATGAAATGGTTTAATATCAATTGCTTTCCAAACGCCCTTTTTCACCCACGTAAGATATTTTTAGAACTATTTACCAAAATATTCAGAGAAAATAACATCTGACTCTATGCGTTAATGCCCCTGTGATTCTCCTGGCTTTTTGCTTGCTGCGGTGACCTGGAGATTAATCTTTAATTGTTGAAGACTGCAGGACCGCCCGAGGTTACTGGTGACCCTGTCACTTCTCCTTCATTGCTCTTCCGAAATCTTTCATGCTTCATCTGATTGGCTGTGGCTTGTTGTAACTATCCAAACCACTCTGACTAACCTTTTCCTTTGGGATTCATTTCCTTAAGAAAGTTCAAATAACTATGTCTAGTCAGTGATTCAAACAGAAAGTAAATGTTTAACCCTTTTCTACATGAATTAACTCCATTTTTTGCAAGACAGAAGGAACTTTCATTTAGAGTTACAGAATCATAACTCAAACAGGACGGAAACAGGCCTTTGGCTCAGTGTGGCCATGCTTTTCATCAAGCACTCATCTGCACTGATTCCATTTTATTTTTCCTGCAAATGTATTAACATGTCCTTGGCAAGATTTAAATGTCTAGAAATTGTAACACGTAGCACCTATTTTAGGCTCTATCCCTGCAAAATTTGACTTTGCCTTAAGTAGATTGTGTTAGCAATTGTATCCAGGTGAAGCTGTGCATATTGTGAAAATGGTCCAGGCACTTCTGTAGACTATCCTGTTTAGCACATGGACCTTGTCAGGAATCCACCCAATGACCTCGATGCACACAACGCTTCTTTCTGCCTAATTAGTGTATTAGCCATTTCACAGCTCGAATGACACAGGTTCAATCCTGACTTCTGGTACAATGTGTGTGTGCGTGTGTGTATGTGCGTGTGTGTGTGCTTGTGTGTGTTAGTGTGTGTGTTGGTGTGTGTGTTGGTGTGTGTGTGCGTATGTGTGCATGTGTATGTGTGTATGTGTGTGCGTGTGTGTGTGCTTGTATGTGTTTGTGTGTGTGTGCGTGTTTGTGTGTGTGTATGTGCGTGTGTGCTAGTGTGTGTGTGTGTGTGTGTGTGTGTGTGTGTGTGTGTGTGTGTGTGTGTGTGTGTAGTTTGCATATCCTCCCCGTGACTGCATGGGTTTTCCCCAGTATTCCGGTTAGTTCCCACATCGCAAAGATGTTTGCATCAGAAGGTTAATTGGCCCCTGTAAATAGTCCCTAGCAAGTAGGTGAGTGTTCAGATCTGGGATAGTTGATGGGAACGCGGGGAGAATAGAATGGATTTATTGTAAAATGGGTGCTTGATAGTCAGCATAAACGCAGTGGGCTGAAGGGCCTGTTTCCGTGCTGTGTGTTTCTCTGATTCAGTGAAGCAGCTTCAGCAATATCACAGTGCATCCTGCTACTTTCCAGCCTTTCTTGTGATGTGAAGGAACACTGCTGACAGCAGGAAACCTGACAGGACAACTTCAGGACACGCTGCAGGCTGCTCTCTCACCTTCTGCACTAACTAACGGGGAGCATTTACTTCCGTATGCAGCTGCAGACATATTCTGTGGTGACACCATTGGCAGTCAGGCTGAATTGAGAACCTCGGGAAAGGAGGAAAAGAAATGTCAACAGTGAAGACTCAGCCCCTACTGAGTCATTGAGTCATGTCTGGATGTCTTTAATGAACAGTGCATTTAATGAGCTCACCTTTCCCAAGCCTGTGATCACTGAGGTTCTGTAGAAAGACCCTTTGGCCACACTCTCATGCCTGGATGGCTCTCAGTCATGGTCAATGTCAATCTGGCTCTCAACTTCCTGCCCTCAGGATTTTCCCAAGTGGCTGCAGCAGTGCTGACAATTGGTTAGTCCAATTCTGTGCTCAACTCAATCAATCCTGCAGATCATAATGATGAACAAACACCTAATGATTAACTAACCAAGTTAGCTTGCCTTATCCAGTTTACGACATCTAAAAGATAGCGGAAAATACCTTATAATCAATTATAATTGGTGACTCCCAACTTGCTGCTCACAACTGTGTCGGGGGGTCACCCAGACACTGTGTTTGTGAAGATGTTATTTCTGCTACTTAGATTCCAGTGAGGAACAGGTGGCATCTTAGATGCAGGGGTTTGCCAGTGCTGCTGGCTTCCTGCCAGTGCAGACAGACACTGACCGCACTCCTGTGTCTATAATAGCCTGGAATGAGCAGGAGATGTTTCCACCCACCTTGTTTTGGATCACGAGAAGAATTTTCTCACGGTGAATGGAAGCCCAGGTGATGATTTCATCCTGGGGGCATTTGCTGCCTGGAGCTGTATCCTTGGGGAAAGGGCTACCCTTTACTTGTGGTTTCTCACATTAGCACACTCTCCAACCATGACAGCTGAGTACAAATACAACGAAGGCCACATAGGTACCAGGATTATGGTGGAAGTTGGCCTCAAGATGAGCTTTTGTCTCGGGGCTTCCTGCTCCATGCCACAAGCAGCTGTGGGTACTCCATGTCCTGCATAATCTGGCAAACCACAGACTATGCATTATTAGTGAAGTGCTCTCATTTAGCAAACTTATTCAGTGCAGCCAACTACACAAAGCTCCAGTCTCCATCTTATGAAAAGGACGTGGATGCACTAGTGAAGGTGCACAAGGAATTACCAGAATAGTATGAGCATGGATAGGTCACACCTTCTTGGGAAGCAAGAAATAGGCTTTTGTCTGGAAAAGACAAGGCTGAGGGGGAGACTTGACCATGGTTTTCAAGCTGGTAAAATTATTTGATAGGGTAGGAGATTGACACTTTAGCATCAGCTGAAGCACTGGCTATAAATATAAGGGAACCATCACCAAATCTAACACAGAATTTGAAAAAACCTTTGTTACCCACAATGGTGTGAGAAGGTGGAACGTGCTCCCGCAGGGAGTAGCTATGGCAAACAGCAACACTGCAGTCAAAGGAAGTCTAGATAAAGATGTAAAGGAGGCAGGAGAAGAAGCAGATGTTATCAAAGAGGGGTGGAAGCTTGTGTCGAGGTTAAACACTGGCAGAGAGCAGTTGGGTTGAATGGCCTGTTTTCGTGCAGTCGGTTGATTGCAATTCTATATAACTGGTCACAGACTGAGATCAAATCTGGCACATTCAGGTTTGAAAGACTCTGCGACTGAATGTGTTGAATATTCAGAGGCCCAAGGAAGAAAACACTCCTGCTTAGTTACAGGATCATGTTTGAAAGGCCCTATTGCATCAGAGCTGGTGCCATACAGGGTGACGGCTAGTATTATTGAAAAGCCACGCACCACCAACTGCAGGGGAATAAAGCCGACTCCTCAAAGTGTGACATGGGAAGACAAAGCAATAGACCATTACGAGGCATCAAGTACAGCCCTGGGACCTGGAAATGACAGTTGAATTGTAACCCATCTGTGATGTTGCACAGGTGAGAATCTCTTTGGGAAAAACATGACTGTGCTTAGTGATGAGCCTGCACAGGGAGTGGAGAGAGCTGTCACCCCGGAAATGGGAACAGTTCCAAAATTTTGCTTTGCATATCCTAACCGCTGGCCCGTCAACCCTGTTCTCATTTGACCTATGTTCAGGGGTGAAAGTAAGCCGGTCAGGCTGGTATGGCATAGCGGAAGAAAGTCGCCAGTGCTACATTTATGATATGACTGTAACACGTAACAGCAGCTTTTAACCTGTCTACAGTAACACCCAGTAGCTGTAGTCAGTGCTCCAGCATTGCTCCTGCATTCTGTGTGTGATGCTCCAGGTTCCAGCATCTGCAGAATCTCTTATGTCTCCATAGAGCTGGGCTCTGCTTCACTGGACTCCCAACCCACTGAACTTTAGGCTTCTCGTCCTTGTGTTAAAGACTCACCACGGCCTCACTTCTCCAGTCCTGCAAAATCTGAGGTTCTGGTGACCCTACAGCTTTGGCCTTTTGTGCAATCATGATTTCCTTCTCACCACCGTATGTGGTATCATCTGCCACCTGAGCTCAAAGTTCTGCATTTTCTTCCTTAAACCTCATCCTCTCCTTTTTCATTTAATGCCATCAAAAAATGACCCTTTGACCAAGCCTTTGGGTCACCTGTGGCCTTTATCTCCTTCTGGGGCTCGATGTCAAACTTCGTTTGTTAACTTGGCCCCTTGAGCTGGCACTGCCATTCATGAAGTCATGGCCGATCTCACTGTGACCTCAGCTCCACATTGGCACCTAGCCCAGGTAATCTTCCACCCCTTCGCTTATTAACTATATATCTTCTCCGTCTTAAAAGTATTCAAAGACTCTTCTTCTACCATCCTTTGCAGAAGAAAGTTCTAAAGACTCAGGGTCCTGGAACAGGAAAAAAGTTTACAGATGGCCTCCGTTATGAAGTGTCTTGGAGCATTTTTCTGCATCAGAGGTGCTAAGTAAATGCATCTTGTTTCTTATTAGAGGATTGATGACAGTGGTAATTGGAAGTATTCAGCAGCTTATTTGGAGCATTTCTGATGTGGGAAGATGGTGGAAGTTATCTATCAATGAGACAATACAAGACTCCGTTTGAGTACCAAGTAGTAACTTCCCTTTGTGCACTGCTGGCTGTGAAAACAGAAACTATTTCTTCATTAAAAGGCCAGTTGCACAGAGCAGACAGGATTAATCAAGCTGTTAAACACCGACTCCTGCCCAACTTAATCTTTCTTCAATTCAGTGGGGACCTTCTTCTCACTGACTTCTCTCTCAGTTGTTACTGGTTCCTTGCTGGGTTGTGATTCATTATTCATGTGCAGCTTGCAGGCAGCCCTGTTGAGGCCAGCATTTATTGCCCATCCCCAAATGCCCTTGAAAAGGTGGTGATAGATCAATTTCTTAACCTGTTGCAGTTCTCATGGTGAAGGCATTCCATGGCATTGTTGGGCAGGGAGTTCCAGCAATGCTGAAGGAGTGGTGATATATTTTCAGGTCAGGCTAGTGTGTGGCTTGAAGAGGAAGCTGCAGCTGGTGGTGTTTTCATTTGCTTGCTGCCTCTGGCTTTTTTGGTGGTTGATGTTGCAGGTTGGGAGGGGCTGTTGGAATAAGCTGGGCAAATGACTGCAGTGCATTTTTTGGATGGTACTCATTGGAACCATAGTACACTGGTAGTGGAGTGAGTGGATGTGTAGTGAGTTTGATGGGGTGCCAAGCAACCGGGCTGTTTTGTTTTGGATGACGTCAAACTTCTTGTGTCTTGTTGGTATTGCCATCATCCATGTAAGGGCAGGCTGCTTCATACCTCTCCTCACGTGTGTCAGAAGTGGTGCAAGGACTCAGGTGAGTCATTTGCTGCAGGATACCCACTCAATAATTTGCCAATATATAGCCCCAGTACTTATGTTATCGTCATGAGTTATACAGGACAGAAACAGGCCCTCACACCCAACTCATCCATGCTAACCAAGTTGTCCACCTGAGCAAATGCCATTTGCCTGAGTTTGGCCCATATCCCTCAAAACCTTTCCTATCCATGTACCTGTCTAAATGTCTTTTAAACAATGTAATTGTCCCAGCCTCTATCACTTCCTCTGGTAGCTCATTCCATATACCCACTGCCCGCTGTGTGAAATGTGTGCCTCTCAGGTCCTCTTTAAATCCTTTCCCTCTCACCTTAAACCCTTGCCCTCTAATTTTGGACTCCCCTACCCTGGGAAAAAAACTGTGACCATCCAGCTTATCTCATGATTTTATAAACCTCTATAATGTCACCCCTTCGCCCCAAGAAAAACTGCCCTGGAGCTTGTCCCAGTGAGTTTCCCCAGGAGGTTGATGATGGGTCTTGTGGTGATGATAATGTCATTCAATATCAAGGGGAGCTGGTTAGACTCTCAATCATTGTTATGACATCAACCATCGGAGTGTGTCTCTGCTGATGACACTGACTTCTACGTATCAGTCTCATTAAATGCTATCTTGACGTTGAGGACAGTCTTAATTCACCTCTTGGGCTAACTTCCTTCGTTTGGGTATGACCAGGACTGTACTGAGGTCAGGAGCCGTCTGGTCCAGACGAAACCCAAATCAAGCAACAGTGAACAGGTTCTCAAATAAGTGCAATAAGACTTTTGATGATACGTTCCATTACTTTAATGATGATTCAGTGTCATTGGACTGGGCAATTCCCCACATAGTCTGGTTGTTCTGGTTTGAGTTGTGGCTGCTCTGAAGCACAAGTCTGGAACATTACAGCCTGGATGTTGTTTGTTTCAAAGGCCTCTGCTGTCTCCAGTCCTCGCGGTGTTTTGCAGGTGTGGACTGAATCAAATAGGCTGAAAACTGACCTCTGTGATGACGTTCAGGCAGAAACAGAGGTGGTTAATGCACTCAGCAGTTCTGGCTGAAGGTGGTTTAAATGCTTCAGCCTTAACACATGTGCTGGTCCGCACCATTGCTGGGCTGGGGATGTTCTTGGAGTCTCTCCATCAGTTAGTTATTTAATTGACTCTCACCATTCACAAGCAGATGTGGCAGGATTGCAGAGCTTTGTTCTTGTCCATTGGTGATGGGATTCCACAATCAACAGGCATTTAATAAGGTGGCCTAACACGCACAAATGTAATAATCGTGCTAACTCACACAAAAATCTCAGCCAGCTCAGACAATGTCAACCAATTCGCAGAGAAATCATAACCAAATTGCTCAGAAGTCCCAGCCAGCTCACACACAAATCCCAGTCAACATAAGTAAAAACACAAAACACTGGAATACTCAGCAGGTCAGGCAGCCTCTGTGGAGAGAGAAATGGCTAATGTTTCAGAGCAGTGAGCTTTCATCAGGTCGATGTACTGTCATAGACAGGCTTTAGCACAAAAATCCTCAATCTGCTTTAAGTGGGGGACCACAAATCATGAACAGGAGAGATCGGCTCAGGTGATTTCTTCCGAGCCAAAGTGTGCTCGTACCAAATATTTGCCAGGGCTGGTCTGTACTGAGAGGTGTGGAGGAGGCCAACTCTGGCCCATCTTGGGTGGTGACAACCCTTGTTGATCTCAGATAATCAGACCCTCGGAGTTTGGCTTCACCTGTTGGAGTCACAGAATCGCACAGAGATACTGCATGGAAACAGCTCCGTCAGCCAACTGAGTCCACCCTCCCCAGATTCTAGCACCCACCTACACACTAGGGGCAACTCACAGTGGCCAATTAACCTACCAATCCACTTATCTTTGAGATGTGGGAGGAAACTGGTGTACCCAGAGGAAACCCACATGGTCACAGGGAGAACTTCATGCAGATGGCACCAGAGGTCAGGAATGAACCTGGATCTCTGGAACTGTGAGGCAGCAGCTCAACCAGCTGTGCCATTGTGGAAATTAGGGTCCCTGTAGTGACTTAAGAGTTTTTGTTACATATTAGTTTAACTTTGTGATGACCCTGATTCCCTGTTAGCTCAGTGCATTAGTGTGAAGCAATGTTGATCTTTGAAATGGGGAAGGGGTGGATGTTATGGACCAGCCCATCTCTAAAACCACAGCATGTCCAGCTATCCCATTCCAAGAGGACTCCTCAGCAGCCAAATATCTCCTCGCCTTTGCAGCATAAAGGATAGGAATCCAGAGTGAATGTCCCAGAGGGAAATTTATGAGACCGGGCGAGCAGGAATAAAGAAGGAAATCTCAAAGGCTTTTAACAGACAACTGAGCTGGGAAGACTGCAGTTCAACTGATCGAATGGAAAGAGCTGGACTTCCGTTCAAGGTACAACAGCTCCAGTGGAACTCAGCCATTCTTGCATCCAGTAGCTCTGGTGACCCTGTGCTGAATCCCTAGTTAGTGTCCAGTAGGTCTTGTGGCCTTGTGCTGGACTCCCGTTCAATGTGATTGAGGGATGGACATATGTTTGGATCCCTGGGCAAACTCAACTGCAAACCTTCAGTGTGGTGTGGTGGAATCCTCAACACAGGGCTGATAGGACCTTGGTCCGTTGTCTCATCTGAACCTCAGTACTGCACTGGGGGGGGGGGGGGTCAGCTTAGAGCTTTGTGCTCAAGTCTCTGGAGTAGGGTATTGAACTTATAACCATTTGGCTCAACCGCTGCAAAGCTCACGGCCTGAACTATAAACTGCTGTAGCCCTTAGTTTTGTGAATAGGTGTAATGGCTGCTATCTTTATCACCACACCCTAAATACTGGGTGTGTTTAGAATGTTACACTGTCCACAGGAGGAAGTACACAATGAAAAGGAAAACATAACAACGTAACACAACAATCACATCCTTAAACACGACGGTGCCCAACAGTCGAAAAGAGTTGGAGACACAAGAGACCGCAGATGCTGGAATCCGGGGCAACACACGAGGTGCTGGAGGAACTCAGTGGGTCAGGCAGCACCTGTGGAGGGAAATGGACATCTGGACTCAGACAAAGAGTCTTGACCCGAAATGTC
>JARFYF010000059.1:20232314-20247518 GCA_030265395.1 Rhina ancylostomus | reverse complement strand
ACAAAAAGGTGACTGGGTTCAAGAAAAGAAATTCCATAAAAATAATTCTGATCCTAGTTTCTGTCCTAAATGGAAACAACCTTGTCTCATTACCCAGGTTATCATCAATAGGACTGTAGTAATCGAGACTGGGAGGAGGAACAAGACTGGAAGTAGATCTGTCTCCATAGATAACATTAAACCTACCCCAGCAGCATTTATACCCTCAGAATGAGTTGGGACCCCTACATTAAACCAGTATACGGATCTACCACAGAACCCCTACATCCTGATAGGACATAGGTAAGATGTATCGAAAAGATAAGACACACGCTTAGATCTAAAAAGAAACATAAAAATTCCCTTTCACTCACAGAAGATCTCATAGATACATTGCCCAGGAATAATACACCTAAAAAGGGTTGTTGTTTTCAGAATAAGAAAAGCCCATATTCCCCAGACTATACTTTTCTTTTAATGTTTATGCTTATTATGGTACTACTCAGTCCTGGTTTACTCAGCATTCACTTTCTAGCACATGAAGTAGCATTTCCCATGGAGATTGTCTCATCTGGCACAGATATCCCTAAACTTAATGCCTCAGAAAATATTAGATCAAGGATATCACCAAACAGTGATAAATCCAATTTAAGTGTCACCAAATGGCCCTCAACCCTTGGTCGTATGTGAACCAATACACTTGAACCCTTAACCCTTGCTTGTGGCAAGGTGATTGTTCCCATCCACTTAAATATTCACTCTGACTGCATTGCAGAAGAAATGAACATAGACATATGGGAAGGCAAAGAATCACTTGTGAGAATAATTAATGACAGCTTGACAAAACTTAAAGATTCCAGCCCAGATATTGAAGGCAAACTAATAGAGGAATCACTTGACATGGATCTGTCTACACTTGAAAGAAAAAATAGATACTGTTATGTTGTTGAATGGTTCCAGTCATGGAAACAATACACTGACACCATTAGACTAGAGCATTGTGTTAAACCATCTTCTTAACGAGGATTTGTTTTTGTAGTGGTTAACATCATGCTGTTACAGCACCAGAGACCTGGATTCAATTCCAGCAACTGTCAGTAAGGAGTTTTTACATTCTCCCCATGTCTGCGTGGGTTTCCCCCAGGTGCTCCGGTTTCGTCCCATTTTCCAAAGACATACGGGTTAGGAGGTTGTGGGCATGCTATGTTGGCACTGGAAGTGTGGCGACACTTGCAGGCTGCTCCCAGAACACTCTACCCAAAAGATGCATTTCACTGTGCGTTTTGATGTACATGTGACTAATAAAGATACCTTATCTTATTGTACTTTCCCTTCATGGCAAACAAGTACATGAGCATTCCTATCACAAAAGACTTTAGGTGTTTTCATTTCTCCAACAATGGCAATTATTCCACTCCTTTGTCAAATGCTAAAGGTAACATGACAATTTTTTGTACCACTGGTTTATATTCTAAATGGTTCTGTGAAGCCCTTGATCCAGATTTTGCATGGGAAGATAAGATGGAAAGATGTACTGAAGCAGAAGGTAAGATAAAACAAAGATGTTTTCCTTCTTGGTCAACTCAAAATGAAAATTCTAATAAGATTTTTAGAGATTTTAGAACCAAAGACTATTGCATCTACCCAAACTTTCCATTTGCCTTTAATCAGATGGTTGCAAATAGTTCCTGCTCTGGTGCAGATAATACCTGACAGCAGAAATTGGTTCAGAACTATTGGTCCCCTATGTCAGCTAGACTGCGGCTACAAGTCGAAAAATGAGGCAGATAAGCCTATAACAAATTTTACTGTTAGAGACCAATAGATAATTTAATTCTTGGGGTTGCATTTATAATGCCTCTCCCCAAAGGACAAGCCATCAATTATTGGTATGTATTCAATTGGATGGTATTATCATCAAAAGACCAAAAATAATTCTGCGCATAATTTGCAGGACATTTTGAAAGATATGAGTAAAACCATCTGTCCGTCCCTGCCTTGACAGTGCTCATTCTCATAATAGCATCAGCTCACTCAAATGGTGCAAATTTCTGATGATAAAAATTGTTCAGACATACCGCTATCAGAGGATCACCCACTTTTTAAAGTTTATAAGGGAAATGGCTCTTGGAATAATCTTATTAGTCAACCTGCATTTCGTGCCTCGAGAAAAAAGCGCAAGTCCACATTCTAGGAACAATTTATGACTGATGTAACTAGAAATATCCCAGAAGGACTTGATATTCATCAACAATGGCTGGACAAAACTCAATCAAATCAGAAGAATATCTATCAATATACTAATAGAGTAACTGAGCTCACACAACAAACCTTGTCCTTAGTGATCAAGTCAAGTCTTATCACAGATGACAACATGAAGGTTATTGCTGTTCAACAGCAACTCCAGCAAATGACTACAAGCCTGACATTAGGACAAGTCCCTTGGGATTTTCCCTCATGTTCTTTGATCAGCAGGCTCTTAGGTTCTGATAAAAGGCTAGCCAGTCTTAAAAAAGGTATCTCCAATTCTCTTTTATTAAAAGTCCATGAACTAAAACTCAACTCTGAGGTAGAAGGGATTGATATTCACTAGTGGCAGTTTACTTATATACCCATATTTTTTTCCATATCTATTCATTCTTTTCATTGGTCTATTTGAAAACACATTGTTTGGTGAACTTAGGTGTATCCTATGTCACAGGTTCAGTCCATTCGATTATTAAAGTAAAGCCTCCATACCAATGTGAGGCGTGTGGAGGACTGAATATTTCCAACTTTGCTGAACCCTCTTACATTAGCATTAAATCGTGTCTTAAAAATCATTTCAACTATGCTATGATTGGTGAAAATTTCCTCAGTGGGAGAATATTTCCCACAATATGCGAACTTCAGAAGAATGAGAGGGGATCTTATAGAAACATATAAAATTATGAAAGGGATAGGTAAGATAGAGGCAGGAAAGTTGTTTCCATTGGTAGGTGAGACTAGAACTAGGGGACATGGCCTGAAGATTCGGGGGACGGAGATGAGGAGGAACTGGCTTTCCCAGAGAGTAGTGAATCTATGGAATTCTCTGCCCAGGAAAGCAGTAGAGGCTACCTCATTAAATATATTTAAGAAACAATTAGATAGATTTTTGCATAGTAGGGGAATTAAGGGTTATGGCAAAAAGGCAGGTTGGTGGATACGAGTCCACGGCCAGATCAGCCACGATCTAATTGAATGACAGAGCAGGCTCAATGGGCCAGATGGCCTGTTCTAATTTAAAATAGAACTCCTGTTCCTATTTCTTATGTTCTTGTGTTCTTATACCACCATTTCTGGGTGTCCTGTCACAGATACCCCAGTTCTTGGTGATTACAAGCATATTTCTGGTTTTGGTAATGGATCCTATGGGATCAGCCCCACCTCCACGTTCTGTGGTCTCACACCTGGAGTGCGGGGTGTCATCCCAAACAAAGACACTAATTGCTGCGGCATTCACTTGAAAAACGCTGGTCAGCCCACAATCTCCCAAATCAAATTTCATAATCCTCTAATTTGAAATCCAGATATCCCAGTTTTAACTAGCGTCTTTGCACAGATGCATGGTACAAAATTAATTGAGACTTTCACTAATTACGACGCTACTGAAACAATTAGATGAGCGAGACACCTCCTTTCACAAGTTCCCTTTGCAGATCCATATCAAGCCCCTGACTGGCTTAACACTCTAAACGAGACGATAGCAAAGACCTATCCAGCTGTTGCTAGCTTGACTTCTGGGTGGATTGGCACTACCTTAAATTGGATTAAAGACTTTTTTGGAATCTTCCAATATCAGCCATTGGAATTATTGTTTTTATAGTGCTCCTTCTGTTGAAATGCTGAAGCCGAGAAGGACTGAAGTTTGATGACGTCTACTTTTTTAGTGTAATCGTATCCACTCCTCCAGCTCTGCTGAGTCCAATACCCCACCTGTGGTACCATCTCTCGTACGTCTGCTTCAGTATACACTGCCTCATCCTCGCCTTTTACCTGTTCCTCAGGTTCATCCTCAACCCTGGAAGAGTGAAGAGCAGAGACCACCCTTACCACTTTATCCTTGCGCCTCTCCTCTTCCTAGTCCTGAAGACTTGGCTGCAAGGAGGTTCAGGATGTGTCTGTTGTGAATAATCGGTCTAATAACACAATCCCACGAAAAGATAAGCCAACACACATTTTCTACTCACCCATTTGGATATTGTATATTTATTTTTTGACATGGGTAACTTTTTATATAATATTGATTTTAAGACTTTACTTAATGTATTTTGTTAATATGTTGTTCACTGCTAATGATGGCATCATACCATCATGGTTTACCTCATTGATTTTTGTATTCAAACCAATATGTCTTACGATATCTTGTGTGTTATGCTTTACTGTGGTTAAAAAAACTTAACAGGAGGAGAAAGATGGCTACCCCTGAGGAATGCTATACTCCTGATAATCTTTCTACCTATTCTGTTGCAACTTCTTCAGAAACAGAAGTGTAACCCTAAGGCTTCCAAGGCGTACAAAGCATTATACTGTCACAAAGTAGAATTATTTAGATGTTTTTTGTTAATTACTTACTATTTGGGTATAGGCATATATCACGGATATAGGCCTCTTACAATGCAACAAGTAGGACCACTAGACCCGCCAATACTGCTATTTGTGTTATACTTAATGTTACAAGAACAATCTGTATATTTTGTTGACAAAATCCCATGCTCTGACAGAACAGACTGGGTCACCAAAGGTTTTTAGGAAAACACAAAAGTTGAGAAGATGTATCACTTCTTCCCCATCAGGCCCAATCTTTAACAAGGTAAAGGGAGAAATCTGGACATTTATAACCAGGGTCACCTAAATGGGAAGAAACTTGTGCAGATGGTCTGGTTGGTACCAGAATGTCAAGCCACAGCACATAACTGGGTATTCATTCCCATGGAAGAGACAGAATCAACCCATACATTCTGACACCTTATTCTGGTAACCCAGAACTGAAAATACAGCCAGAATCCTCAGCAGGAGGACTGTACCCCTCCGTACCTCAGTACACATATAGGGGCAACCTGCCTGTATAACTGTCTTTACCCTATACTTATACTGTCGAGTCATGTAACCAATGAGTCTGATTTTCTATAACTAAAACACAAGATTACTAATCCTTATGTGAAAGAAGATAGCAATACACAATCTAATGAAACAAGAATCAGTGATTTGCTTACAGGACTCATTTTCAGAAAACTCAAATAAAAAATCGTGCACAGCATCCGAAGAAATATGAACCCTCCTGTGAAAAGGAATGAACCATCTTCAGCTGATGAGATGAACTAATGGTAACAAAGACAGTCCAAGCTTGCATCAAGAAAAAGAAAAGAGCTGTTTATGAAGAAGAAAAATATTAAAGATGGACTAAAATTGATTTATAACATGAACATTGGTTCATTGTGTCATATGTTTATAAGATGATTAATCAAGAAAATAATGATGGTAAAAAAAACATCCGAGAGTTCAGAAGTGCACACAACTGAGATTAAGGAAGTGAATACTCAAACAAAGAGATCACACAGAAACCCTTATATTGGGAAGTACCCAATGAGTCTTTTGAACATTCAGTCAAGGGAAGTGCCTCTGCTATTGGTAGCCTACCAGAACAGTTGGTGGAGTGATGTTCTGCTTCCAGGAGGAGTCTTGGCAGGCATCTGATCTCAAAACTAGTTTCAGGAAGGACTAACCGGACTAGAAACCTTTGCTTAGCAAGAGAGGGGTGTGATGGAGATTCACTTTCCAGGCCCCAAAGGTTTATGATTCACCTCTTTTTAGCACAACAGCAGAAACCCCAAAAAGGTTTATTGCTTTCCTCAGCTTTTGGCTCACCCTCCTGACTTCTAACCAGTACACTTTACTCACCGTCTTGGCTTAATCCAGAGAAACAATGGGGTCCACACTGGCCTTGTTAAACTATGACCTAATCAAGAGAAACAAGAGGGTCTGTGTTGGCCCAACTAAAACACTCCATCCAGCTGGCCTGACGATTATAGTTGGGAAACATCACATACCGATGATGCCAACAAATAGAAAAACAGTATAGATGTTAGAAGGCAGTCAGGGTTGGTAGGAGTGACTGAGAGAAGACACAGAATTCATTCCTCAGCCTCGGTTTCTGAAACAGACAACTTGTTTGTCTCCAACTCATTGGTATGTTTCTCTAATTTGTAAGAATCGTACTTGTGTTTTGGAAATGCTTTCTAAGTTATAAACCTCTGTCCAGAATTACTCCTCCTCACAATTAAATGTGCCTTACTTAAAAATAAACTGTGTTTGGACTGCTTTGTTAGCTGGACGTGTCTGCTCTTTGGTTGGGAGGAGGGGATCCACCGCTCGAAATAGTGATTATTGACAGCTGAACCCCTTCAGGAAGAGACTAAAGTAGTGAAATAACTGAGTCCTTGAAGTATGGATTGACACAGTATAATCTCCCAAAGGTGAAGGTACTTGTAGATCCTTATACCAGATAGGGCTTAAAGTCTTGGACTTAAGTTTAGCGCTCTTGAGTGGGCACACTCAATATCATCACTAGGGGAAGGGGAGGAGGAATTTAAGACAACCATTATCACTAGAGGAATGGTTGCAGGTGAACCAATGGGACTGAACATATGAATATGTATGACCATACGAATTAAGAGTAGTTGTTGGTCATTCAGCTCCATGAGCCTGCTCCATTACTGCACAAGGTAAAGACTGTGTCAATTAGAGGTAATCTGTTGGCATGAATAAAAGATTGGCTAAGTACTCTAAACAGAATTTTGTTAAGTGACAACCTGGAACTAGTTGGATGGCACAGGGATCAGTGACGGGGCCTCAAATGTTTTCAATTCATACTAGTGTATTAAACATAGAACATTACAGCACAGTACAGGCCCTTCAGCCCACAATGCTGTACCAACATTTTATCCTGCTCTAAGATCCATCTAACCTTTCCGTCCAACATAGCCCTCCATTCCTCTATGATTCATGTGGCTATCTAAGAGTCTCTTAAATGTCCTTAATGTGTCTGCCCCCACAACCTCTGCAGGCAGTGCATTCCACGCACCCACCATTCTCTGTGTAAAAAAACTTACCCCTGACATCCCCCTTATATTTTACTCCAATCACCTTAAAATTATGTCTCCATAAGCATGTCACCAAATATGTTAACAAACTTCTGCAGATGCACTGTTGAAAGTATCCTGACTGGTTAATTGCCTGGTATGGCAATTCCAAAGGAACACAGGAGGCTGCTAAGAGTAGTGGACACCGTCCTGTCCATCATGGGCGTAGCCCTCCCTACCACTGACAGCATCTACAGGAGGCGCAGCCTCAAGAAGGCGGCATCTATCATCAAGGATCCCCACCATCCCAGTCATGCCCTCTTCTCACTGCTACCCTCAGGGAGGAGGGGCAAAAGCCTGAAGTCTCACACCACCAGGTTCAGGAACAGCTAATTTCCTACAACCATCATGTTCTTGAACTGACCTCAGCAACAGAACACTTAGGGTCCACCTATTGCATTGCTATGGACTTGTTTCTGACTGTTTTTTTTCTGCACTTAATGTCTTGTTTTACACAGTCTCTTTTTTCTCTTTATTGTCTTGTATAATTTATGTTCAGTGTGTTGTCTGCACCTATGTACCTGTGATGCGACTGCAAGCAAGTTTTTCATTGTACCTGTACCTCACCGTACTTGTGCACATGACAATAAACTCAACTTGACTTGGGAGGGAGCCTTGCCCACTGTGCACCCTAAGACATTGTTTGCAGAGGGGTTCACAATACTCATGACCTTATGGTAAGCTGGAGGAAGGTGAATTGCTATATTTACATCATTGTAGATGTACTTGAAGTCATTGTCCTTTTTTCTCTTTCTGCCATTTCAAGATAAACTTTACTGCCTTTTAATTCAGGTTTTTCTTAGTATTCTTCTTGAGTGTTTCTTGTGGGTTTGGTCATCTTCACTTTAAACTGAGAAAGCTGCCTATGAATCCCAGTGTTCACAAAATTCAAGCCCCAATGCCTCCCCTACGTGGATTGAGGGCCACAGATGGGAAGATGACACGCATTGGTGAGATTGGGTCCCCTGTGGGTTATTTGATGAAACAGGACTGAATAATAAAAGAGAAAGCAGATGAACTGGATAATGGAGGTCATTAAAACAAGGCTAGGGTATGTGAGTTCCCAGAAGAATTGGAAGGTAGGACACCATTAACCTCCCCTTGCACCTTGCCTAAGACTTAGTTTTTTGAGTTCAGAGCTGTATTTAATGTTTTCCACATATTACCTTCTGCTAAAACACTTATCTGCAAACTTACAAGCTGAAATAAAACATTTTTTGGAGTCTCAAGCAATCAGGAAATCTGCTGGTCTAATTCTCTAAGGATGCACACAGCCGATGATATAAATAGGAAAGAATTATTATATCACCCTGTCGTATTTACTGAAGCAATTTACTGGATTGTTTTTGGACCTTTGTTCAAAAAACATTTAGCATTACTTTGTAATTGACGCAGAGCAAGATCCCATCAACAGTAAAGAGATAAACAGTTTTCAATGGTGTCAGCAGAGAGAAGAAAGTTGGCCAGACTTGGAGGGCTCCCTGCACTCCATTAGTTATCATCACAAGGTCTTTCCAGCACCGCATTGGCAGATTGCACTTTGCAGAGCTCATGCCATAAAGTAAATGTTACTTTGCTACCAGGTACAGAATTGTTTACTTCATTTACATATCTTATTTGTACACAAACAGTGCAGTACCCACTCAAGGCTGAAGTCCTGGAATGGGGCTTGAACTTAAACTCCTAACACAGGGGTAAGAGACCCATACACTAAATCAAACTGCTATTCTATGTATACTTGCATTATAAGTCAAATGTAGAAGCTGACAGCCTGCAAAGAGTGGACTGAATAAGTCTGGATTGATTCTACTGATGTTAAGTTAGTATTTCTCCTTCCTCTCATCTAGGCTGGAATAGAGTTCTAACACTCCCTGGTATCCTAATCAACAGTGTGAGGGAAGTATGTTCCCATGTTAAATA
Source organism: Rhina ancylostomus (assembly GCA_030265395.1). Classification (NCBI taxonomy): domain Eukaryota; kingdom Metazoa; phylum Chordata; class Chondrichthyes; order Rhinopristiformes; family Rhinidae; genus Rhina; species Rhina ancylostomus. Next base: position 20,238,456 of record JARFYF010000059.1, on the reverse strand, counting down.
ATTATTATTCCACCAGGGAATCTTCCTATTGCTAAGCCATCATGATAATGAAATTAGTTACTGTAAGGTCCAATTATAACTGCATCTGAGATCTTACCCACTCTGCAATGCCACAAAGATGAGTGCAGAAACGATGCTGCTTTGTTGCACATGGTGGAACACATATCCGACATCTGCTAAAGAACCAAAGGGACAAAAGCTTTCCCATATCAAATTGACTGGAGCGTATTTCTGTTCCCAAGAAATGTTATGCTTTTCCATTGGGAGCACATCCTTTACCTAGGGCCCAATATGTTCCCACAATACAAATTGTTAGCCTGCCTTTCAGCCAAAGGCAATGACTAATAGATCTTGTTTGATTGCCCTAGTTTGGTTTAAATTATATTTAACTTCATTTTCAGTCCTATGGTGCCAGGATTGGCAAATAATGCTCACAAGAAGGTTTACACTAGTTCGTCTCAATGATAGGACATGACCTTAGGCTAACCTTAGACTATTGGTATCACTTTGCCATCAACTACTTGTTGGCAGTGAACACCAGAGTGGAAATAGAGCAATAATGTAACACATCTAATTTTCCAACTTACAATCACTACCATCAAGCCTCTGTCCCTGATTACCACATACAAAGTCAGGTCTTTCAGATGAGACATCAAAGTGAATCTTTCAGCTTTTTTTACTCAGATGGATATAAGAGATCCCATGGCAAGATTTTGAAGAAGACCAGTGACTTAGGGAACATTCATCTTTCAGCTAAACAGCTTAACTGGACATAAACATACTGGTGTTTGTGTGAGCTCGCTATGCACAAAGTGGCTGTTTCCTACATCACAACAGTGACTGTACTTCAAGAGTATTTCATTGGCTAGAAAGCACTTTGGGCTGTTCAGAGATCAAGAAAAGTGCTGTACAATGCAATTTTATTTTTATACCAGATTCTGGCAAGCTGATTATAAGGAAAATACTGCCTCCTACTCTCAAAAAGCATTACTAATAGAAACAACTCAAGTCACAAAATCTACATTCTCAACAATAAATTCAAGTTAATTTACCAAGTGAGAAGGAAAGACAGACAATTGTAAATCAACACTTTCTGTGGCACCACTGTAATAACCTTCAGATCTTCACTGCTTAAAACATCCCACCTTGCTAAGCTGCTGAAGAGACCAATAGTATCACTGATAGTGACTCTGGTGAGACAGCACACAGGGTAAAGCATTATCACCTTCAGGAGCATCAGTGGAGAAGCTGCAGCCTGCAAGGAGTTATCAGGGAGTGAGGAAGTGTACAGCAGCTGTAGAAATGTATCCAGCAAGGAGTCGGTTCCTTCAGGGAATGAGGAGGAAGGGAAGGTCAACTAAAGAACCATGCCTCAGTGATCAGCACTCTTGGGCTTAGCGGCAAGGTCAACTGTGTTCCTGTATTCCTGCACAGAGTCAGCAGCTGGTGGGGAAGAGACAACAGAGAAATTGCAGAGAAAGAAATGTTAAAATAATTATAAATTATCTAAAAACAATAAACTGCTGAAGGGGTTATCAGAATACTACTGTCCCTGTGAATTCAGCTGCTAAAAGATTGAAGAAGTTTGTAAATTCTTTGCTATATCAGCCCATTCAGGCAATGTGTCAATGCTTTTGCAAGGGTGTTTTAGCATAATTCTATGGTTTTGTTTTGTGAGGGGCAGTGGCTGAAATGAAAAGGGCACACATATTTCATAGGCAATTTTTGTAGATCTGACTCAGCAATATGCATCTAGCACATCTTACCTGCCACTCCACAGTGTTGGTCACATGTGGGATAATGTATCGAGCTTTTCATAATAAGGAATGAGGGAAAATAGGAGAAAATTACTAATGAGGAGGGGCATAAATGCAAAGTCACTAAAGAAGATTTGAAAGGAGGGTGGCATAACATGACAAAACTTATGAAAAGAGATCTGGAAGGAAAGAGAATGCAGGCTGAACGATGGAGTGGAAGGACTGCAAGACAAGGTGGCCAGAATCAGAGGAGAGTTGAGTACATGTGACAGTGCAGGCTTGTATGAATCCATATCTCTCCATTCAACTTCTTATTACATTCACAGTGTCATCGATGGAAGGTATTTAGTATTCTTGGCACACTGTTAATGGAAGCTTTCTGGCTCCCATTGCAACAAACCCGTCTTATCTGTTAGAACTCTCTCCTGAACTGGCTATTGATTTTATCTGGCACTATCATGTTTCTGATCTCTCATTTATCATATTTCTACCTCTCATTTTGGTCAACCCCTCAAGTGGAAATATTTCCTCTGCCTCTACATTACAAAATTCTTTCAATACCTGTTTATAATCATTCAATCAATTTCTTATCCATACTCAAGTCTGGCTTAAGTGACATTAGTATTCTTTACTAAATTTTATCAAATACTTTTTCAAATGCCTGATAAGAAAATGGTCTATAGTTTATCTCAGCCATTCCGAGTAGTCACTTCCTTCAATAAATGGAAGTTGTGGCTTTCCAAATGGGATCGTAACAACAGTGCACGTTCCACTGTCCATATTTGACCTGCCACATAGCCTCAGATGTCAGATCCTCAAGCCACCGGCTATGGAAAAGCTGACCTGCCCCACTCTTGCTTTGGATGCCCCTTTCCACTCCCATTGCCCCCAAAGCATGTGCGTGAGTTACGATCTATAATTTGTTCTCCTGGAGAAGTGGGAGAGACAGGCAGACAGGCAGATAGAAGATGGGGTAGGGAAGAGAGAGCAGGAGTGGAAGTGAAGGAAAACCTACTCATTCTGCTAGACGGCAGGAAACCCTGGAAAGAAAGCGAGACAGCAGGACACAGAGAGAAGAGGGGGAAAAAGACAAGTTGAGGAAGGAGTAAGGGAGAGAGGGAGAAAGGGAAATGGAGGAGGGATGAAAATAGAAAGGTAGGGAGGGAGAAAGAGAAAGGGACAGGAGAGTGAAAGAACATAAGAAATAGAAGCAGGAGCAGCACATTCAGCTTTTTGATAAGATCATGGCAGATTATTTACCTTAGTGCCATTTTCCTGCATTATCCTATATCCCTTAATTCAATTAACATCTAAAAAATTATCTTTGTTATACCCATTGACTAAGCTTCCACAACCCTTTGGGGTAGAGAATACTAAAGATTCACTACTCTCTTGTAGTTCTTCTTACCTCTGCCCTGAATGACCCATCCCTTATTTTGAGACCGTGGCCCTTCCTTCTAACCACCCCAGTCAAGGGAAGCATCATCCCTGAAACTATCCTGTCAAGCCCTTTGTTTTTCAATGAGATCATATCTTATGTTTCTAAACTTGGGAGCATAGGCCCAGTCTGCTTAAACTCTCCTCATGTGACAATCCCACCATCCCTGGATTTCATCTGATGAGCCTTTTCTGCACTCCATCAATTGCAAGTATATCTTTCCCCAGGTAGAGAGACCAGACCTGTATGCACTATTACAGATGCAGTATTACCAAGGCTCCATGTAATTTGAACAAGACTTCTCTGTACTTGTACTCAAATCTTGGAATAAAGGCCAATATACCATTTGCCTTCCTAATTGCCTGCAAAATCTACCTGCTAACTTTTGGTGATTTATGTATAACCACAAGCTCTGAAAATGACTGCTTTATTTATATTCTCTGTTTTACATCCGTACCAGTATAATATCCCCAAAACTGTGCACTTCTATTTTATTGAATGACTTTTTGTGTGGCACCTTATAGAAGGCCTTCTGAAAATCAAAATACATGACAAGAACTGGTTTGCTCTTATATGTTCTGCTAGTTACAACCACAAAAACCTCTAACATTTGTCAAACATGATTTCTCTTTTATAAGCCCATGTTCTCTCTGCCCAATCCTATTATTATTTTCTAAGTGTCTTTTATCACTTGCTTAATAATAGATTCCAGCATTTTCCCCCTCTGCTGGTCTATTGTTCCTTGTTTATCTCTCTTTCTCCTTTCTTAAATCATGAGGTTACATTTTCTTCTTTCTAACCTGTGGGAACTGTTTTGGAAGCGATGGAATTTTGGAAGGTGACAACCAGTGCATCTGCAATCTCCATTGCCTCTCTCAGAATGCAGAATGCAGGTCAACATGTCTTGGTGATTTATTAGTGCACAGTCCCATTAGTTTCTCCAGTACTAATTTTTTACTTATGCTAATTTTACATGAGAATTGTACTTCTCTGCAATTTCAGGCAGATTTTCTATGCCTTCTCCCATGAAGACAGACACAAAATATTTGTTTAATTTCTCTGCAGTTTCCTTATTTCCGAAATAAATTTCCCTTGTCTAAGTTGGCAAGAGACCCATATTAACTTCAGTTAATCTTTTTCTACTTTCATATCTATAGAAGCTTTTACAATGCATTTCTCTCTGGACTACTGTATGTCTTTCCTTAGTGATGCCTTGCTTCTTCTTTGCTGAATTCTGATTTTTTTTTCCCAGCTCGGGCTTACTACTAATTTTTGTGAACATTATAAACTTTTTCCTTTGATCTGGTACTATCTCTAACATCCTTTGATAACCATGGATGGATCACTTTGCCCATTGGTTTTCTTTTCCCTTAATGGGATATATATGACTTGCAAATGATAACCATTGTTTGTTTGTTGTCATACCTTTTTACATATTTTCCCAATCTACCATGGCTAAACTTAGAACTCACCTTTCTGTGATTCACTTTATTCAGATAGAACTAAATCACATCCACTTTTTATATACAATCCTATCTAATTTTATACAATCTATATATACAATCCACTGTTCTATCTTTTACTGTTCCCTAAAGACCACTTAACTATCAGATCATCAATTAACCCTTTCTCATTATTTGATCTAAAATAGCCTGTTGGTTCATCAACATAATGATGTGGAAAATCATCTCTTACACACACCCTGAATTCATCCTCCATACTATTACCTCTAATTTGGTTTGGTCAATCTATTTGCAGATTATATTGCCCTTATTAAATGTGTCTCTTATTTAATGATTTATATTATGCCCTGCATTACCACTACAGTTCTGAGGCCCTTAAAGCAACTCCTACCAATGTCTTCTGCCCCTTGCTGTCTCTCAGCTGCACCCAAACTAATTCTATTTCTTGGCTTTCCAAATCAAGATCCTTCCTTTGTCTGTCTTTGTCCCATTCTTTAACATCAGGGCATCACAGCCTCATCTTCCATTCTGTCTTTCCCTCCTAAAAGTTAGGTATTCTGGAATAATTTATTCCCATCCTTGGTCACTTTGCAACTACACCTCTGTAATGGCTATCAGACCATACCCTGTTATTTCTACTAAACCCATTAATTCTCCTGTCTTGTTATGAATGTTATACATGTTCAGATAAACAGGCTTCAATTTTGACTTATTATTATTTTTCCCTTCTCTCACTCAAATTCCAGGTATGCTCTGTGCCCTCCTGACAGGCTCTAGTTATCATTACCCATTTTGCAACTCTGCTTCTTAAGATCTTTCTCTTAAACTTTATAAATTTCCTGTTACCAACTAAACTATTTAGTTTAAAGCCTTATCTAATGTCCTATTCAGTTTGTTAGGATATTGGTCTTAACCTGATTCATAGAAGCCCATCTCCTTCTTTTGCCAATCCTGATGCCAATGTTGCATGAATTGAAAACTATTTCTCTCATACCAATCTGTTAGCCATGCATTCAGTTCTCTGATCTTATTTAACCAATTCCAATTTCCACAAACTCAGGTAATAATCAGATGACAGTTACCTGTGTGCTTCTGCTAAGCTGCTCATATTTCCCTCAGTAAAACCTTTTCCTTTGTCCTATCTATGCCATTGCTTCTCACATGGACCACCACAATGAATGAGAGAACAGAGCAAAAAACAAACTGCTGGAGGAACCCAGAGGGTCAAGCGGCGTCTGTAGAGGCAAAGGGATGGTTGATGTTTTGGGGTGAGACCCTGCATCAGGACCGAGTGTACAGGAGAGATAGCCAGAATGAAGAAATGATGGAGGGGAGAGGCAGGGGCAGGGGTGAAGCCAGGTGAGGAGCAGGATAATCTGCAGATGGAGCCGGGAGAGGGAGGGAATCAGGAGACAGTGGCTGGTGGATGAGAGAACAGTGGGAATGGAGGGGTGTGAAGGAGCAAGGGGAGGACGAATGGGAGA
>JARFYF010000059.1:20184094-20195137 GCA_030265395.1 Rhina ancylostomus | reverse complement strand
CATGAACACTACTTCGTTATTCCCTTTCTTTTGGGCACTGCTTATTTATCTGTCCATCTATTTATTTATTTATTTATTTAGTGATTTATAGCAATTTCATGTCTTTGCACTGTACTGATGCTGCTAAACAACAGATTTCACATCATGTAAGTCAGTGATAATAAACCTGATTCTGCTGTTAGCACTGGCTGACTGCCCAAGCTGGGTAGTGGCCATTCTGCCAGGACCGCAGGCCTCCGAATAACAATGAAAGCAGGTGCAGAACTTGTGCTCTGCCACTAGGATATAACAAGGTGCAATTACCATAGAGAGCTCCTTGCTCCTGCTGTTTTGTCCTTTTACCTTCGTTGTTAGATGAGGGGTCTGGTGTACCCAGGGAGAAATAAAGAGCTTTCAGTTAATGGGTTTCATTCCTGTCATTACTGCGCAATCTGCATAAGCAATTTCTGGGTCTGTATTTGTCAAAACCAATTGATTTACTTGGATCAACTATTTATGCTTGGTATGGACAAGTAGAAGTGACATGCTTACGTGAGGCACACTGAAGCAGAAACAAGGAAAGCTTGTTAATGATATTTCAAATCAAATAATTATTGATTTAAATTAACAGTTCGCTCTTAAATGAGATTTTAGCAAAGGGCGTAAACCAGTCCAACATAAAGGAGGAAGAGGACAGACACTGGTCCCTTGGGAAACAGTTCAGCGAGTGATCAAAGGCTGCCCAGAGGGAGCTGGAGTTTCAGGATGCTTTTAAAGGTGAAAATGGTAGTTCGGGCAGTTCCAGAGAATAGGGAAAATCGGGGAGAGAATATTTCCTAAATGATTTGAGACTATGTGCTGTGTAGAAGAAGAGGAACTTAGTCCAGGTACAGGTGTCAAGTTATTGCACAATGCATGTAATCAAAAAGGCATGTGGAATATTGTCTGCTTCCTGAAGAGAGATGGACTATATGTGGAGCTGTTCTATTACTCAGACACTCATTTTTGGTTCATGAACCTCGAGAAGGATATATTGCCCTCAAAGGAGGTACGGCGCAGGTTAACCAGAATGATTCCAGAGTCTAAAGGGTTAAGTTAAAAAGACAGCATTCATCAACCTTGCTTGTATTCCCTTGAGTTTGGAAGGTTGAAAGTTGATCTAATCAAGATGTTTAAAATGATAAAGCGATCCAATAGGCTAGATACTGAGAAACTATTTCCTCTTTAGGGAGCATTCAGTACAAGGGGCATAATCTTAAAATTAGAGCCTGGCTTTTCAGGAGTGAAATCAGGAAACAGTTTTTCACACAAAGGATAATGGAAATCTGAAGCTCTGTCCCCAAAGGCTGTGGATGCTAGTGTAAAAAAAAACTTTTTCATAGGTTCAAAAGAGCAACACAGGCTTTAAGTAATGTTGGTAATAATAGAGAACAAATGCTTAACATGTACTTTTGACTTCCTTAAGTATTTTAATAGATGGCTTTAACTCATCTATTTTGACTTACTAAAAGTCCAAGCAAGCACTTTCATTTTCACATTTAAACAAACCAGGAGGAACTATAGCAGTTGGAATTACAGGAGAGTCCAAAAAGCCTTTAAAAACATTCCAGGGCACATCGTGAGAGAGTTATCAAAGCTTTGGCCATTTTTCCAATATTTCAGTTTCAAAGTTTGATTGTAATTTGTTAAGGAATGTTTTAAAAGAGGAAAGACAGGTAGAGAGGTACAGAAACTTAGGAAGTAAATTCCAAAGTTTTGGGCCTTGGCAGTTTGTGGATCACGAATGTGATTGCTGAATGGAACATCAGCTAAGCTGGTTTTTGCTAAACTCATATTTTTCAGCCCCACAGGTTCATTAGTCACATCCTTGGTAACTTTTAAGTTTATTACTGTTATGTACACCAGTACACTGGATATTTTTTTCCTGCATGATGAAAGTGATCAAAGTCTTCAGTTTAAGTAATAATGCGTCTGTGTTCCATTGTAACCACTCATTTTCACAGCTATATTTAAGGACTATATTTACACAGACAGGTTTTGTGAAACTGTATACTAAAGCATAAGAAATTGATGAGGATATTGCGAAGACTGGGCAATTTCTAGCTATGAGAACATAGGCTGAGGTTGAATTCCATGGAACAGAGGAAGCTGATAGAAATATAATTGAAGTGTATAAATTTAAGGAGGGGCTTAAATACATAGAATGGATAGGAAGGACTTAGCAGAACTGTTGAAATATAGGAGACACAAAGTTAAAGCATTCCATACAATTATTAGAAGGGACTTGAGGTGAATTGTTTTTATCATTGCCATCAAACACCCCCTTTCTCCTGGTGATTCTTACAGCATGTCCAATAAGATGGTACAATGCCCATACTCTTGAGTGATGTCTTCAGAGAATTTCCAGAACAAAAGTACTCCAGAAAGTCCCCTAACTTGTAACAGCAAGTGAAGAGCAAAAGGTGGGCATGGCACATTTAAATAATGCTAGAAATCTTCAACAATGACGTTTTACTCCTGTTCATTGTTCAGAAGGTCATTAATAGAAGAGTTAGCCAACAAAATGGCATAAGCTCATTATGTTGCGAGCTTGCAGCAAGGTTAATGGTTATCAGACCCTTAACAACCCACAGAGTGGCCATTCCCAGCACATACTTCAACCCCTTTAAAGGCAGGCTAAACCAGCAAATGTGCTCAGACCTTACCATGGCCTCCTTAGATGTTCGTCAGCACTCAAAGTTCCTCTCTGCTTCTACGTTTAAAAGAAATTCAACAGTCTGGGATAGCTGCCTACTGTTATTTTAATAATTTATAAAAAATAAGTCATCTTTATATTTCACTCCTCTGCTGCTGTGTCCAAACTCTCTGTCCTATAATTCTACTGCATTAGCAACACCTGAGCCCACATAAGCTATCTTTATGAGTGAGCCTGGGCAATGAGTGTCAATGGGCTACTTTACAGAGAAGGGCATCACAAGTGAGCCTGATCCGCCATTCCCAACATCCATTCATGCTTTCTGGTTGAAGCCACTGAATAGTGATCAGAAGCAGCTACTACAACATTGCTACGTTTTTTTCCCATACCCAATGAGGGGAGCTGAGGCCAAGTATATAGCTGGCATCAGCTGACCCAGCACTGATTGGAAATTGATGCCAACTGAGCCATCAGGACTGATTAGATTAAATTTTATGCAAATGGTTAAAAGATAAATTCCATTGATGGAAGGCGTGATGTCTGGCAAAACAATTCCTATTGGAAGTGCCCACATTTGTGGCAAATAAATTGGATTTGAATGTAAGCACCTCTAAACTGCGAACAGTTAATTATGTCATTATTCTTCCACACCATCTGGCTCGTTCAGAGACATCAGCTCCGGAAGATGTGATCTTTAGCTCCAAAGGCAATTCCATTGAATCTATTTACTTAAAAGCCTGCTCATCCTTAGATCTTTCTAGTTCGTATGTCCTAGCCAAATTAAGTAGATCCTGTGTAATCAGTTCACTCAAAGTACATGAGACAAGGCTTTTGGAATTGTCTATAATTGAGTTTGTACCCAACTTGGTCTTGCTATAAACATAGAATACAAATGTCAATTGTTCAGTCTGCAGAAAAAGACTCAAATTAGATAAAACTACAAGACATCATGCTCCCCTTAATTATCTGTCAATTGTACATAGTTAGGCTTTCTTATCAGTTGTTTCCACCACACTCAGTGCGTCTCACTCTTCAGACCTAATTTGCTGCTCATATTCATGAACTAGCCTGACAGGCTCTGGATAATGATCTTGAATCAAGGTTAGCAACTGATCATGGCTGAGCAACCCCTGCTAGAATGCGTAACCCTTAGGACACTGAAGAGAGGGGTGAACCCTCAGTCCTGTGTTCAGACAAAACTTGGGTCAGAGAATGGTCATTTTTATATCAAAGCCCTATTCTCAACATATGCTCCCTCAAGATTGGCTCTCTAGTGGGCAAGGAACTATTGAATATAATTTATGGATTACTAGATTGTGAAAGAAGGATGGGAAACTAACCATTCAGAAGGCTGATTTGTTGCCAAGATTCTCAGCAAAGAGAAAATGGTTGAAGTTAAAAAGACAACGAACAACTTAGATCTTTCAACTTGTCATTCCTTTTTATAATATGTAACTGATCTTTAAATATGACAGTTTCTGGCGCACACATATATATGTAATTTATAAGGACCCATTTACCAGCAGTTATAATTAAACAATACTCCATTTCAATGAACAAAAATGTCAAAGATTTTGTAATAAGTGTTACACATCAAAATAGCATATCTTTAGGGTGCCCCTTTGAAGTTGATTAGAACAGAAGTTGTCTCTGGTGGTTCATCGCCCAGGCAAGGCTATTTATGAATGAGTTCTCTGAAGCTCAGTTTGCCTGAGGGCCAGTCCATGGATATCACTGGGAACGACCGGAGAAAGGCTGACTTTGCCTTTCATCTCTTTGCCTTCTCTTTCCTGGCTTGCAGGATCAATCTGTGAGCATTCATGATGTCAGAGCACTGAGGCACCAGATTTTCTCTTTTGGGAAATGGTACTGGGTTTCAAGCAGAATTCCTTCCACAAACACCATCCCCCACAAACTTCACCAGCTGCATAGATCTGCTGTGGATAAGCTGAATGTGAATTACTAACAGTTAAATCTATTTATTTATGGACAAATTTATGTAAAGAAGAAAGCAAATCAACTCAGTCAAGCAAGAGGGTCCAGCATCATATCCTGCCAATAAGAGAAAAATGCAACCACAAGTGATCTCAGAACAATCTAAAATCAGATAATGGGTAGAGGAGTCAAACAGTTCATTTTTTGGTTAAACGACATTTGTGCACTAGGTCCAAAGATCAGTTTAATTTGACATCGTGTTCGGCATAGATACTGTGGGCCAAAGGGCCTGTTCCTGTGCTGTACTGTACTGTTCTATGTTCCATCAGATCAATGGTAGCAGGCAACTTAGAGCCATTTTACTGTTGCTGAAAGTGTTTCCACAGTGCCAGCATGGCTCAGGTGGTCACCCTTTGAGTCAAAAGATTGTGGCTCAAATTCCACTCTAGGACCTTACCTCTATGGTTGCATTGCTGCTGTCCAATTTTGACTCCTGCCTGGCTTTGTGTGGTCAGTACTTGAACTTTTTAGCATGGCCATTGAATGTAGCAATGTGACTTGGGAAAGCTTCTTTGGTACCAAACCAGTGATAATTCCACCCATGCAGATGGTGACTTACGCACTCCAATACTATTCTAACTGGTCCCAGGAGCAGCAGTCTGAACTCCAAAAAGTTAATTTTATTTCCCTTTGAAGATCATTTGCAGGTCTGGATTCATAGTATTTGAGATATACTTCAATACCCATGGTTCTGCTAATGCCAGACCTGCTCCCAACCTGTTATTTGTTAAGTTCCATTTAATGCATACATGCACACGTGTAGCTAAAGAAATGCCAAACTGGTGGGAGCACTAGTGCATGGGCAGCTAAAACTCAACACAAGTTTGCAGATTTGGCAGATCGTAATACCAATCAATCAGCATGCGATACTGATTTGACACCAGTGTTCTCATTTTGGAGCTCAACAGCAACAAAATTCCTCTAATAATTATATAGGGTTGCATATGCATTTGGCAGCAGGATGCTCCATCCACTACTTTAACTTAAAATTACTTTGAGGTCAGTTGCCGATAGATTTCTACTGGTTGTTGCAATGTTTGTTTAAATGTTTGTTTAAATGTTTGATGCTCTCTAGAAGCTTAACAGGGCAGTGTCTTTGGCTCAACAATCTTTAGTTGCCTTTTCAGTGATTTTTCTTGTGGCATCAGAAATGGGGAAGCATAATAATGTTTGGAGAGTTCAGATCCATTTGCAACTTTTCAGATAATGAACAGTTTGTGGCTACAAGCAACAAGACCTGGACAATATTTAAGCTTGGGCTATCCAAGTGCCAGGTGTAAGCTTAATCATCTGCCCTTTACATTCAGTGGCTTTACCATCACCAAATTTATGTGCCAATATCCTGAGGGGGAAGGGGGGAAACATTATTGGACCTGCCACTTAATTACTGTGGCTAAAAGGTAAGGTGAGAAACTGGGTATTATGTAACTCCCCAAAATCTTTTCATCACCTTCATTGCACTCGTCCATTGGACGGAATACCATTCAGTTCCCTAGTTAAGTGCAACCCTAACAATACGAAAAAAAATCACCTCATAATTTAAAACAAAGCAGCCTGCTTGCCTGGCATCCCAATCTCTCTTCATTCCCTCAACCACAAATCATTACAATGTATACCATCTACAAGATGCATCACAACATCTTACTAAAACTTCTTTGACAACACTTCCCAAATCTGCAATACTACTCAGAAAGCCACGGCAACAGATCCATGGGAATGACTCATTCCTAGCTCCCTTCCAAGTCACACGCCATCCAGAGTAGGACACATCACCATCACTGGGTCTAAATCTGGAAGTTGTCATCTCAACAACATCATGAGAGCACTGTCAGCAGAATGACTGGGGTAATTCAATAAGGCAGCTCACCACCATCTTCTCAAGGGTTAATAGGAAAAGGTAATAAATGTTGGGCTTGGCTGTGATACACACATCCCCTATGTGAATAGAAGAAAAATAAGGTTAGCTTTAAGTGGTCCCAGTGTCTCTCAGCTTTGGGCTCCTGCTGAAATGACCAGTCACTCAAGCAATTATATTAATTAGCAAGCTGCTAGAAATTGATTTGGAGCAGATCAACTCTCCAATGCAATCTCTGCATCTTATTTCAGGGGATTTTCAATGCAGCCTCCTATATAACCAGGTCTTTCCTCATTTCTGCCTATGTCACTGCTATAATCAAAATCACAGAACTCTTCTCAGTCTAGAGTTCTTTATGGATGGCAGTCATAGTGCAATAGGAGCAGTTTCACCCTCGAATCAGAAAGTCTTGGGTTCAAGTTTTACTCTTAGGCTAACGGTTCAGTGTGTACTACATTGTTGCAGCTGCTGTCTTTTAGAGGCAACTTTAAACTGAGGCCTTGCCTAATCTCTCAGATGATGTAAATATTTTGAAGAGGAGCAGATGAATTCTTGCCAGTGCCTTGCCAACATTTAGCTGTTCAATATTATCACCAAAACCTAAACTAGCATTAGTATAATTTCTGTTTGAGTCAGCAAGTTACTTCTAATTTGGCTGTTGTATGTATTGCATACCAGCAATAACTACACATAAAAGATAGTTTGGGATGGCCTAGGGTTGTAATGTGTTATTTAAAGCTGTTCTTTCTATCTACCCTCAAGTTTGGCATCCTGCTATTCCTGGCTCAGTGGATATAAGGCTTTGCCCCTGTGTCTTCTGAACTGGAAAATAGCATTCAATGTAATAGTTTATCAGAAATGGCTTAATGCACTTTGCACATGCTACATTATTTTTCAAGTGCAGTGACTGTAATTTTGTAGGACAACCTGATAGTCATTTTACCCACATTAGTTAAATAGCCAGTACATTGAAAAAATTCCAGTTGTTTACTGACTAGCACTTTTTGATCTTCACTGTTCATCTGAGAAGCCAGAATAGGATTCAATTCAACATTTCACCTTTACAATTTAGAGGCTGTCAGTATTGCTCTGGATTGTCAGTCTAGATTATGTGCTCAGAGTTTAAGAATGGTACTTCAACTATCTACCAATATTTAGATCAGTGTGTTATCAACTGAGCAAAGCAGACACCTGCGGGCCATTTGCATCAAAGCTATTGTGCTGCATAACCTTGTTGTCACTGTGACAGGAATTGCTTGCAGCTCCTTTGACTGTGTTCGTTCCTGAAACAGTCACATCACCATTTAAAGTGCTCCATTATTTTAAGTTACATAAAATATTTATAAAACAGCCTCATGCTATAGACCTAAGTACAGGTTTGTGCCAGCAAAAAGATCGATCAAGTATGTTTTGGCAGACTGTTGACACAGTCAGCATCTCTTGTCTCCTTGTGAGGGTATCAGTGGCTGCTGTCTATGAGCTGCTGCTGTCTGGAGACAGATGTGCTGCCTTCAGTTCTCTTGCTGAAGCTCCTATTGTATTTAATACTGTTTAAACTCCCTTCATCAGCAGAGCAGCATTCATCAAGAACTATTTGAAATTCTTCATACATAATTCAATGGGGGCGAGCATACAAGTAAAATTCAGACCAGATTCACAGATCCCAAAATTTGTTAATCCTCCAAAACAGAAGTTTTAAAGTTAACAGGCTCTTGTGAAAGAACCTCTGCAGGGCTGCTAGTGGTACAGATGTAAATAGCTACGAGGTGCCAGACCTTTCCTTCTGAAATGCCGTCACTGAGGGATGGAGTCTAATTTCTCTCCTCCTCCAAAGCAGTTTCACTAGCATTGCCAGCCCTCCAGAGTGATCTTTTTGACTGAATCTAGGCAGTGAGTCTATTTATTAACTTCAGATCTAGAACAATTAGAATATTGTGGAAATCCTTTGGAAAGCCCTATTAAAATTGCAGCGTCTCACAAGCTTCTGATAACCAATGTGGAATTTACATCTACACTTCAAATGCATCCAGTTATTCAGTGATGGATTTTTTTTAGTCACGCACAGTGACCAATCTAATTAAGAGCCCCTAACTCAGTCCAGCCTGCTGTTCTAATCAGGCGTCTTTTGTTCCATGTGACTCAAAGCTATATAGCCACACTTTAGGAAAAGAAGAAGAAAGTTAAAAAGGCAAATTCATGTCTGACATTTGTGACCTCAGAATGCATCAAAACTTCTTAAAGTTATTTTCAAACATTATAACTACTATATTGTGGGAAATTAGCTACTGATTGTGCACAGCAAAGTCCCAGAAACAACAAGAAGATATTGTTTTAGTAACATTGATTCTGGGATAAATGACAGCAGGAAGAAGGATCACAAAATCTTCCTCACATCCACCTGAGAAGGCAGGGCCTCAGTTTAATGTCTCACCCACTTCGAAAGTATGGCACTCCCATAGAAAATATCGGAGTGTCAGCCTGGATTTTGTGCTCAAGTCTTTGATGTGGGATTTGAACTCTTGACATTCTTGAGAGAGATGTAAGTGTTAACACTGAGTTACAGTTAATACTGGCTGGATACATAGCACCATTAGTGGAGGCTAGAGAGTTGGTCACCCATCAATAGGGAATGACTCCTAGCCTGTTCTTAGGATGTAGGGTAACTAAAATAGGATCAAAGGAAATATACGGAAAGAAATGAACTTGCTGGAAAAATGGAAAAATATAAATCTCACTGCAATTCTCCAAGGGTTTCTTAGCCACTGAGGCATATGCAAAGTAATGAGCAATCCAAGTACTAAGAAATTAACTGCCATACGAAGGACTTGTACTTTGAAAATAAATTCTGTGTGGAACTGGCTTACACAATTATTATTTTTTTCCAGTGCCTGTGAACAATGTTTTACATTGCAAGCTCTCCCAGGATAGTTCACAATGGTGTGATTTTATTTTCCTTTATAAGTGCAGCTGCTCATAAAGATGTGCTCTGTCTACAATGCACGCTTGCTGTGTTTCAGAGAGACGGGTCTCCCATCCAAATGCATTATTCACATGCACTTCCACTTCTATTTCTGGTGCACTTCAGCATGGTTAATACATCAAGTGCTGTTCCATAAGTGCACAAATCAATACTGGAGGAGCACTAGGGCTATAATATATAACAGTACTATCTATTTTGTCTAGTCAAGTTACTGGATTATTTATTAAAGTTATCTATCCATTCACTTTAGATCTAGAACAATTAGAATGTTGTGGAAATCCTTTGGAAAGTCCTATTAAGTTGCAGCTTCTCACAGGCTTCTGATAACCAATGTGAAATTTGTACCTTCACGAAAATCAGTGAACTATACTTCAAATGCATGCTGCAGGTTAGTATTTTTGGAACCTGAGTGAGAAAAAGGGAAGTGATTACTGATCCTGTACCACACATTGAACTACAATTCCAATTTGCTCTATGTTTTCCATGCTTTGGTCCACCTTTCCTGAAGGCAATGACTCATGCTGACACACCTTTCTTGGGATGCCAGCATATCTACAGTGCCTTACTCATAGAGCCACTCCTCATGCAAATCTGCAGGGAGAAGATAATTCAAGTACCAAGCATCTTTTTGGTCTGTATTGTTTAATATTACATCAGGCAATGTCTTTTCTCTCTTCATGTTAGGGGACCACTCTACTATTTGTTCGCCAATGGCAGTGTCCACGCATCAAGAGTTTGTTTTGGGACAAAATTAGATTTGAAAATATCAGCTCTGACTGAGAAAAAACTTTTCAACTCAAAGCTTGGGCCATCCCATTCAGAGGCTGTGTATTGTTAGCTTAACTCTTGACAGACCCTGTTGCTCCCTTGACTGATGATCATTAAAGTCCCTCCACAGGTATTTCAGTCCTGCAAAAGCTCTAATTTCACCAATAGGCAACATGAAATGTTTTTTTCCCCAACCCCAGTCTCCCCAAAACCCTGAACCCCCTTACCAATCAAGAACCTATGAATTTCTGCCTTAAATACATGCAACAACTTGGCCTTCACAGCCCTCTGTGACAATGAATTCCACAGATTTACTACCTTCTGAGTGAAGAAATTCTTCTTCATTTCAGTTTCAAAGGTACATCCCTTTATTCTGAGATTTTGCCCTCAAGTCCTAGACTCTCCTACTAATGGCAACATCCTCTCCATGTACACTCTATTCTGGCCTTTCAGTATCCAGTAGGTTTCAATGAGATCCCCCTCATCCTTCTGAATTCTATCTAGTATAGGGTTCAGAGACATCAAATGCTCTTCATACATTAAGTCTCTCAGTCCTGGGATCATTCTTGTGAACTTCTTCTGGACCCTCTCCAGGGCCAGCATATCTTTCCTTAGATACTGTCATGGTTCTGAGTTCTGGTCCTCAAATTGGCTCCATTAATGCCTTGTTGTCCAGCACATGGATTCCATGCTAGACTGATTAGACAACTGGGCACACCTGAGCCCCATCAGGGGCCTAGCATAAGAACCTGTGTTTCTCTGGCACTAGTT
>JARFYF010000059.1:20167713-20179711 GCA_030265395.1 Rhina ancylostomus | reverse complement strand
AGATGGATTGTCACAGTCTTTTTCCCAGGGTAGAGGAGTATAAAACTAGAAGGCATAGGTTTAAGGTGAGAGGGGAAAGATTTAAGGGGAACATGAGGGGCAAGTTTTGTCCCACACACAGAGGGTGGTGGGTATATGGAAGAAGCTGCCGGAGGAAGTGATAGAGGCGGGAACAATTACAATGTTTAAAAGCCATTTGGACAGGTACCATACATGAATAGGAAATATTTAAAGGGATATGGGCCAAATGCAGGCAAAAGGTACCAGCTAAGGAAGACACCTTGTTTGGCATGGACAGGTTGGGTCAGGGCCCATTTTCCTGCTGTATGCCTCTATGACTTTTTGGGTAACAGACAGTATTTATAGGATGTTAAAATACAGAGTGGGATAGGAAGGGGGAGGGAAGAGGAGTGTGTCAACATTTGGACGTGAGGCATTCCCTCCCCCATGCAATCCCCCACAGTATAGTTACCACTGCTAAAGTCTGCACAGAGGTGTAAAGGAAGGTGGGGGAGATACAGCTACGCATGACCGTAGTGCCTTCTACTGTCATATATTCTGCCAATGTTAATCTGTGATCACAAGTGGATTGCCAGTGTCTGTAGTCATCGAACTTGCACAATGATGGGGGTGGGGAAATTTTAAAAAATCTTATCAATAAAATTGTATTATATGGCACCTTTAGCAACAAAACATCCTCAGGCATTCACAGGATCATTATCAGATAAAATTTAATACCACATCCATCAGAAGATATAACAATAGGTGACATAACATTTGGTCAAAGTGCTAGGTTTTAAGAAGTGTCTTAAAGGAGGAGAGGTCAACAAATTCCTGACTTATCTTAGAAAGGTTATTATTTGTAGTGCTTTGGGCAATCTCAGAATATCTCAAAAAATCCTTAAAGTGTCAGCTCAGGCAGCTGAAGGTATAAATACCACTGGTGAGTGATAAAAAACAGATGTCCATTGGAAGAAAATTGAAGTTCAGAGATCCCAAATTGTTGTCAGGCTGGAACAGGTTACAGAGACAGAAAGACACGAAATGACTTGTATGAGTGGAGGGTATTCAAGGGCCAGAAACACACACTGCACAATCCTCACAGAACCAAAACAGGGAACGTCACTATCTCCTTGCCGTCATCCTGACTTCTCGTGACAATGAGTGTCACGAAGGTACATCAAGTGCCAGGAGGTCGGGCAAGTCAACATCAGAGTCAAAAGGTAAATACTGCTCCTTCCACTGCCTTTTACTAAACCCATTTGTGATTCCTGACAAAGGTCAAGAACTGTACATATTGACGATGAAAATTATACGTTCTCAGGCAAAGAGCACAAAACTGGTGCTGGAACACTGTCACATCTCATACCACCCACCCAGCCCCACACCACCTTGCGCTGTCTCTGAATCACCTTGGATAAAAATAGGCTCCATCACTTTCACTGTTGTAGTGGCACAGCCTGCTCTGTGTGTGTACTGCCCTCTACCTTCCTCAGATCTTACTACAACCCTCAGAACATTTTTTGGAATTGGGCTGGAGAAAGTACGAATGGAGCTCAGAGTTACTGGTCACACTTCAAGTTATGGTGCTTGTTTGTTGCTGAGAAGGTAACAAGCTGCTGCTTCACCTGTGTGCATGGCAAAGGTCCCATAAAGCTGACACAGCACAAACAAGTGTGGAAAAATAAAGTGTGGCTGTGCATGTGCAGTTGCTGATTGTATGTTTCTCGCCGAGGGAAAATGGAACAAGATGTGTTCGCAAATTTTTTTATTTAATTACACTCTGGCTTTGTTTGTTTTAAAGGCTGGTGTGGTAAAAAAAAAAATG
Organism: Rhina ancylostomus; assembly: GCA_030265395.1. Classification (NCBI taxonomy): domain Eukaryota; kingdom Metazoa; phylum Chordata; class Chondrichthyes; order Rhinopristiformes; family Rhinidae; genus Rhina; species Rhina ancylostomus. Next base: position 20,177,883 of record JARFYF010000059.1, on the reverse strand, counting down.
ACTCCAGCCTTCAACAGGGCTAATTACCAATTATTTTTCTCACTCACCGCTGTGATGCTAAACATCCCCACACTCTGGCATATGCTGGGACATGTTTAGAGCCACGTTTCACATCCAGTTTCCTATTAAAAATCCTCTAGGTTCTCACAACAGAGGACTGGGGCTGTTGTGGAGTAGCCCAGAGGGAGCAAAGGTAGGGCAGAATCAGGTAAGCTATTATAGCACCATTATGGCAGCTCAAATGGTAACTGTTAATTAGTCAGTTCATAAAAGTTCTATAGAATTAAATAATACTACTTTGGGGAACATTGTGTGAAAATCTTCAGCAAAATATTTCAGACCATAAGAAATGTTCCTATAATACAACAGTGACTAACCACAGTTCAAAGGCACTTTCATCCTGATGACATGAAAGGTCTTATGCATTTGCAAATTCTTTCTATTTTATATGTGGCTCTGGTGCCCTTTTATGTGGGCACAGGGTAAGTCATGGTGTCATAATGTTGAAACAAAGTGAACTTCAGATGCAAGCCAAATACATATTATCTCAGCCTCCCTACCCACCAAATCTCCAGGAGCAGGCCAGACTCAGAGACCCCAAGTAATCCTAGATGATGCAAACATACACAATTGCAACACACATTTCAGCCACACATAGCTCTCAGGGTAGCACAGCATTCTACCTGTTCAAAAAAATGAGCTTCACAGTTCACAAATCTTCATGAGATATATACAAGTGGATCATGAAAGACAGGAACTTAGGAACAGAACCAGTCAGCTACTGAAGCCTATTCATTCACTGAACCAGGTTATGGCTGATTTGTTCTCCCAACTGTATTTGCACCATCTGGTCAGAAAGTTGGAGGCTTCCCCTCCAACAGTCACTTTCACTCCGGTCATGAAATTGAAACCAGCAGGGCAAATTTTTTGAAGTTGCATTTAGTTCTAATGGTTATGTAGATGTGTAGACTAAATGCTGTTGTTCTATCAACAGAGAAAACCAGGTTCATGGGTTCATTTCAGATGCAAGTGTGTATGTCAGCAGCATTGGATTAAAGCCAGCATTGTAGCCACAATCAGCAATAAACCACCTTGTTACACATTTTAAAATTTTTCTTATTGAGATGCAAGATCAAGTTGCTCAAAGGGTTTTTGAGAGCTAAGTAATTAACAATCATCTGGGAGTAAGCTCAATGTGTCTCCTGAGACCACCAGATAGTAATTTAAAATAAACATGCGATGGGGAGGGTAAGTGGTTGAAGTCATGGATGCGTAGGGCATTGTGGACCTCTATAGGATGCCACAGGCTAGAATTCCATTTTGCTACCATCCAATTTCAGGTAGCAGTAGGTTGTTGGGGGTGGATGGGACGATGCATCCACCGTGCTGGATGCATGGCATGTACTCCCTCCTCACAGGATTACCCACCAGAAGTTATGGTAGACACATAATATATCTGTCCATATTTAGTTTGGCATGTTTAAATCAGATGCTAATGACAGACAGGTATTATCCAAAGAATTTTTAACCATTTAATGCATGAGCAAAATATTGTGTTCTTGCAACCAAATTGCAAAGCAGAGAAATGGGTGCCACAGATTCAAGACCAAGTCCCTTTGATTAGAAATGGTTTGTATTTAAAAAACCAAACAGTTCTAATGTAGTACAAGCTCCAACTACCTCAGAGGACCATTATCTTTTGACTCTGGGTAACAAGATGAGATATAGGGCAGTAGACCTAATATTTGGTCAAAGGGATAGGTTTTAAGTGGCATCATAAAGGTGCAGTGAAAAGCAGCATGACAGAGAGATCCACAGAAGGAATTCTAGAGCTTAGGATCAAGAAATCTCAAGGCATCACATTGGAACAATGAAAATCAGAGTTGTGCAAAAGGTCAGAATTGAAGGTTTGCAGGGAAATCAGAGCACTTCTACGTGGTTACGGCCAATGGGAGCAACAGGATTATGGAGGAATTTAAGCAAAATGAAGAAAATTTTAAACAAATCACAGATCTTTCAATTGCACTCAGCCAGGAGAGAAAAATAAGTAGTTAGCACCTTTTAATCCTTGGCTTTTCTGGTAAAACTGTGATAGATACTGTTGTTTTTCTTCACCTTAGGCAGCAATGCCCAGAAACTCATTGCATCAACACACGTTGAGCCAGGTAGATGAAGAGTTCACTGCCACTGGTATAGAAAAATTCACAACTTTATTGCTGGATACCGGCATAGTGGGATACATGAAAATGAGTGAATTGCCTGTACCTCAGACATGCACAATGCTAAAGTTAAAACTTATAGTAGTAACTGGTACATCCAAATCAAATGATTTTAAATCAGAGACTTTGAACAGATCTAAAAAGGACCATTTGAAACTACTTTGAGCACTACTTACCTCCCTGATAGAAACTTGACTTCTAGACCTTCAGTGTTGTATCACATCAGATCATCCTGAAGTGATTTACAAAACATTTGGAGTAATGACTTGCTATTAGGCAAATGCAGCAGGTATTTTGTGCACAGCAAGATTTCCAAAATTGCAATAGGATAGAGTGCCATTGATCTATGTTTACATCGAATGGGAGATGAATGTTAATCAACATGTATCAAGACTGAAGTAAAAAAAATATATCAAGCACATTATGAGTAACCCTTGCTAGGCTTACTGATAGTGTGCTTGGTATATTTTTACTTCAGTCTTGATAGTTGATTAACATTCATCCCGTCGTTATTCCTCTTTTGTACTATTTACTTATTTTTGTAACTTGTAGTAATTTGTGTGTCTTTGTTTGCACTGTACTGCTGCCACGAAACACAAATTTCATGACGTCAGTGATAATAAACCTGATTCTGATATTTATTCAGATTCTGACTGACTGACGAGTGCAGTAAATGCAGCCCCTCAAGAACTGTACACAATACAAAGATGCAAGATTTGATTCCTGGTGATGGTGAATTTGAGCTAGGATGGTACGTGACATATTACAGTTGGCCTGAACAGTGGGTTATCCCCTCTCTCTCTCTGCTATCCAGCTATACTTACTGGACCCCTAACCAAGAACAGCATATAGCTCAGAGGCAATGTTGAATTACTGCATACATTCTCTGGGATCATACCTGAACAATGTGTCATTTGATGAAGATAATGGAGGGCCAAGGCTCAGTCAGTATGGGTCCCTGGCAGAGCCATCTTGGGTCTGCTACGGCTCTGTGAGAACAATAATCAGTATCGGCCTTAGCACAACTGTGTATGGGTTCAGCATGGTCCTAGCATTGCGTGTGGGTGCCTGCCACAAGTCTTGGCATTGTCCAGTGGAGTACCCCAGCACAGCTCAGAGTAGACAATGGTACACCCCAACAAAGGCCTCCAACATAGACCTGGTATTTGCTGTGGCAGTTTATGTTTATCAGCTCCTACTGTACAATGAGCAATGTAATTTCAGCTCTTACCATCCAATGAGCCGTGAGTGCTTTCTGTTGCTGCAAGGAAATCCAGTTCCGAAACATTCACTTCGCTGTCTTTAACATTCCATGAACTGGCAGGAGTAATTTCAGATTCAGCAGATGCAATACTGTCAGAATCTGGCACATATTCCACCAGTGGATAGCTGATGGCACTATAACCACTGAATAAACAAAAAACAAGAATTTGAAGTTTTAGTCATAACCAGTTCCAAGGTGAACTCTACTTAATGAATTCCACCACACTAATATGGCAGCAATTCGTATACTGGGTTTGGATGCGGCTGTGTAGAAAATTAAAAACAAGCTGTTGCCTGTCTCAACCATCTATTCAGTCATACAACAGATAATTTTCCACTGAGGTTATCCAGCTAATACTGAGAGTACCATCAAGAGCAAAGGTAAGTGAAGCTCACATTTAATGTAGCTTTTGGCCATTAATCAGAAAGCCCATTAAAATGAGCCAGTGGGGAAATTCCCACGGAGTGCCTTCCTCATTGTTGCTCAAGATTAGTAAATTTTGGTCGTAGGTATTTAAAAAAGGTGTAGGGGTAGAGAAAGGCACTGTGGGTCCATTCAATTAGTTCCAGAGTTCAAGAAATCCCATAGTCTATAAATCTCGGCCAATGTCCTATTGCTATTTGACTGTCAAATTTAAATGAGGGACTCAAATTCATGAGGGCCTCATCACTGTTGGGATTAGCAGTCAATCAATACATACTGCCAGCTCATCATCCAATGATCAAGATTGATTTCATTAAAATAAAATCACACAGAGTAACCTCACCTGTCTTGTACAGGGGGCATTTTATATGGCTTCTTTATTCAGGAAAAAAAAGCAATTACATATTGAAATAGAAGTGGCAGCACTTCAAATTACAGGCTCTCCTGATGGCTTATTAGGTAAATGTACTTGCCTGTTCTGTATTAACTAATACACACCAGGGCAGAAGTTAATGGACCCTAGAAGACTCTGGGTTAAGGGAACAGAGAACAGTACAGCACAGGCCCTTCGGCCCACCATGTGCATGCTGTGAATGATGCCAAATTAAACTAAATTTCTTCTGCCTGCACATATCCCTCCACTCCCTGCCTGTTCATGCATCTGTCTAACAGCCTCTCAAAGCCTATCATAACTACTTCCACCACGACCCCTGGCAGCCCAGTCCAGGCACCCACCCCTCTCTGTGTAAAAAAAACACTTGCCCTACACAACTCCTTTAAACTTTCTCCCTCTCACCTTAAAGCTCTGCCCTCAAGTATTCAACAATTCCACCCAAGGAAAAAGACTCTGACTGCCTACCCTATCTATGCCTCTCATAATTTGATGAACTTCTATCAGGTCTCCCCTCAGCTTTTCTAGATTTACATTTGAAGAGCTGCAACCTGGACTGTAACCCATTGAGAATAGGTACTTTCATGACAAGAGGAGAAAAAAAAAATCAGGGAAAATCTGCTGTAACAGAGTTAGAGTGAGGCACTTTTGAATTCTATCATTACCCCAAGAACACTTACTATGGTGTTTCAACGAGTGGTTCTTCCAGGTCCTCTGGGAGCTGTAGTGAAGTGGTGCTAAGATTTGAGGAGAGTTGAATGTGCTTCACTCCTGCCCAAATTTGCAACAGTCGTCCATTTTCAGCTAAAAGGAGACAATATCTCATCAACATTAAAAGTACCATCTTCCCTTTCAGTCCTCTTCATTGTAAGAGCAAATAAAGATCAGGCAGGGCTTAGCTCCCAACTTATGAAGAAGTGGGGTATTCTGACAAATCTGCTTTAATTGGTCTTATTGATCTGATTGAATTTTCTAAAAATGGAGGTTTGTTGTCTCATTACTGGATAAAACCTAGATGAGAAAAGCAGGTTCTGTAGTCTAAGCAATATCTGGGAATCTGTGAAGTAATAGGGACATTGATTTAAACCTGATACATGGGCCCCAAGGCTCCATGCACTAAAGACAAAAACTTTGGACGCTCCTGGTTTATGAGGTCATCCAAACATCTGAATCACATTACAAGCTCAGAGAGCTTTACAAGGCCATTTAATATCTCCTTCCAAGAGCCAATCTTTGTATTCAAAAACAGATCACATACAAAGAGCCACATTTTTAATATATTGCAACAAAAATGGTATTTCACTTATCTCCTCTTTGTAATATAACCCCCCCACCCCACCACCCATACCTACTGACTAACCTGTTCCAACAATCACTGGAATACTTAGCCTCTGATTTAGCCTATAGTATATATTATTAGATGAAGTTACCTATGCCTATACAAAAATTGTAATTGTGAATTCTTGTCAGTGAATTCTTCACAAATAATTGTGAAATTTTAACAGGCCAGTCAGTTGCTGAAGATAGGTGGGGATGTTGGGCAAATGAGGAGGGTTAAGGCTGAGCCTTTTTCCACAATCCAGCAGGAAAACACACATCAGCTTCCTAGCAGAGGCCATGAGTAGGAAGTCTGACTGATATTTACCTTCCCAAGACCTGAGCCACAGAGCCCAATATAACAATCCTGCCACTGTGCTCACCTAAGAACAACCAACTCAGTACAGAGATCCAAATGCACAGTGGCTCTTCCATATCTGGAAGGCTCAGTTACCACAATGTATCCAGCCAACTTTTGAGGATGGGAGTGGGTAGGGAATGAGTGAGGTTGTATAGCGCCACCAGAATGAGAACTGAAAATGTGTCTGTGAGACATTTATTAGCCAGAAAATAAAGAAGAAATCTAGTATTTTTCTTACAGATATTTTTGTTGGCATAGCAACAAGAAAGCAATAAATTATTATGCACAGCTGGAATATAACATCTGCGAACTTGCAAGATTCTTGGGGATTTTTCAGTTTGAAGCCATCAGTAGAGTGTTTCCAGGTATCTGTTGTCACAACAATAGTCTCGAGTTATTGCTGCTATTATATGGGCAACAGATGGGTTGGTCACCTGATCATGAGCTGATTAACTAGGCATTTTATAACTTCCACAGTGAATGCTATAACATCAGAGACTTGTGCCTGCCAAAAGGAAATACAAGAAAACCTGGCCGTCTCTCTTCTTCCCAAAGATAGCTGTGAGGGGAATATAGCTAGAGCCACTTCCAAATATTTTGGCAAGAGGAGATCACTGGAGGGAGATTTTACTGCACTTTTGAGTAACTTTCCTGGTTACCCAACTGAATGCTACAAAAATGTTTCACCCAAGCTACCCAACTTGATTCAAAGCTGTTAATGCATATCATTGAAGCTGGAATGTTGCCCAGTACCTGGAAGTGAGCCATGTTAACTTAGGCATCAAATAAATCAAAGAAGGATTTGTTAAATTTGATTCTTTGCACTTCATTTTCTCCCCTCCTACTTCTAAAAGTGTCAGCCCTTGACTACTCATTGTGCCAACACCTGCCGACTTACCCTTATATGTCAGTTCTACAAGTTACCTCAGAATATTTGTACAGGATTAGCCAAGACCTGGTCTAAATAGCCTCATGGCATCATTTCCAAGATCAGGAAAGGGAGCACCAGCTGATTATTGCACACCAACACATTATCCATCCCAAATCTTACCAATCCTTTCCCTGCTATATCATTCCTGGGTCACTGAGGCCTATTTATGCTTCTCCTACCCTGACTGCTGGGGCCAATTTTTATCTTCAGGCTAAGTCATTCTAAATGAATTAGAGATGATGCAAATCCCACCTGCTAGGTCAAAGGCTAATAACACTCAATTCTCTAACGTATACTCATTTGCATAATTATTAATTGCAGGCGGGATCTCTGAATCCAAGGAGGACTCTGGTGATAGGAGAAGAAAATTGAAAGTAAATTACATTTAGAGAGCAACTTCACAACAGAATCAAAGTCAAATAATGAAAATCAGCTCCTCTTATTTTAAAGAAATAGCTTAGGATTGCAAGCTGTAGTCAATCAAACAGCATATAAATTTGCTTACTCTGTCTCTTCATGCCTCAGGGAGAGACTCTCATCATTTCAACCCACATTGCTGAAGTCAGTTCAGCACACAGAAAATATCTTTGGAGATGCCACTCCCTAGCACATCTTTATTACAAACTCTTTGTTCTGGTTTGAATCAACAGTGAGCAAAACTATCACATTTATTGAGAGCAATATTTCCCTTTATTACAATTGGATGAGAAGAACATTACAGTTAACTTATTTTGAGGGGGCCCTACTTTCTTTTTCTCCATCTATAAACAAAGCAGACTACCATCAGCCCATGGGGAGATCTGTCTCTGCAGGCTCCATTTGCAAGCTCTTTCCCTAACAAGCTGGATAAGTGCCAGTCTATAGTAAGCACTGTCTCTGCAGGCCCAGTTTATTGTCTCATCTCTATAATAAAGCTGAACAAGCACCAGTCTATATCAGTCTGTCTCTGACAATCCCACATATGCTCTCACTGCAATTTTTTTTAAAGTTCTTAAGCCTAACTCCCTATCTTCAAATTTTTTTCCCAGATTTTGAGTTTTGCCTCATCTATTACAATGTATTGTTTTTGACCTTTTTCCTGAATTTTGGTTTTTATTGCCAAATTTATATTAGTTTTACTGTCTCACATTCCTGCTTTTGCTGCATCCTTTTCTTGGGTAGTCTAACTTTCCTTGAATTCGTATTTTTCTGCTTGACAGTATATCTGTTTCTTGTCTTTACAAGTTGGCAGCTCTAGTATAAAAATGTAAGCTCCAGCCTCTCGACTTTGGGGATCTGTTTACTGATAAAATAAATCACTGTGCCTTATCTTCTTCTTTGCTCCTACTATTTGGCTACAAAAGTGCTCTTTATTTGCTACCCCAGTTTACTCCCTCTTCCTATGGCAACGTAGATTGCCAGCTGGAAAGACAGGAACCATTGCTGAGCTCTTGCCTCTTTTGACACATATTTAAGGACACACCTAAGCACTCTTTCCTTTAGATTACAATCCAGTTCAAGTCTCAGGCCTGTGTGGTTCAGTTCCATGCGAGACAGAGAAGGAGCCATGCCTTCTTACTCGGCACCAACTGTGCATCAAGGCATTGTCTATCTAATTTACTATGTACATAACATGGACGTTATCTGTCCACACTTGCCCAATCTGTGGTGTTCACTACTGTGCCCAAATTGAACGCCACTCTGCATATTATAAATAAGGTACTGCTGCAGTAACATGAAGCCAGATCAGCATCAAGTCCTTCCAGAGCTCATGAAAGCAAGCATTTGCAGGAAATGTTACATAGTCTGACAGTTTGTTCCTCCCAAAAATTGGTCTTTTTGTTGCCAGCCAGCCAGCCTGTCAGTTTGGGTTTGGTTTGGATCAGTTTTGCTAGTGGGAAACCAGTGTTGCTACTGACAGGTCCTAGCCATTAGCAAACATTTGCTGTCTGTGAAATAAATTAAATTGGAGACTTGCTCATTCAGGTACTCCTTGTGCATTTAAAAGATGTGAAATTGGGTCATCTGCTGCAGGCTGCTATGCATGACATCCAGCTATGCAGAGCCCAATAATGGGACAAGGCGGCTGTTTTATTCACAGCTCTCAGCTTGACTAGTCTTTTCCCAAAGAATGTTCCTACATGATTTAAGTATGTTTCTGCATTCTATTAAAGATTGATCACATGCTATTAAAGATTGAGTACAGCCTAAGAGAAAAATAAAATAGTTACACCTTTGGTTCCAGTTTACTAAATAATAATAAACACTGTTTCTTAGGCCCATTATTAACTGTGCTCAAAAATACCATCCTTTCCAAACCACAGATTTCCCTGCTCCTGTCCTGCACTTTATTCTGACCTGATAGGGTTTATACCAACCAAACAAGTTGAACATAGGATACTTACACCCAGGAAAATGGCTTTTATTTCCTTGACTATGATTTAAATCGTAGACCTTCAGGTTTTAACCCACTGAATAATCTAGTTCCTCTTAAGCCACCTTCCCGGTTACCCCTGGCTTTTCCTCAGCTTCTTTACCCAGGATGCTCAATCTGTTGGGATTTGACTCCATGGAGTTATCAAGCCCCCTGATACCTCACTCAATTAGCCATTTTTCAGGTAGTGTCTGCAGTCTATTGAACTTGGAGATGGGGGCAGGAGGGACAAGGGGCATCACAGCTTGACCTCTCTATGCATGTAGCATCTGCACTTTTTCTGACAGAGTCCAAATGATCAGCAATACTGCACCCAAATGCATCAGCACATTTGTTATCCAATTGGGATTAACTAACCAGGATTGTCCAGGAATCAAACCCAAAACCTTCCAAAGCCTTGTCTTCCTTCACCAAGCTCCTAGAGCTGCAAAAAAAATTTTTATGGTACTTTCCTCAGTCTGCAAGTTCCGAAATTTATTTTTCTTTTAAAAGGTAAATTTGATAATAGTTGCCTTACCTTCCATCACCTCTCCTTCATTATTCTGCAATTGAACTTCAATGGTAAAAGAAGATCCTTGCACCAGTTCTTGTGTTGGCTCACCAAGAATCACCAGCTTAGTAGCTTCACCAACGGGATGTCCATTGATCCACATTCTATCATAAACCACACCACTGCAGTGAATTATGGAACCTTGCCCATTGAACAGGTTATTTCTCCACTGTCCCTCAATGTATCTGAGAAATTTTTTCAGCCAGAGGGTAGTGAGTTTATGAAATTCCTTGCCACGTACAGTAGTGGAGGCCAGATCATTGGGTGCATTCAAGGAGGAGATAGACAGATATCTAATTAG
>JARFYF010000059.1:20152647-20163903 GCA_030265395.1 Rhina ancylostomus | reverse complement strand
TGTACAGGGAACACATTTTCTTCCACTTAATTCCCTAAAATTTCACAGGTGGGAGGATCCAAAAGAACCTCCACCTGTTACTAAACTGCCACAGCTGACTACATAGGTGCAGACAAGAACAAGGCTCCTCTGGGAAAACTGGCAGAACACAAGCAACCTAAAACCCTCTGTGTTCCAAACATTTGGAGCAAGTAATAATATGTCTGTTTTGAAATCCTAACCAAAGCTAGATATTACCCTCCAAAAGACAAATACATTGTTCCTGAAGCTCATTAGGACAGAAGCTACACCCTGAGCTCCAGGCTGTAGTCCACTGAAGCCCTACATGTAAATTCAGCAAGATATCCAGAGCACTAAATTGCATATCACTTAAAAATATGTGCAGGGGACCCACTGTGGCTCCTCAGCAACTCAGCTCTGTTGTGCATGAAGCCCAAGTTGTGTTTGACGGAACAGGACTTTCACACTTAGCTTGCACAAAAGCACTTTCTCCATTAGCTCTGTCATTGTGAAATTTAGACTAAATTATGTGGTCTCTGGATCTTTAAGGGAAGGGGGAAATGGTCAGATAGAAATGTGAGGGAGGGGGGCAAGGAGACAGGATGAGGAAGAGCAAAGCAATATTTGCATCAAAGGGAGATGGGAGTCATCCACTAACAAGGGGACAAAAGACAATTTGAGGTTGGAGTTCAAGCTTAGGGAATCCAGAAGGAATGCCAACCTTGTTCTCTATAGTCCTACAGACAAAGGGAATCTTTAAGAGAGGAATGCCAGCATTTTAGTTACACCCTCTACCGCAGGGTTACTAAACTCCGGGTGTGAGAGAAATTGGGTACCATTTAACTCTCTTAAGTAGAGGAAAGTGAAGACTGTACATGAGTAATACACTTAGAAACTGAGCCACCACTGGCAGCAATATTTGAATATTCTCTCCATTCTCACCCTTTGCTACATACTAAAATACTCTTGTGCTCATGGAACAGAACACAGAGGAAAGCAAATGCACTCCCTGGAATATTTTCAATAACATATATGCAAGGAAACAGATGGCCGAGAGGGAATTCTTTGAAAGGAATCCACTCCAAAATTTTAGAAGAATGAAGAGGAAAGCTTGAGGAATGTTTTCTTTTCCCCACACAGATGGTTATTAAAATGTGGAATGCTTTACCACAAGCAGCTATGAGATGAAGACTTTAAGATTATTTAAAGGGAAACTGGATAAGCATTTAAAAAGAATATAAACAGTTCAAGGAAAGTTCAGGAATAATGGGAATAGAATAGGTATTTCCAGTTGAAGTGCTAGTATTAGTAAAAATACTTTGCTCATTACTCTAAACAAACATCCCCACCATCATGGGCACATTATGAGCTGTAAATGCACCATCTGCAAAATGTACTACAATTACTTGCCGAGGCATTTTCAATAACAATTCCCAAATCTGTGACCTCTATCACTTGAGACAAGAGCAGCAGGCACATGGAAAATCGACCATAAGTTCCCCTCTGAGATACACTGTCCTGATTTTAAAAATATATTGTTGTTTCTTCATCATTTCTGCATCTAAACTCTGGAATTCGCTGCTTAACAGCATTGAATGTACCAAATGGACTGCAGTGGTTCAAGAAGGCAGCTCACCATCATGGGCATGTTCTCATGGGTAATCAGGGATCAATAATAAATCCTGGTCTTGCCACATCCCCTAATAAGAAATTTAAAAACTGGGAGTACGAGTTGAATGACCTTCTTCAATGATGTATTATGTCTCAGATTTGATTATTAAACCTCCAATCCACTCACAGGATGGGAGTGTTAGGGATAGGAGTGTGGTGGAATGCACAACTTTTCCAAAGTGTGAATGAAGGGTTAATAATGGGAATACCCAGGATGGACATAGGAAAGCTTAGATGCAGATTTGTATGCACTGCCTTAACTAGATATTAATGGATGGCTTAGGAGACCATCCTTTACAACCATTCTTACGGCCCTCTCATCATAGAATTCTCAGAAGGGTTGCCCTATGATACCAGCTGCAAATTCGGAATGACTAACCATTCAGTTAATTTATGTTAGATACTCACATATATTACAGGGAACACACTTGTCCCATTAATCTGAGTCTAAAGTACAAAAAGCTAATTCACTGCACTATAAGTTTGGAGATATGTCTGGAAATGCGATTATATAACAATAGCTTCATAAGCACTATGTGATCCAAAACTGATTTGTGCCAATCATGAAAATGGATGAGGCACATCTGGTTGCGATCCACATTAGTGCTCCTGACCATTTCCTGGCACTAGGCACAAATGTATTGGCATTGTAATTTCTGCAATTCACAATTTCATCAGTAAATTGAAGTTCAGAGCTCCACACAATGACTGTTGTGCAAATGTCTCAGCAGAACTTGAAGAACATTGCACTGATTTCTTGCCTTTTTCTTTGTTTAAGGGATGCCTTTCATTGACATCAGGAGACCTGACTGGGTAGTTTCACAAGTGACTGTTCTTGTGTGTGTGTTATAACAATGCCTATGTTTTGCAACATTCAGCTGCTGAGCTGTTCCTTCAATGGATGCTTCAGTGATGACAGGACTCCATTACTGAAGACTTCAGGATAGGTGAGGCAGGGCACTCAGGGAGGGTAGAAGACCTCACGAGTCTTCAGAAACAGCACGTCCTACCTGGGTGTACAATGCATTTGGAAGTGCAAGTTTTCTACGGCAGTTGCCTCTCGCTTCTGGGATGACATTTGGCACACTCTCAAACCTTGACTGCTCCCTCCATGAAGGTCCATGTCACAGAGACCCTCAGCTTCCTGAATCATTCCAGGTGGCAGCACCAGATCTCTGCTTATTCTCAATTTTTTGTTCACTGCAGTTTCAGAGAGGTCATGTGGGCTCTCTCTTCCCAAGGGTACGAATTCACCTACTTTGATTTCAGTGAGAAGATGGTATCTCAGGCATTGAGATTTGCCAGCCCTGCTGGTTTCCAGCAAGCACAAGCAGCATTGACTGCTCACTCCTCAAGAGTTCCACCAATAAACCAGGGTTTTTCATCAATAGAAAGGATTTCCCTTAACATACAAGTGATCATCAATCATATGAAGAATTTCTTGATCATAAATGTCTTGTTTTCTGGCAGCATCCATGACTCCTCCTCCCTGAGAGAGTCTGAACTCTGGACCTGCGACCATTGTTCCCCAACCTATTCTTGCAGCTTTCAATCCCCTACATCAACGGGCTCTTAGAGAATGGACAACATCGATGTTTCATCTCACCATGCCACGTCCCTCATATTCCAGTCTTTCCCATTCCTGAAAGAGACAATTCTAGTTGCCTCCTGCCAGAATCATCAAATAGCAGCCCCGGCAGACCTCCTGGTGCATAACCCCACTCCTCCCCACAACCCCCACCCAACTGGTGAACAGGATCTCCCTCAGGCACCAATCTCACTGATTGGAACTTCTGTGCTTATGTCAGTGAACCTAGGTGTGCTCTCCTTCTCTGCAACTTCTCACTCTCCTCATGGCAGCCACGATGTATGCTGATATCTGGTCTGGCTGCCATGGGAGTATGCCTTTATGGCACATTGTCGTGGCAACAAAGCATCAACAGTGGCCCTGAATTTACCGTGATCCTGTTGGGAACCTCTTAAGTTCCATTTTAAAGCTTGATTCACATTATAAACTACTCTAAAACTGTTTCAAACCTGCTTTTGACAAGTTCACAATTTTTTGAGTGGGACTCAATTTAGCACTAGTGCTTTGGTGCACTTAAAATAGGTTGCATCTAATTTTTAAGCAGTAGAATTTTCCAGTTTTTTTGTCCAAATTTTCTGCTCTTTCCTGAATGAGGTAGGAATAAATCAAATGTTCAAATTTTACATGCTGCCCAACTGAAATCAATGATAGCCAGCTCTGAAGTTGTGAATGGAAGAACTTGCACTTTATCACACCTTCACAACCTTCCAAAGAGTTTCACATCCAATGAATGAGATTAACAGTGGCCAAATATGCCTAGTTATCAAACCAAAGATCATATTCTTTGATTGTTCTTGGCCTGTTAATCTCTAGAGACCTGGGATTGACATCAACATTTTCAGTGTTCGGGGAAGCTGATCGTCACAGTGGCAGTGGGGGGGACCGGACATGAAGCTAGTTCAAAATATTAAAACCATGGCAAAAATGACAGCAATGCTTACAGAAATGACAGGAGATTCGGATCAATCCCCATCACTTTGACCTTCAGAGAGAGGTGTGAAGGAAGCAGAAATTATAGCTAAAATCCTGAAGACCAACATTCAGCATAAATTTACATTGCATTCATACATTTGTCATAGTGCAGCCAAGAGTTTCCAAATGATTAAGTGCTGTTTGCACTAGTCTTCGGCAACCAACACACAGAGACATATTTGCAGCAGATCCAAGCATTCATTCTTATAGGCGGATAGCAATTCCCTATGCAAAACTTCACAGCCCCAGCCGTTAGTACTCTGGATGATTCATTACCCAGTCATTGGATTATTAAAGAATTGTTTTGTTAAGTGCTTTGCAAAAGAAAATTCCAAAGTCCCACAGTCAGCAATATAGACAAGCATAGCATCTTAAAGTAAAGAGATGTAAAGCAAGACCAGAGATAGGATTTGCAAGCTCTTTCCTCAGTCTTTTTTTGCTGATTTGTTTGAATTTTTTTTCACTTTGCTTGGTGAAGACTGACAAAACTATCAAGGGAATTGGCTGGGAGGAATTGTTGCATATTACAGTGCAAAGGAGCTGAAAGTCACACACACTGTTGAAATGACACATCCACTAAAGCACGTGGCCTAATTGACTTTGAATTCCTAATGCTTATTCAGTTCTCTTGCATTGTTGGGCTACGTAACTCCCTAATGAGTAAGCCAATATAAAATTCTGCAGGTGTCGTTACTCAGGAACAAGAAAATCAAAATGCATGAAACCATAATTATGGAACATTGATTTGTTGGAGGGTTGAGAAGCTGAAAGAGGTTAGGATTTACAGGTTACATAGAAATGAACGAAAAGATTTTGTTGAGAATATTAAATACGAGCCACTAATTTATTGAGTGCCCAAGTGAGTAAGCAAGCACTGGTCCAGTAGGATCACTGGGACTCGGTGTGAATTGGAATATGGGCAGCAAAGTTACATCCTTAGGTTATGCCTTAGAGATCAGGAAGGTCACAGACTTGCTCCTTGTTCTCTGCCGAGTTAGTGGATCTCAGCTGAAATGGTAAGGAGCTGCAACTGATGAAGGTTCTTAGGGAAAGTTATCTGTTTGGTCCTACTCCTCTAATCTTTCCCTCAAAACACACTATTTTTTATTTTTCAAATATTTATTTGGTTCCATTTTGAATGTTGTTATTAAATCTACTTTTACCAACCTTTTATATCAAAACATTACATAAAGATATTTTCCTCACTTTGGTTATTTTGCCAATTATCTTAAATATTTGGCCTTGGTTTACTGGCTCTCCTGCCACTCTAAATTCACCGGAATTATCTTTCTCCTACAGCCACTCTTCTCTATTCAAATGAAGGGGCTGACTCAATTTACACAGTCTAACATGGCCTAAGTTCAGTGGGCAGATTACCCAGCGTAACAGCTGAGAAATGTGTGGGAATTTGTGCTCTGCCACTGGATTCCACCAGAAGTCCTACATCGGAGCTCAATTGGAAATCATCAGTGATCAGCTATATGGAAGACTGATGCTTCCATATGTGCTTCCATATTCCATATGGGTACCAAACTTCCAAACAATTATGAAGATAGATGTTCACAGTTCTACCAGGACCCACCAGCACATCAATGGAGAATTCAGGCCAACATCACAACACTGTCTCTGCCCTAGGAGTTTAAGAATGATGGAATGATACAGACACGTAGAGTGATTTAACTATTTACTGGTAAACCTTGCTGTTGACCACGTCAAGGTAAAATATCACCCTACGTATATTTTAATTATTAGTCCCTGGGGGAGTTTACCTGCAAATAATTGTACTTACTCCAAGTTTAGAAAATTGGAAGAGAAATACTCAGGCTGCATATACATGATAACAGGGTGAGTGGAGAGGAGTGGGACAAGGGGTGGGAGAAGACGGGTTATGGTGGAAGGAATCATTTCATCCTACTAGCGCTAAGACATTTCAGGGTTAATCGAGAGTAAGAGGAAAGGTAAAATACCAGTGTGAAGCTGGCCCCAACAGTCCTTTCTCCTCCTGAACTTCTTCACAGGATTACAAGAAATTGACTAGAGGTATGAAAATTATAGCCTATAGCTAGATCTACTTTTAGAGCTAAAGGGGAAACATAAAGCCTTTATTATATACTTTATTCAAGAGGGCACAAGCCAGTTTATGCCTAACCTGTACAGGAGTTAGCAGATTATATTAAAGGCCAGACAAACGCATTTGAAAATGTGCAAGAGAAATAGCAAAGAGTGGAGAATAAGCAAAAAGTGCTGGAGAGTAATGCCCAAGCAGCTGAAGGGTCAGCTGAATGGAATGGTGGGAAAGTATGTGAACAGTGTACAGGAGGACCATATTAGACAGCAGAGAAGAAGAAAATGCTCAACAAAAAATAGGAGTATATTATCTTATCATACTCCACATTGTGGCCCTTGACAGGTTTCAATTCAGCAGCATTCCATGAATGCAGAACATTCAAAGACTTGTAAAATTAATACTTCACACCCTGCTCCATACCCCCATCAACACTATCCACACCACAAATACAAACACACACACACACACACACACACACACACACACACAGAGTTCCAATGAAGGGTGGGAAAAGAAAGTGATTATATTATGGGAAAGTGATGTTATCAGACATTGAGTCTGAATTCATTCATTGAATACACAGTGCCATGGTGAGGTAACGTGTTCCTGCCTGCACGCACTCTACACAGCTGCACTACTGACGTCTGGGGAGCCTGGAGCCTGCAGTGGGCAGTGACGCCAAAAGGCATCCACAGTCCTACAGGATTTAACTATTTGAGTGCCAACGTTCCAACTTCTGCCAAGACTGCTTTTGAATTGCTGGTTCTCCCACCATAGAACATCACCATTTATGAGATGTTCCAGGCTACAATGCACTTCAAAATTTCTGTTTTATAACCAAATCTAAAAATAAAGCTAACAAAATAAAGGAGAGGAAAATCAAATTTATAGAAGACTCCTTATTTAAGACTGCATTTTTGTTTTTCTTAAATTAAAATACATTTTTAAGAGTGTGAGCTGGCCACTTGCCTAATCCAGCTGAAGTAGCTTAATATAACAATCCGTCTCTGACTTTTCCCAGCAATTGCACAGACTAGTCTGGGGAATTCACTCCACACATCATTCCGCATTTCTCCCATGAATAATCACAAAGAGAAAACCCCTATCCCACAGCATAACTACACACCAACACTATGCATCTGCCCATCCACTGAACAATTCCCCCACCATTTACCACTCTATAACAGCAGTGCTCCCCCTTCACCATTTACTGCTTCATACCCTGCCTCCCCATTTACCACCAGAGAAATCCAACTTACCTATATATAACTATGTGGCAAGATAACCCCATACTCACAACACTTTCACATTTACTGCTTCACAGGAGTACAATACCTCCATTACAGCTATATAACATAACAACCCCACCCTATTTACCACTCCAAAGCAGCATGATCCTTCCTTAGTTACCACTCTAAATCAGCACAATCCCCCGTTTATTGCACCACAGCACTATAAACTCACCATATACCACAGCACAAGGCCCTTCCCATTTATCACTGCACATCCCCACTGTTACCAACTGGCTGAACCCCATTTACCATTCCATGAACCTCTCACAGCTTCTTAGGATTAAAATCATCATGCAATCAAGTGTTTAAAAATGTTAAAGAAGTCTATTACCAATTCTGTGCTTCAGTTCGAAATGCGATACTTTTAGAAAGCGCTTTAATGTAGAGTATCACACCTCTGATCCAAAGAGGTAGCTGAGTGAAATGGGTCGTACTCTCTGGCACTGAAGCTGTCACCATTAATCCCCAGAATACACAGCATTAGTCTCACAATATGTCCTGACACCTCACCTGGGCAGGTTGATGAGCCCAATCTATGCCATTTGAGGTACATCTGGTCCTAGAGATTCTTCCAAATTATGTTGTGGAAACTGTTCTACTTAATGGTTTGTAAAGTTTGAATTTTCTGGACATGAATGTTTGAAATGGGCTGATAGGCTTTGCTTTTATGGGTGGAAAATTGATTAAGTAGACTCCTGAGATCAGACAGCATTGGCAACTTGAAATTTGTTAGGAATTATTGGGAACATTTTTTCCAACGTTATGTGGAGCCAACATAGCAAGTCAAAGCATTGGTTGAGCCCCAGATTGGGATCATGTTGCTGTTACTCACTGTACAACTCTCGCAAGAAGAATGCCCACTTGCTTGAGATATGGTAAGGTTGATACTACTGCTGGTAGGATGAACAATGTCAGCATGGTGAATCAAGAAAAAAAATCAATGTGTGGTGGGAAAAGAAAGTAAAGTCTTGAGAACACTTTCCAAGTTGCATTTTGTGTTTCCCTAAACATTGTGAAATAAAATTGCAGTTTCAGTTTGTTTCTTTTTCTTAAAACTTCTGTTAAACCTCACAGTGCTGCCTTTTGGATGAAGAGTATGCTCATGGTGACATCTACTGGCAAACAGCAGTACCTCATATAGTGAACCATCTGCATACTGCATCACGCCATGGCCCTGATGCCGGTCCAGGACCCAGTCTCCCTGATAGTGATCACCATTCCTGAACAAGAGAAGGAAAAGGCATAGGTTTTAAATTCCAGAAAGATCATAAATGATTTCCCCTTAGTACAACCGATCAACTAAAACACTGGAGAGGTTAATCCCACCATTCACCACCTCTCCAAACAGATGCAAGAGCACTAAACAGTTTGTAACCAAGCTGTACAAAGATTCTATTTCTTATTGGCATGGAGTATGGCTGACCTCAAGAGGAATAGTAAGAAAGACACTTTCTTACAATTGACCTTGGAAATCCTGGACTAGAGATTGCGGTAGTTGAGGAGGGGGGAGTAATGGGTGGAAAGAAGGCGCCATGGTATTTTGCTCCCAGTCATTGTGCAGTGATAACTGTTGAAAACAGTACATTGGGTAAAGAGATAATTGCATTTTGCAGCAATTCCTCCTTGGTAGACAAGCCAGCCTATACACTTTGTCTCTCCTTAGACAGGGCACCAGAAGCTTGCAGTGCTCATGGAATCTCAAATCTGCATGAGTCAGCAGCCTATAGAAAACTAAGAAAAGGCAAAGAAACTGCTGGCCAAGTACTAGGGGCAGGCACAGGACAGAGTACATCAATTCAGCTTCAGCTGCATCACTGCCAATTTACTATTGGAAAGTTTTCTGCTGTTGCTGTTGTCGATATGCTTAAGCTGTAGAAAAATAAATAAATCTGCTCTCTGCAGGCTCCAGACGGTCTACTGGAGTTTCCTGAAGTGAAGCGAGACAGAGAGGAAGTACCATAAGATCCAGTGAACAGTCGCAACTTCATGCTTAAATCTACAAGCACAAGCCATGCTTTACTGCCAGGTACAAGTTTCTCCCGTAAAAACTTAATATATTTTTTAAAAAATAGCAATAACTACAAAGATATTTTCTTAAAATCATTTAATAAACCTTCACAAGTAATCTTTTACTTCATTCAGGAAATTACAGAGAATGGTCATGGGTCACCAATAAGCAAAGTTTTGATGAATACTTTTGTCAATACTTTTGGTAAATAAATCTAAGATGGCAGCTGCTCAGCTTTGCCTCGGTGCACTGTTTAGCTGAACTATCCATAGAAATCATCTCAAAAAAGTAGTCTTGATGAAACGTCACTGACCTGAAATGTTAACTCTGCTACTGTCAACACTGATGCTGATTGACCTATTGAGCATTTGAAGAAATTTCTGTTTTTATCTAAAACCACTATACAAGTTCCATATAGGTTAATGAAAAGGACTAAAAAGGAGGAACTTCTAACTATCAAACATCTTACAACATAATAGGATATTCCAAAACATATTAAAGCATAAAGATCCACTCCTTCCAACACCAACTCTCCATGGCTATAGTTTGCACTATCAACAGTAGTTGCCAACACTTCCTCGACAGCCCTGCAAACCTGCAGCATTCAGCCCATATAGAATAAGGGCAGCTGGCACATGGTAACATTATTGCCTCCATGTTCCCTTCCAAACCACTCATATCCTGACTTGGACACATGTCACCATTCCTTCAAAGGTATTGCATCAAAATCTTGGGACTCCCTATGTAACAGCACAAATGGGAGCAACTGTGACACTTTTGAAACATTGCAGACAGATGGTATATACCAATCATGCCAGTGATATCCATGTACCAAGACGGAATGGAAAAAAAAGCTTACGACTACCTTGTGGCATGTAGTCACCATTATTTAATACACAAGAAATTTGTTCAATCCCATCAATAGCAATAATACAAAGGGCAGTTAATGCATGTTCCTGTGTTGATTAAGGGATAAGTGTTGACTTGAAAACCAGAATATTTGCTGCTCTCATTCAAGTGATACCATGTAATATTTTGCTTCCAGCTAGATGGAGCTTTGATTTAATATCTCAACCAGAAGACCTCCAACAAGATGGACTTGGACAGTGTCATTAGGCTATATGTAATACTTAGGAACAAGAAATGGACTTGAACTTACAAAGTTAACAGGCCAACCACCGACAAGGCATTAACAAATTCACTACCCTTGTCTGTCTTTACTGCACTGGAGTTATATTGCAAGTGGTACAAAATCCAAGTAGAACAAGACCAGCTCACTATCCTGATGGTGAAGCCTTACTCTGTGGATGCAAGGTTTACATTATTTATCACTTTCTACAGCTTACCTTTCCATTAACTATGGCCTATAAAATTGTGATGAGAACAATGGTGAGGCTTTTTTCACTCACTGTTATAATGGAGACCCAATAGTTGTTTCTAGAGGACATGCAAGTCTAAACAAGGAAATGCAGGACCTGCTATTGATGATTGTCTACCTTTCCACATGACAATGCAGTTCTGTTTATGTCAAGGCAATCAACACAGAATCAATGAATTGAAGAGAACTTTTTTTTAATGTATTCATTCACAAGATGTGCACATTGCTGGCAATGCAGATATTTATTAACACTAACTGCTCCTGAACTGAGTTGGGATG
>JARFYF010000059.1:20049915-20061450 GCA_030265395.1 Rhina ancylostomus | reverse complement strand
GTGACTGGTAGCCATGCCCTCACTTGTCTCAGCCCCATGGTCTGAAGTTCCCTCCCTAAACCTCTTCCCCTCACCTCCACCCTCCCTCTCACACCCACTTCTCTCTCTCTTCCTTTAAGACTCCTTAGCATCCATCACTTCAAGCATGCTTTCAGTCCTTCGCCCTAATATTTGGCTCAATATTAAATTTGGTCTGATTACTCTCCTCTGAAGCTCCTCAGGATGTTAAAGACTATCGGTGTGCAACTTGTTGTTTGATTGCCCTTCACTCCACTTGTGAAAGTATCCACTCCTCACAGTGGGAAAGCTCCTCGGACAATGCAACCTTTCCTCTAACTCCACCATCTCACCCCCTCAACCACTTTTCCTGCAGACACCCAAAGACTGAGTTCAGGGTGTTAGTTGATGTTTGGGGACATCATAGAGAAGTTTGATCATGTCCTCAACATGTGACTCTTGTAGCAGAGCTCACTGGGACCCAAGTGCAGGAAACTTTGGCTGATTTGACCCTCGTAACTTGGGGTACCAAGGTCAATAGTAATGACTGGAGCTGAGATTGCCCTGGTTAATAAGATCAACAAACTGAGCAGCAAATTGACTGAAGTGTAATCCCCTCCCTACCACAGTTACTGAAGTCCCAAATTAAACTACTGAGATGTTTTGGACTGATAAAGTGCTGGACAAAATCCAACATAGAAAATATCAGGCTTGTCTGAAAATGAATTGGGCCTTGTGATAGACCTATAATGAAAGTAAGCAAGGAGATTGCTGGAATGCTGGCTTTTATCTTGAATACAAAGGACAGGAAGTTTTGCTTCTGTTATATAAATCCTTCATCAGATCGAGTCTGGAGATTTGTGTGCAGTTTTATGCATTGCATCTCAGGAAAGGGTCTATTGTCCTTGGAGAGGTGCAGTGTAGATTCACCAGAATTATATCACAGCAACTTACATTTATGTGGCACCTTTTAGATCAATATGCTTTGCAGGGTTGTTATCAATCAATATTTGACACAAACACATTCAGGGATATGAGGGTAGTTGATTAAAATTTTGCTGAAAGAAGTAAGTTTTAAGAACCGCTGTCAAAACACTTAAGGAGGGAATTCCAGAGCCGTGGCCTTGGCAGCTGAGACAAGGTGATCCATGGTGGAGACATTAAATTCAGGGATGATCAAGAGGGTTGTAGGACTAAAGATTTCAGAGATTCGGAGGAGGAGAGGTCACAGATGGATTTGAAAACAAAAATGAGAATTTTAAGATTGAGTCGTTGTTAGATTGGGAACCAATCAGCAAGCACCAGGGGATGAGTGAATGGAAATTGTTGCTGCTGAAGGCAGCAGAGTTTCTTAAGAGATCACATAGAAGATAGGGAGAGAACTTGGAAAATAAAGCCTAACAGTAAAAATCAAATGGGTAAGGACTTCAGCAGCAAGCAGGTTAAGGCGTAGCAGAGTCAGTCAATGTTACAAGAAGATGTGGTGATGGAGCAGCTACGTAGTAAGAAGCTTACCTCAGGATCAGATACAACACCACGTTTAAAGGATTTACGGGATTAATTTGAGGAAAGATTGCTCATTGCTTGCATTCCCTTAGCTCACCCATTTGAGCGCTGAGCTAATGAAGGTCTTTAACATGATTAAGACGTTCAAAAGAGAAACTCATTCCTCTGAGAGACACAGCCTTAAAGCTCAAGCTAGGCAACCGAGGACTGAAACCAGATAGCACTTTAAACAAGAACAGAGAACAGAAGAACCTCTCTCCTTGAAAGTCTGTCAGTCAGTTGGAGCTTTTATGGCTGAGGTGAATGGATTTTTATTAGGTGAGTGTATCGTGGGATAGAGAACTAGAACTTGTAAATGAAATTACAGCACATGACCTGGGTAGAAGTACTCCTGTTTCTCTAAAGTGTAAATTGATATTATTGCTGGATGTCTAATTTGTATTGTCTGATGCTTTGCAAAGGAAGTTAATAGCTTCTGCAGTATTTTAAATAAGCCATGAAACTGAGACCCCATGTGCCCGCTATGAAAGATCCTGTGACAATATTTCAGACAATAGCAGAAGGTTCCCCCTGGTGCATTGTCCATTTTTTATCCATCAACCAGTCCCACCAAAATAAGCAGATGGTCTGGTCATTATCACATTGCTGTTTGTGGGACTTCGTATAATGTGGTTGCTGCATTTCAACACACTTCTATAGTACTGGGGATACCCTGAGGTCATGCAAATTGCAGTAAAAATGTAAGTTCTTTCATCTCCTTTAACGTGTATTGAAGTCCTGGTTTAAACTGAGGATAATGGTCATATGGTCCACCTCAATACTGTAACCGCAACATGGAAGGAGGGATTCTGGTTTACTTAACTCCATTCCAGTTTCTCAGATTTAGGACTATTACTGGTGAGCATTTCCAAGGCTTTAATTACCTGAGAAGTAGGAATGAAGAAGAACTGTGACCAGTTGAAAACAGAAGTGCGAGGACTTTCTGTGTCCATGTATGTGAGATGATAACATTCTGGTACCTTACCATTCTTCACATGTGAGGCTAAAAGGGTCTCTGGCTTTTCGACTGTGGAGGCTTCTTTGGTTAATCGTGCCCTAACCCACCTGTGCTACACATACTTTTACTGTAGTGGGCACTGGGAGCTGATGGAGAATGCTGCTTGCTGACTTTCCCTTTATAGCTTAAGGGTACTGAGGCTCATTGTCACCAACTGCTGCCTCGACTAAGTTCAGTAACTCATGAATTCCTCATCAGGTATATTTTCTTCTCTAGTAATTTTGCATGGAATGGCCAATTCTTTTTTTTAAAGATTATTTTATCTCTGTACCAAAAGCATGTGAACAGGATTGTGACTTGTGATTCTGGAGTGTAATGACTGATCTCTGAGGTCTGGCATGTGATACTGGATTACGACATCTGATCTGTGACATAGTGTCTCCGACTGCGTCAGAAGTCTTTTAAGCAAAGAGTTTCCTTGTAAGACCCACTGTTGGTTCAGTTGTAGGTGCAGTCCACACAGAACAGGACAATCCCAGGTTTGGTCTTTGGCCTACACTGAGTCAAACTGAACTTAAGGTTGGTACTTAAGTTTGGGAGATTGGCATAACTCCTTTTGGTATAAAGAGGTGCCGTGGAGAAAGGCAAAGACAGAATGGGCAATGCAGTGACACAGCTAGTAGAGCTGCTGTCTCACAGCTCCAGCGATCCAGGTTTAATCCTGACCTTGGCTGCTGTCTGTGTGGAGTTTGCACATTCTCCCTGTGACCAGACAGGTTTCCTCCAGGAGCTCTGGTTTCCTCCCACTTCCTAAAGACATGAGGATTAATTGATGAGTTGGCCACTATAAATTTTGCCTGGTGTGTAGGTGAGTGGTGGAAGTGGAGAGTGCTGAGAGGAATGTGGAGAGAATAACATGGGATGAGTGTAAGTAAGTGGTTGATGGTTGACACAGACTTGGTGAGCTGAAGGGCCTGTTTCCATACATTGTGAATCTATGACTCTATGAGAACTTAGCAGTACTTCTACCAGTTGCAACATTACAGTTGCTTATTGCTTAAAAATGAAAAAAATCTAAACTACTGTCACTTAAAAGTTCATAATGAATGTTTAAATGGATCGAATGCCTTCATATCTTAGACTGCTCTTGGACTCTGTATACCTGAGGATGTCATTGTTAAAAATCTCGATTTCAACCGTTTGTAGACATTGTTCTTCAGTTTCTGAATGAATTGTAATACTTGATATTCTCTTGCTGAATAAAGCAATGCAACCTCGTGATGGTTCTAAAGAAAAATACTGACTCATGTGATTGATGAAATTGAACACCAGGGAGAGCTACATTAATGCATCACACATCCCCAGGGTATGAACAACACAGAGTTTGAGGTTACATTTGTGCTGGGTGTTCCTGGAGAGGGAGTACAGGGTGTCTACTGACTCACTGGAGGCTTTCTGTGATCTTTGGGCACTCTGGGGATTGGAGTGCATCCTGGAGCTGAGGACAACTATTTAATTTAATGATTTTTGTTGGTGATATTTTAGTAAAGTTATTTTAAAAGAAACAGTATACAAAAATACACAAAATAGAAGTGTGGAGATAAAGGCAAAACAAAAGAAAAGGGGAAAAAAAAGAAAAAAAAACAATGTGCAAACTCCACAATGTGCAAGCACCCAGGGAAGGGGCAGCACTGGGATGCAGATACCAATTAGCCATTAGGGTTCATTGCTGCAGTGAGTGTGTTACAGAGCTGAGGGAGTTGGAGGAAGAAGTGGGGGTGGGGATGCTGTTCTCAACACCTTTTGCAGCTGGGAAAGAGGAGAGGAAGTGATTTTATTTTTGGTAAGAAGAGCTAATGTTTATTAGGTTGGTGTCTGGATGAAAGAGGACTATTGGGGGGAGGCACAAGAGGCTGGAAGATGTGGGCACGGGGCTGCCAGTCCTGCACGGAGGCATTATCTCTGCTTCTTTCGTCTTTACAAGCAAGTTCCCTTCCACCCCAGGAGTAAGGCCCACATCAGTTGCTGCTGACTTGGTGAAGAATACTTATTATTAAGTCTTTAATCAGATGTAGGCAGTATCCAGTGATCTGGGCAAAGATGCCTCCCACAGCCAAAGAACCACCTCAAAGACTTGAATTAATGTCAGTGCTGGAGCCATCATCCATGGCTTCCTCTCCCATTCCCACTCAAATTCTGTGCCCTCTCCAACCCTTTTATTTGTTACTATTCCACTCCCATTCCCACTCAAATTCTGTGCCCTCTCCAACCCTTTTATTTGTTACTATTCCACTGGGGGTGAGCATGGTTCCTAGATCCATGGGCACTCCATCATCGGTGGTGGTAGGGCTCTTCTATGGCTATGCGGCTGCAGCAAGAGGTTTTACTCTAGTTCATGGCCTCCCAGGCTCTGTGTGTGTATAAGTTACCTTAAACTCAAATAAGAAGAAACCTAAAAAAGTGGCCTGGGGATAAAGACCAGGGAACAAACACAGGCAACAAACAGAAGAAGAACAAGTTAGGTTTCTCATTAAATGGAGCCTGGAATGTATTATGGTAACACAATTACCATATTTGACTATGTTTTTAACACTTCAACTTCCACAGTGATGAATATCATATGAAATGATGGAGGGCCATATGTTGTTATTGCTGTTCATATTTCCTTGTTAATGTTGATTTATGTCTTGACCATTGAGCCTGTGAGCTGCTTTAGCTTGTTTGTAATAACTATGTTGGGGCCGAAATTATACAGGTTATTTTCAGGGTAAAGCTGTCTCTACACTGTCCTAGCAAACATGTCCCGAGCATGTTCAGGATGAGGAAGAAAGAGGGTAACGCTGCTCCCACGCTCTCCCGTCACACACTCCCAGGATGAAAACATAAAGAAGAAATAGGTTAGTTACAGATTAAAGTTCTCTACATTGAACCTTCCATCTCAGAGATGAGAGATTTCAGTGTAGCAAGGCTGGCATGGGCATCAGATCTCAGTAAGATGCTCACATTCATTAAAGTTCAGAAAAAATGAACAGGAAATACTCACAATGTATACTGTTTTGCAATTGTAGGATTGAGAGAGGAAAAGCTTGAGACTGGAGAGTGATTTCTAGCCTGTGCTGATGGTGTACAGTTCCAATATATGCACCTTAAGCTCAATATAAATGTTTTTGCTGTGCGGTATGTTTTAATGTGAATTGTCAGCACACAAACAGAGCATCATAGGTCCTTTAACTACAACATAACACAAACACACACTATTCACTCAGGTTTGAAGAAGAACATCTCAACTGATTTGACAGCAGGATTTCCGATGGTGGAGATGACTCCTATCTCACAGAATGCCAGAGGTCTCCGGTCCTCTTTGACCCTCAGTAAGCCATGTCCAAATGGAATGAGGTGTTTGTACAGAGCCACATATCCCCCTAAAGCTGAGTTGCAGTTTCTGGCAAAGAAAACCACCTAACCCAATGCAATTATTCAGTGGGTTGAGAGATTAGCTGCTTCACCCCATTTATCTACTTGTCTTGGCTTATTGTTGAAAATATTAGAGTTCAAAGGCTAGCATTTAATATTAATTAAAGTTCAGAAATCAATTGACACCATGCTCATTTTACAAGCACAAAACAGGTAACAAAGGGCAAAGTACAGTTTGCCATCCTAATTTCCTGCCGTACCTGCATTTCAGCTTCCACTAAGATATGTAGAAAGACACCAAGGCCTCACTGAACACAAATACTTCTCATTCTTACATCATGTAAGTAAAAAGCTGGATTTTCTTTTTAGCAAAGTGGATAGCTGTACAATTTTTCATCTGCCATGTCTTTGCCTATTCACTTAACTTGCCTACATCCTCTGTATCCTCCTCACAACTCACACTGCCATCCAACTTTAAATCACCAGCATAGGTTACTTGATTCCTGAATCCAGATCATTAATATAGATCGTGAACAGCTATGGGGCCCAGAAATCTGTGGCAGTCCACTAGTCACAGCCTCCCAACCCAAAAATGAACTATTCATTCCTGCTCTCTGTTAACAGTCTTCATTCCATGCCGGCACGTTACCCCCCATTCCATGTGTTCTAAGTTTGTTTAACAACCTCATGTGGGGCCTTCTAAAAGTCCAAATACAGTACTTAAGCTAGTTTACCCTTATCTATTCTCATTTGCCCTTATTTACTTTGAAGTTATAACCTCAAGAAACTAACAGATTTGTCAAACATGATTTCCCTTTTATAAATTCATTCTGAGCTTGTCCAATTGTATTTTTATTTTCCAAGTGTCCCTATATCACTTCCTTAATAATAAATTCTCACATCTTTCCTACCATTGATGTCAAGCTGACAATCCCCAGTTTCCTCTCTCCCTCCTCTCTTAAATAGTGGGGTTACATTTGCTACCTTCCAAACTATTAGAACCGCTTTGGAACCTGTGCAGTTTTGGAACATGCCATTCAATATATCCAATATTTCCATGGTCACCTCTTTCAGAAACCTCTGTTTGCAGGTCTTGGGGATTTATTGTCTTTCAGATCACTAATTTCTCCAATGCTATTTTTTAACTGATATTAATATCTTTTCAGATGTTCATTCCTTGTAGATCTGGAATTCTCCATTATTTCCAGGAGATTTTTATGTCTCTTTTCATATGCAAACGCAGAATTTGTTTAATTTTTTTGCCATTCCCTTATGCCCCAATATAATTTCTCTTGTCCTTGTCTATAAGAGATCCATATTAATTTTGACTAATCTTTTCCTTTTTGCATACGTTTAGAAGTTTCTGCACTCTTTTTTACCGATTACTTATATTATACATTCCCTGTCCTTATAAACTTTACGGTCATTCTTTGCTGAATTCTGAAATTTTCCTAATCCTCAGGTTTGCTGCTCTTTTTGGCAACATTATAAGCCTTTAATCTAATGCTATTTTTAATTTCTCTTGTTAGCTAGGGGTGAACTGCTTTTCATGTTGGGCTGTTTGCTTTAAAGTGAACTAGGATTGTTCTTTAAATGATAGCCATTGCTTGTTTATTGTTATGCCTTTTAATGTATTTCACAATCTACCACAATCAGCTCTCACATCATTGTTTTGTAATTTGTTTTGTTTGAACTTAATACCCTGGTTTCAGACTGAACTAAAGCACTTTCAGTTTTTATACAAAATTCTACCATTTTATGATCCCTCTTCCCCAAAGGCTCCCCAGCTAACAGGTTACTAATTAACTCTATCTTGTTACACATTACTGTCTCATATGTGCCATAAATTTGACCTCTGCACTATTCCTGCTAATTTGGTTTATCCTGTTTATACTTAGAATAAAGCTCCATCTGATTATTGTATTACCTTTATTACAGGTAATTCTAAACTCCTGATTTGTACTATGCTCTACATTACCTCTTCTATTTGAGGGTCTGTAGGAACTCCCACCAATGTTTTCTGTCTCTTGCTGTTTCTTAGCTACACCCAAAGTGATTCCATTCCTTGATTTTCTGAGCTAGATCCTTTCTCTCCAATGCATTTCCCCATCCTTTATCAGCATTACCCCTCTTCCATTTTGCATCTAAAAGTTGTGTATCCTAAAATATTTAATTTATAACCTCAATCACTTCACAACCACGCCTTTCACTTATCATGATTTATTTTACTACCCTGCACTTTCTCTTGATCATGTTAAATTTCAACTCACCAACCTCCACACTATTTCATTTACAGCCTTATGTTCAGCCCCACATATTTGAATTGCCAGGATACCAGTACCAGCAAAACCATTGTGTTGAAGATCTACTTCTTTCCCGAAATGGGTGCCAGTGTCCCATGAATTGAAACCCATTTCCTCTACACCAATCTTTGTGCCATGTATTTGAATAGCCCCCATACCATAATATTGTAATCTAAGGAGTGTTTTTGGAACAAAGTGTCCAGGCACCTTTCCCCCTTCTTGATGTATCGTAGCATCTAAACCTCAGGCTCTAGCTCATCAACCTTGAACCAAAGTTCCCCAAATGGCAGACATTTACTGCAGATGTGGTTGCCTGGAAGACAATGGATTCACTCAGCTCCCAAGTTGTTCAGAGGCAACATCATTCCTGCCCTGCTTATCTTAATTTATTTAATTCTTAAAATAAGAAGCTATCCCGTTTCCCTTAAAGTCCGTAATCTGAGAACGTTGTGCTCACCAAAGCCCGCACTTCGTGGGATTGTGTGCTCCATGAAAAAAACACACTGTAGCTTCACAGAACCCAACTTCACAGAACTTATATTCCCATGTTCTAGAAGTTGTGGAGTTACTGGAGAAGCTGGGGTTGTTACAGAGACATAGCCATACAGTGCGGAAACAGGCCCTTTGACCCACTGAATCTGTGCGGACCATAAAGCTTCCATTTACACTACTCATTTTGTTCTCTGCACCCCCTTCAGATTCTATCATTAACCTTAACACTAGGGGCAATTTACAGTGGCCAATTAACCTACCAACCTGCACTCCAATGGGATGTGGGAGAAATCTGGAGCACCTGGAGGAAACCCACAAAGTTACAGGAGAACATGCAAACTCCATATAGATAGCATCAAACCAGACTTGCTGGAGTTTTGAGACAGCAGCTCTACCAGTTATGCCACAGTGGTGCCCACTGCAGTGACCCAGGCCACAATAGTGGTAATGTTTCAGATTTCTTTACATTTGGAGGTGATGTCCAAGGAAGGAAGATTGCAAGTGTTTCACTCTTGTTCAGAAGGGAGTAGGGATGAACCCAGTAACTGCAGACCTCATTTGTAGAGATAGTTCTAGAAACAATAATCAGGGTCAGAATTATAAGACACTTGGGCAAACATAGATTGATTAGAAAAAGCCAATATGGATGAGATCAACATTTTTTCCTTTTAACAAACATGATATGGTTTCTAATGCAGCAACTTGCACTTGATAAAGTACCACATAACAGGCTTGCCATCCAGATTGAAACCTCTGGAATAAAAGGGGCTGTAGCATCACAACTAGAATATTAGCTGAGTAAGAGGAAAGAGAATGTTGTTTCTCAGACTGATACAAATGTACAGTGAGGTCTCCCAGGGATTATATAGTAATGAGTTGAATGTATAGTGCACAATTTCCAAACCTATGATATCACAAAACTAGGAAGTGGTGTGAACTGTGTCTTGAAGCAAAACAGGGTAAAGGAGGATTCAACAGCTATAAAGATCCTTGAATGCTTTTTATGAGGTAATTAAGGAGAAATCGCTTTTAGACGCAGAAGGTTCAATAAGCAGTTTAAGGGAAATGGCAAAAGAAGCAGGGATGACAAGATTTCGTTAAAACAATCTGAGCTGTGCAGATAAGGAAGACCTGTCCCAATGAACTCTGTAGGTGGATTCAGGAATAATTTTGAAAAAGAATATGGAGAAGGAAAAGTACCCAGGGCAATAGGGAAGAGCAAGCAGGGGAGCGGCTCCTTAATTAGTCTTTAAAAAGGGCTGTCACAGGTGTGATGGGCTGTGCTTCTGTGAATGGAGTGTAAGAGAATGTGGCCTATTCAGTCACTGTATACCAGCAGCCCCAATGTCAGGTTGCTCAGAGCGTAAACACCTCTCTGGTTACATGACCTCTGTCTCACTGTCAAACTGCAGGATTTGTGCTTGTAAATTATACAATGGCTGAGAGACTAAATAGCGACAGGTTTCCCCAGTTACTCAGTGAAGCAACTGCACCAGGTTAATGATTCAGACCAGAAATGCTAGGAATAGATTTCAGAGAATCTTTTTGTAAAGAAGAGAAACACCTTTCTACAAGAAGTTCGGTAAGTCGTAAAGTTTCAGGGGACTAGATAACCTCCCAAGGAAGAAAGAAGGAGAAAGGATAACAGGGTAGAGTGGACAGCTGCAGTGGGGAGGAGCGGCAGATTCAGGGGCACTGGGTTGGAGAGCTGGATTTTCTATGTGTGTGTGTCATTGTCTAAGAATGAATTTACTTTATACTAACACCAAAGACAATGACCAATGCGTATATGATTCCCTATTGTTTTGCCACCCTTGTTGGAAGCGTTCATGCAAATATGACTTCCAACTTCCCTAGTTAGTTGAACAGCCTTTTTCTTCCATCTCCAATATTTTCCTCCATCTTTAATATTTGTTGAACTATGTAACTAAATAGTTGAAAGAATTAGGCACCCTCCGATTTTTCTCCTGAGCTTTGCTTGCAACAGTGTCCCAGCTACTAAACTTGGTGACTCCAGGCCAGTCCTGAAGAGGAGGCACATCCCGCTGCTGTCACCATAGTTCAAGTGGGTGTGCTGTGGGTTAGTTTCCATTCCCTATCTACACGTCTCGACTTGTTAATGCTAACTGGTCCGAGTACTCTGTGTTAGGAAGTGGCCACCAACAAAATTTTCACTCCTCCAGATCACATGAGTTCCAACAGAATAAAACAGCCAATGGAAATAGGAACATGTTGAGCTGCCTGGGTTTGCCAAGCTGATTTGTCAGGCTTCAGTACTGATCAAACCCTTAGACCTTGGGTTGGGCACTACTTCAGTCAGTCATTGCCACTTTTACATAAAATCTCAGTAGTCTTAAGCTTGGGATAGCAGACAGCTGAGGTAAGGCTGATAGTGTCTATGTCTGTTGAGGTACAGTGCGTTCAAATGGTGTCTTCATCTGGGGTACAGATCCTGTACCTGGCAGCAACAATTACATCTGAGATACTGACCCTGCACCAGGCAGCACCTGTTATACCTGAGGAACAGACACTGTACCAGATTGCACCTGTTGTATCCCATT
The DNA here is from genome assembly GCA_030265395.1 of Rhina ancylostomus. Classification (NCBI taxonomy): domain Eukaryota; kingdom Metazoa; phylum Chordata; class Chondrichthyes; order Rhinopristiformes; family Rhinidae; genus Rhina; species Rhina ancylostomus. The sequence goes on along the minus strand of JARFYF010000059.1, from coordinate 20,050,180 downwards.
TTATTCTCCTACATTCCCACGTACAGGGCAGGCACGATAGTGTAGCGGTTAGCGTAACGCTCTACAGCACCAGCGACCCGGGTTCAAATCCAGCCACCGTCTATAAGGAGTTTGTACGTTCTCCCTGTGTCTGCGTGGGTTTCTTCTGGTTTCCTCCCACTTTCTAAAGACGCACAGGTTAGGAAGTTATGGGCATGCTATGTTGGCGCCAGAAGTGTGGCGACACTTGCAGGCTGCCCCCTGAACACTCTACGCAAAAAGATAC
>JARFYF010000059.1:19784473-19796022 GCA_030265395.1 Rhina ancylostomus | reverse complement strand
AGATCACCTCTCATTCTTCTAAACTCCAAAGAGAATAGCCCAAACTGCTTAATCTCTCGTCATATATCATTCCCTTCATCCCAGGAGTCAGCCTTATGAAGCTTCTATATACTCCATACGCCTTGCAATCAAGGCCAATATTCCATTAGCCTTAATTACTTACTGTGCCTGCATGTCAACCCTTTCTATTTAATGTTCTAGGATTCTCAAATTGTTTTGTACTGCTATATTTTGTTGAATCATTCCATTTAAATAATAATTACCTTTCTGATTTTTCTTTCCAAAGTGAATAACCTCACATTTTCCACATTATAGTCCATTTGCCGACATCTTGCCCACTCACTTAACCTTTCTCCTTGCAGACTGCATATCCCCTTCACCAACTTGCTAACCTATCTAGTTTTTCCACCAATAGCTTTTTTTCCAATAGCTCAGTTAAATAGGAACTTGAGAAGGCCATTTATCCCCGCCAGCACATTCCGTAAAATGGTGGTTGATTTGTGAATTAACTCCATATACTCACCTTTTTCAATATTCCTCAGGGCCTTTGGTAAATAAAATCCCATCAATATCTTCAAATTTACATTAAAATGCCCAATATCACCCCAGCATTTCCTTAGCCTCTGCTGTGCAGTCTATCCAATTGTTCCCTATAACTGAAAATTTCCCTGACAAGATGTTCATAAGTCTCCTTTGTACACTCGAGTGCAATGACATCCTCAATGATTGAGATGACCTGAACTTAGTGGAATATTGCATAATAGAATAGAGAAGCATTGGAAAACATGTAATATATTTCCAAATTACAGAGTTGGTTATCGGGTAGGTGGGAGCTGGTCAAGGGAGGTGGGGAGCTTTGCTCCAGAATAGAGAGGGATGACTGCTTGAGGGCATAAACTAAGAAATCGTTTAAGTCATTAAGCAATTTAATAAGCCACAAAGACTATTCAATTTATTGGGAGGAGTAGGGAACTATCATAAACTAGGGTAATAAATAAACATCAACACTAATAAATGCAAAAGGAATTCAGGACAAAGTTCTTTAGGCAAAGAGTGATTAGAAGGTAGAATGTACTATCACAAGGAGTAGCTTGCCAACTTAAGGATAAACAAAGGAGGCAGAATGGAAGAAAATCAGTTGGGCGAGATGACGTCTCGTGGGTGGAAGCTGGTGTGGAACACAAATGACATGGATGAGTAGGGTTGAATGGCCTTTTTCTTTGCTGTAAATTATGTTGTATAAAATCCTTATTTTCTTACAGGTGTAGGACCACATCCAAGAGCCTTGTCCACACGTATCATTGGGATGGTCTGGTGGCTATCTGTCATTATTTTCCTGGTGACATATGCCACAAATTTTGGAGCTTCATTAAATTCAGAGAACCAGAGACCAATAATCAAATCCTTCAATGACCTTGCAAAACAAAATGAAATTGAATATGGGACAATACGTGGTGGATCCACGTTCCAGTTTTTCAAGGTACGCGTTTTTATCCAGCACGATTATTTTTCCCAATCTACATCTTGCTAGATTCAAGACAGAGAGTCAGAGAAAGTAGATAACACCAAGTTAGGGGTGCAAAAACTAAGTCACTGATAGATCCTCAAATGGGCAGGTTTGGCTATTACCACCTCCACTTGTATCATTTTTCACATTGCAGAAGAGGCATGAAGTTTGAACAAGTAAAGGCTCTGAATGGCAGAGCCACTGGAAAGAGATTTTGAGAAATTTTTTCAATGGTGAGTAGCTGCAATGCGAAATGCTTTAACAAGGGGCAATAAAGTCATCATGGATGTGGTAGCATAATTGTATTACTGGACTTGGAGATCAGAACAAAGAACCATGAATGCAAGTTCAAAGTTCACAATGTCAGTGGGGAACTTGAATTTGTTTTTTTGATATGAAATTAGCAAACATCTATTGGATTATCATCAAAAATTAACTGGTTCACAAATGCACTATGAAGGAAGCATGCAATTTTTCTAAGTGGCTCCATTACCTCAGTCTTACCTGTTCTTATAACCTGCTTAACAAGCCAATGAGAAACTTACTGACAACTATTTACCATCTTCTCAGGGTGACCAGGTATAGGCAACAATAGCAGCTTTTGCTACACCCACATTTTAAGAATAAAATCAAAATCAATAAACCTTCAATCCCAGTACCTTAAGAACTCTAGTAACTAACCACTGAAGAGCAACTATGCAATCATTCATGAAGAGTGCTTAAGGCAATAGGAACTAAGGCAGCTTTGCAACCAACCAGTAAAGTCAAACATACTTACCATCACTGGAGTCTAATAATCCAAAAGAGATGTATGTGGTAGCAGCGAACAAGCAAAGGGACATGTAATTCAAACTTTACATCCCTCTACAAAAGCAAAATACTGATGTTAGAAATTGAAAACAAAACACTCACTTGTCAGGAACCATCAGTGTGAAGGAAACAGAGTTAACAGCACAGGTCAACGACCTTCTAACAGAATGGGAAGGAGTTAAAGATTGAAAAATTGACAAGTACAAAGTCATGAGTAAAGGGGTTGGAAGGGGAGAACAGAATTACCAAAGAAGTCTACACCAGTAATGATTGGCAAGGAGAGGCTATAAAGTTAAAGGGATAAAATTGTGCAAGGCAAAAGGACATAATAATAGGTAGGATGTAAAAACGTAATAAAGGATGGGTGTAGAGGTCTGGCCAGTTGAGTGTTTAGCATTTATATCATTTCTAATTATCCTTCTGTGAATGAACACAACCTTTATTAACAAGAATGCTCCCTTTCATATTCTGACAGCAATCAAAAATTCCAGTCTACCATAAAATCTATTCAACAATGAACAGTAAAATTGATTCTGTCCTGGTGGGTACGATGAATGAAGGAACAGAACGTGTACTCGCCTCGAATTATGCCCTAATTGGTGAATCAGCAACAATAGACCTGGCTGCTGCAAGGGACTGCAACTTGATGAGGGTTCCAGACGTTGCTGCTGTGAGGGGATATGGAATAGCCACTCGCCACGGTGAGTTGCATCCTTACTGCTAAGTCAAATGATTTATTTAACTCCAGTCCCACTTTTTAAACTTCTGAGAATCTTTACATCCCAGGTCACAAGTACTTTTCTGGCTGTAACGCCCTCAGGGACATTCCAAGATCATGAACTGTGCTGTATAAATGTTCCTTCCTACTCTTCCATATCTTACCTCCAGTCTCATGCTCTCCCATGTTCATGGTTTACATTAATAATAAATTTTGCTTCACTAATATACAATTTCTTTGTACAACAAACAAGATGCTGGAGGAACTCAACAGGTTGGGCAGCATCTGTGGAGGGGAAATAGACAGTCAACTTTTCCAGCTGAGACCCTTCATCTGGACTCACTGGGAAGTCTCAAGTATACCACCTCCTCCCTTTGCAGTCCAGATGGTCTCGACCTGAAACATCAACTGTTTATTTCCTTCCACAGATGTACCTGACCTGCTCAGTTCCTCCAGCATCTTGTTTGTTGCTCCTGGTTTCAGCATCCACAGGTCTCTTATGTCTGTATAATTTCCTTGTTCTGTTTGTTGCCCAAGGTGATTCACTCAGAAATAATTTAAGTCTTGCCATTTTGGAATTGGAGGAGTCTGGACATCTGCATCAACTGAAGGCCAAGTGGTGGAGGTCTTCCTGCAATGAAGGAGAGAACTTGGGTCAATGGAGTCCACTTAAAGTAAACCAGATTGGAGGTGCCTTACTCCTTCTAGCGGTGGGATTGTCTCTGGCCTTGGTCATCGCTTGCATCGAGTTGGCTATCAAATCAAGAAAAAAGGCTGATCAAGATGTATGTATTTCAATCATTTCTCCCCTCAGCCAAAAATTATTTCCTTCTTCCTGATTTCATGACATCATGCAACAAATAAAACAAACGTCCAACGTTCTGCTCCTTAATATCTTAGCCCCTTACTTCAGCTGTCGTGAGGTGCTGAAATAATCCATTTCCCCCCCCCCACAGGAAACTAGGAAAAATCAATCTCATTTTTCCTTCTTTGCAATGCACAAACTCTTCTCGTTCTCTCACAGCCCATTGTGTGCACTCCTCTAGCATGCACGAACATTCCCACACATTCCTTCACAAGTATATTCTCCATCACCCTTACTTCTCACCCAGGTACAAACACAACCTAATGGACACTAAATAGTTATAATAAGGAGAGATCTCAGGGAGAAAGAAAACAAATAGAATCAAGCTGCAGTTGTGTGTTTTTGCACAACTCAGGTGTCTTATCTCATACATCATTTTCTTTGCTTTTCCTTGCACTCCCTTCAGCTCCAGGGTGTTCCCTCCTGTGTATGGAGCACAGAATCACTCAAGATGGAGTGGATCAATCCACGATACCAGCTGTCACTCCTGGGACCTGTGTCTATCCTTCAAGCTAAGGATATTGTTTGTCCTTTCCACCCTCATTTCATGCTGTATGATGTCTTTGTGATTTTTCCATAAAAACCTCATGGATTCATCTCCATCCTCTACTTGTTCTCTCCACATTTCATGAGAGAGAAATGTATGTGGTAATGGTGCTGGGGTAAGTTGTACATCTATTTTCTTGGACTAGGTGGCAGGAATGGGCCCTGATACGATTTTCCTTCCATCATCCGACACTCAATAGTTTGAGTTTATACATAAGTTCACGAAGGTTGGATAGGTAGCATAAAATACTGTATGTCCACATAAGGAACTTTAATGTTTTCATTGAAGTGGTGGGGAGGAGCAGAGAAAAATTGTATGCTGGACATAAATACATGTTGCCAAATAGGATGATGTCTCTACAAAGACTTAAAACAAAATTAAGCAGTTTACATTCTGTGACTCATTCCCTGTAGAAATATGTGCGATAATACATTAGTTGTGGATAAGTAACATGTTATAGTGTGAGTGTGTATATATTTTTGAGAAACTGGCCAAACAGAAGACCTTTTTTTGAAGCGGGGATCCATCAAATAGTAGATTTCCTTCCATTTAATTTCTAAGGTTGGGATTGGGACTGCAGATTTTTGGGCTTCCCTCCCACATTGATAACACAGACTAACACCACCATAAAGAACACCAATTTCTATCTTTAAAACATCACCCAACTCTCCCCTTCCCCCGACATACTGTTGTTCACTCCCAACTACTCTAACATTTTGCAGACTTCAACTCTCCATAATTTTGGACGTCATACAAAGCTAAACTGTCCATCTCCTAATTTGCACCAACCACAATTTATCCACCAATCCTTGCTGACCTATTCCAGCTTCTGGGTAAATACAACATTAATTCTTAAAACTATCCTTTTCCAGTCCTCCACTGTCTTACCCCTCACCATTTCCTTAAGTTTGAGGTATTTCCCACATTTAAAATTATCACTTCCCACAAGACAAACCAAACAAATTTAGGGCAAAAAGAATGGAGATAAATGGTCATATAGAAGTTGACCTCTATGTGACTCACTTAAAATTTTTCAGCAGCAACAAACAAAATGCTGGAGGAATTTAACAGATCAGGCAACATCTGTGGAGGGAAATGGACAGTCAATGTTTCAGGTCAAGACCCTTCATCAGTCCAGATGAATGTCTCAACCCGAAATATTGACTGTCCACTTCCCTCCATGGATGCTGCCTGACCTGCTGAGTTCCTCCAGCATCCACAGCGTCTTGAGTCTGCAAGACGCATTCCCAAATGGGCTTGAAGATTGCACAGTAGCACTCACCTCAGGACTTAAAAGGTGACAACAGTGTAACCAGTCATCAGAATTAAAGTTCTTATCGTTTCCGCTCTTATTCTTTGTTTATTTACAGAAATCCTGTTGCAATGTTTTCACTGAAGAAATTAATCTTCGATTTAAAGGGAGAAATGAGGTCAATAAGAAGACCAAGGCCTGAAGATTCCGTAATGAAAGACAGAAAGCTGAAATTAATAATATACAATTCTCTTCTGTTAATGTTAACCTGTAAAATTACAGCACCTAGCTGAACTCCCAATATGATGGAGACAATTATTTCATGTAACAATTCTGGTCATTATATTCCAGGAAAGATTTAATTGTACTGCACAGAAGATTTATAAAGATATTGCCACAACTGGAAATTTGTAGCTATGAGGAAAAAGTTTGGATAATTTACTATTGTTTTCTTTGAAAGTAAGGTGGCAAAGGGAGCTTTATTTGAAGTGTATAAAATTATGAGGGTGTAGGAGTAAATAGGAAGAACCAATGCCCCTTAGCAGAAGGCTAAAAGAAATAATTAGGGGGTATAGAGTTAAAGTGAATGGTAGATGTATTAGAATGGAAGATGAGGAAAAGCATTTTTATCCAGAGAATGTCAAAACACCTCTTTTTGCATCATAAATTTTCTGTAATCCAATGCAAGGCACCACCTAGAATACAACAAATTAAATAAAGTGATTAATAAAGGCCAACTTTGAATTACAAGACTGTGAATTGTAGAAGGCAGTTCTGAGGGAATGAGATGTTCTGCAGGTATGATTGTGTTACAGCAGGAAATGCTGCAATGTGCATCAATTTTGACATTGGAATCAACAAATTAAAATTAGATGAGGTCCATAGCAGGTGAGAAGTCCATATCCTCCAGGTTACTCTAAATTTGCCTGGATATACCCTAGCCAAGTTCCACAAACCACTGCAGTTACATGGACACTTTATTCTGGTCCCAGGAATGCACCACTGTAATAACAGTTAGGGAGATTGGTCATCTTAGTAGCCACTACACACATTATAATTTAGTTATAATTATCATTACAAACTTCTATACAGAGTGTGAGTTGACACAGAGAGAATGACTGTTCTTGGAAACAAACAGGTGGGCGCATTAAGCCCTGCTGACATGGTGTGGTGTCCATTACATTTCTAAGCAAGACCTCCAATCCTTCAACCATGGAAGCTATATTTGACTGACTTTGTTTTGAAGATGAGTTTTTTTTTTAAGTGCCCAAAACTTAAATTTTAAATATTGTAAAAATGTAAATAAAATCTGCCACAAATAATCACATTAATACACATCATAAATACTGAAAAAAAAAGATGAAAGATCTATTGCTCTAAAAGAGACCAGTTGCCTGCAAGAATTCATATGCTCCCATTCTAAATGGGGAATGAAATGAGCACAAATCCCCCACAAACATTCTGGGTGCAGGATTGGTTCCACAATCAGGATTGTTAAGTGTTGCAAGTACTCAGCAGTACAGGCAGTATCTCTGCAAAGAAATAATTCAGATTGATGACCTCTCATCAGAACATTTGAAATGTCATCCACTTGAAGGCTGTCCGCAGATACTGTGTAATCTGCTGAGCATATCCAGCATTTGATGCTTTCACTTCAGATTTCCAGTATCTGCTTTTTCAACAATGTCAGGAGACGAATCAGTTCTACTGATTGTAGGGCCTTACCCTGGGTATTATGTCAGCACATTAGTACAACAGCCTAGCAATAAATTGTTCTATGCAATCATGCTTTCTTCACTTCACCACCAAACCTCCAATATATAAAGCATGTGATTTCTACTTCCCTGGCACTGACTACTTTTATACTGCGGAACTCAATGGCAAATATCAAATGGTAACTGTATCTTCAGCAGTCTAAGCCTCAAGCAGTGGCATTTACTCCCTAAATCTCTGAGCCTCTCTGTTGATATTCTTCTTAAACCAACCCCCTTGAGCAAGTTTTCAGCCACTGGACAACATTTTCTTGTGTCAATCTTTTATTGCAAATCTCTGGTGAAGCACCACATTAAGGACACAAGAGGATAAATTACTAAAGTCACTAAACCTCAGAAGTAGGTCTGGGCCGGTATGGTCAGAAAGCAAGGGATAGGCCTTAAACATTTCCAAAGCAATGCATGCAGAACCTGTAAATTCCTGGAATAAGCTGATGCACTGGCTGTCCCTGGTGTTTGGTCTTCCAGGAGCATGCTTCAATTCAGCCTGGACTGATGGATTAAGGAGTTGGCAGGGGGAAATTAACACAAGTTTGGCCAAGTTCAAACAGATCTACAGTTAAACAACAATCCTTTTTTTCAAGTGGAAAAACAAAGAGATGCTGGAAATCTGATATAAGACCAGAAAATGCTGGAAAGACTCAAGTGTGCCAGATGGCACTTGAGAAGAGAGAAACAGAATTATCATTTCAGATCAATGACCTTCCATTTGAACAAAATCCATCAATCCAAAACATTAACTGCAAATGCTGCCTGCATTAATGAAGATTTCCTGCAATTCCTGTTTTTAAACCCCTTTTATGAATTGACAATCACATCACATACAATGGTCTAAGAATGGCCATTCCCAACAATGTAACACAAGTACAGTAAGGTGGTTAAGTCTAGCACAGGTAATATTGTAAAAAAAACAAGCTTCAAACCATATCTATCTGTGTTATGTCTGATCTGAGGATAATGTCTGAAATAGGTCAACATTCTTCAATCTGTTCCTTTTAAAATCTTCCATGCCTTTGGTAATCACATTATCTTTTACTTGTACAGTGCTCTGTAATAACATTGGTCTCATGCTAATGCTGATCTTAGACTCATTGTCTCAAAATCTTGTACTCCAATACAGAATGTGGTTTTTCTAAGTGCATTTTTCATTATGTCAATTTAATACAAGGCTTATTTAGTTTTAGAGATTAATATTCATGACGGCTGAGTGTGACAGTCTCAGTTACTCAATAAAAGAACTTAATATCAAGATTGATGCAATTTAAATTTTTTTTAAAATGTGTTTCCAGATCAGAAGGAAGAAACTTAACGTGAAATGACGGCAGCCTTACAGCAAATAGCTGAAAGTTTGAGGAATTATTTTGTAATTAAATTACAAAATGAGTCACAGACATAGCCGACATTTGCTGTCCAACTTTAATTACCCAAAAAATCATTGAGAGCACCTTATTGGACTGCTCCAGTCATTCTGATCAAGGTATACCCACAATTTTGTTGGGTAGGGAATTTCAGGTATTATACCTAGGAATAAAGAAACAGCAATATATTTATAAACTGAGGTTGTGCCTTAGAGGGAAATCTACAGGTGGTGTTCCCACGTTACCCTGGTCTTCTTTGGTGATAGAGATAACTGGTTTTGAACATGCTTTTGAAGCAGCTTTGGCATGTCACTGCAGTGCAATGATCAAAAATGCTAAATTGAAAGTGATCAAAATCAACTTGTTGATACCATATCAAAAACAATTTTGATCAAGATCAAAATCAAAGGGAATTTAAAAAACACTGCTAGAAAGTCTTAGGACAGCATCTATGGAAAAAGACAGAATTAAAATTTTCAATGTACATAATAGCTGTTCATGTTACTTTCTTGCTAAAACAAAAATCTCTTCTGCGGTAGCCCAGTAATCAATGAATACCAATCAATAATGCCACAGTTTATATACAAGTTATAATTACAGATAAAGAAACACTGTTCCATCAAGCCTGTCGTACATCCCTGTAAACACTCACATCCTGACCACCATGATATTCTCTTTATTTAAGATCACGTGATGTCCTGGCAAAACCAAAGGAAAAAAAAACAGGGTATTTACATGTTTTACACATTTTTCATATTAAAAGGCATAAACAAAAATCACAATACTAAATACTCCTTCCAAAATAATCTGTATTTAATTTATACACATTGTGTTACTTGGTTGATCACATAAAATACAGTAAGGTTTATCTCTTTCCCAATCCGTTCCCTTGGTTAGAGTGTACTTCTGGGGACACCATGTCATACTGCAAGTGGCATGCAGCCAGGCAATCTGGGACAGTTCGGACTATTGATATTTATATAAAAACTTCTCTCTAAATAGGAATCCACTACACTTAAGGAATTTAAGCAACTTGCACATTCTAATTACCAAGGTCATGTTACAATTTGTTCTGTCCACATTATTGTAGCAAAAATGTAGATGCTCTTCTTGCAGAGAATCACATCAATAGCACATTGCAAATATACTGTCCAATGCCTTGCTTATTAATAAACACAATGGTTTCAATACAACACAATTTATACGCTGACCACAAGAAGCAATGTGAATCTAGAAATGCTGAAGGTGCAAAATCATCTACTTCACTGTTGTGATTACCTCTACCCAGATTATTTCCCGCTCCCTCTGAGTTCGATGCTCAACACAGAGCAAAAAAAAACAAAATTCCCCAATCTCCAACCCCTCTTAACATCTCACCCATAACTTTTTAAAAACTGTATTCAGGCTCATGTTTCCCTGATAATTTCAATGACTTTTAGTTACCATGAAAGAACACTGCTCACGTGAGGACCACAGCACATCCAAGGAAGAAAGCCGGATTGCAAAAGGCAAATAGCTGTGGGCCATTGAGTTGGAATCTGATATCAGTTTTCAATTAATGTTGCATTGAAAAACTGCCTCTCCAATCCCACCATAGGAAACAATTCCTTTATAAAGCACTCTTCATCTCAAACCATTGCATCTGAAGAAAAGTTTCAGCATAGGAACAGTGAACAGTTTCTGCAGTCTCTTTTTCTTATAAAGACAAATTGACCTAACTCAGCACAGTTTGGGCTTACTGCACCTACTATTAAGCCATATTAATACTGATAACCTTTAAAAACATTAAAAATGGTTTATAAAATTGTGTCCATCATTATAAAGTAAAATTTAGATTAGATCCACATGGCTAGGCTGTAGTATTAACTGATCAAAAACAAATCAGGATTTTATAGATGGCCAAAAAACAAATTATTTAATGGAACATACCAAATATTCACTGCAAGTGCCAGCTGAGCTGGGAAAATGGCACTCTAGATTTTCACATCAGTAAGTCATGGGTTCAATCCCTATTATTGGCTTAAGCATGCAACTTAGGCTGATACAATGCTGCATATTCAAAGTTGCCATCTTTAAGAGTTTAAATCAAAGCCCCAACTGCACTCCCAATTGGATATAGATGTCACCATGGTATTATTCCAAGAGTAAACTACTCAATATTCCTTCCTCAACAACCAATTAGCCAGTCATTCATTCATTCAGATGCCATTTGTGAAACCATACCATATGCATATTGGCAGCTGTTCAATACAATTCTTCTAAAGCACTTGAGCAAGCCCTTACAAAACAAAGAACAAATTTGAAATTTTTGCAAAGGCCAAGAAAGATTCCTTTTATTCAGGTCTTTCATTCAATGGATGTTTAGCCAATTATCTAATCAGAAAGGTTCCCCTTTGCCAACAGGAGAATCTGGCAGCTTCTCAAACAATTCCTGTTCCCATTATCCAACTCTCTTAGTTTTGGTGTGAAAAATTTCTTAATGTTTATTTTGAAGTTACATTTTGCCATCTGGATCCCAGGCTGTCACAGTATAATTTGAAGGAGTGATGTTTATGCAACTTCTCCATATTATACACCGTATCATAAACTACTCTGAGCACTGCATGTCACCTCCTGAAGACATCTGTTTGCATCAGCTGAGATCAAAGCAATAAATAGGAGCTTAAAAAAAGAGAATGAACATAAGCAGCAATGCAACAGCAAATTAGTAAGTAATATTT
>JARFYF010000059.1:19772702-19784373 GCA_030265395.1 Rhina ancylostomus | reverse complement strand
AGTAATATTTTAAGTTTGGGGTTTTAATTATGAACTGACCAAAATTATACCAGCCCCTTAAGTAGAGCAAAGATATTTCTACTGCAAAAAGTTTTTAAAGAAGCTGATATTATGTGCATAAAAAAAAACTAATAGGCGCAGTTGTCAAATAAAAGTGATGCAGCGGGTAGTGCTGCTGCCTCAGTTCCAGGGATGCAGACCTCCAGTCTGCATTTGTAGAATTTGTACATTCTACCTGAAACCAGATGGGCTTCCCTGTATGGTCCTGTTACTTCCCACACCACAAAGATGTGCAGGTCAGTAGGTTAATTGGCCATTGTAAAATTGCCTCTACTGTTGGTAGGTGGATGGGAACATAGTTATGGTGGTATGGATAGGCATGTGAACAAGAATGGGTTACAGGGAAATAAGCAAGAGAATGGTATTGATGGGATTTCACTGAGAATCAGCAGAGATTTAATGGACCAAATGGTCTCCCTCAATGTCATAGGGAAATTTGAAAATATCCAAACTTCTCCATTCAGGCTGGACGTTAGGAGTCACTACAAGCAGCCAAATCAAAAAGGATCATATTGGTAAATCAGAATGGTAGTCCTAATTTCTAAGACTTGGTTAAAAACAGTACTGTTTAAAAAAAAATTCAACCTCACAAAAAGTTTCTCCAGCATCTTGGGCTATGCATTTTGTTACAGTACAAAGATCAGAGAGCCCTATTTTAATCCATGCTGAATGATCTTAGCCAGGGTACAAGACAATTATTATTTCACAGTTGCTGATGGACAACTCGTTAAAAAATGTGTCCATGCACCAGGCAAGGACAGGGCCAAGTTATTCCATGATGTACAGTCACACAGCTGTGGCACATCATCTAAGTGCATTTATGAGTAATCTTTGCTTGTCAAAGTACTGCCACGGTGCAATTGTAACAGCAAGCTTAAATTTTATACAAATATACTTCTTAAAAGCAGGCTAAAAATTGTTGCTGAATTACAGTAAAGACAGTTCCTTTTTCCTTCACTATACCAAACCTAAAATGACAGTGAAGCATTAACACTGGCATACATGAATTGAATGATCTGTGAGCAGTACCATGTGTAAAGCCTAATATAGCTGGCACGATCCATGTACTACTTGAAAGGAGAGTGGAAGCAGATTCAGTAACCTTCAAAAAAAAAAGGAGCTGGATATATATTTGGAAAGGAGAAAGATGGTGCGTTATGTATATAGTGGAGGAGCACTAAATGATCAAGTTTTCATTAAGCTGGAATGCACATGATGGACCAAAGGGCCTCCTCTTCTAACACTCCAGACTCAATGATTGAAATGTATCTTCATGGTGAATCATGCATCTTATGGTAAAATCTTGCACAAAATTTCTCTTCCCTGGGTACAGCTAAATTAATACTTTTTAAAAGCTATTTATGAGATAAACAGAGTCAAGCAACTTCTGTCAGCATATGTATCAGAATCACAGTGCAAGCCACAGGAATAACCCTTAAGAATTTAATGACTTCAGCAAGCACTTGATCAAACCCTTTGATCTCAAGTTTTCAATACGGTAGGAGTGAGAGAATAAGTTAATATTGTGCGCAGCAATTAGTAGAAGTCGCAAGTTATTTTATTTCCCCATTATCCCACTGTTCCCTGATGGTAGATACATGCAAGGGTCTAAACACCCTGCCCAAAGCTGTCCTGAGGGCCTCTCCTTTGAATTAAAAAGTTATTTTAAATTCTACCCCATTATAATCATCTAATGACAGGCCTCTCCTTTAATTCAGAGTTATTTTAAATTCTACCCCATTATAATCATCTAATGACAGAATCAGCCCACAATTTACCTGTCCATAAATTCTTCAGGAGACATCAGGACTTCTTTGAAACTTCACAGCTCAGTGAAGGAACACTGTATAATCATTCTACTGAATCTAGGTTGAATTGTCTCTCATTACTGTATATCCATCCTATTATCAGGTCCACACAAGCAAGCACTATTCTGGCACCAAGCATTGCTTACGAGAATTACAATGAAGGGCAGAATTTAAAGCAATACTTGCAGCCTGACAAACCTTTGCTGACCATATCACTTACATTTTAGGGTGGGAATAATTCACACCACACTGATTTTGCCAAGTTGATGATCATTCCTGAAAACAGGCATCAAGATTGACTGATGCACAGTGCGGGTTAAAACAAATTATAGTATAAAACTTTGAATTATTGTTTGGAAATTTAGGTCAGTTACTTCAGATTGCAGACTTTGCCTGCAGCACTCATGGTACCTTTAATGAGTAGGTGTTAACCACTGATCAGTATAGATCTTTCTTGCCAGAACTAGGTTACTAGTTCAATCCAACCCCAGAAACACGATCAAAATCTAAGCTGACAGTCTAGCACAGTACTAAGGGATTAAGGTGCTGATTCAGACGCCACTTTCAGAGGAAGATGTTAACTTAAAAATGTACAAGTCACTATATAGAATAATTTCAGATGGTGTGTTATACATTTCTTGCAACAGAACCTCTGATCTCAGCCTAGATCTGGTCCGTATCCCACTGCTGTTTGAGGGAGCCTTGCAGTCTGTTAATTGACTGATGCATTTCCTACATTACAAAGAGTTTGACAGTACTTCTGATTCTAAGGTACTTTGGAATATTCCAAAACTCTCCACAAATACACAAGTTTTCATTCTTTCATGTGGCAAGTAAACAAAATATTTGGCAGACTTGAGGCATCTATAACCAGAGAGAGACACAAGAGACTGCAAATGCTGGAATCTGGAGCAATACAAAAGTGCTAGAGGAACTCAGTGGGTCAGGCAGCATGGAGGGAAATGGACAACTGATGTTTTGGGTCAAGACCATCTGGACTGAGGGGTCATGACCTGAAACGTCAACCGCCCATTTCTTTCCATAGATGCTGTTTGACCTCCTGAGTGCCTCCAGCGCTTTATATGCATAACCAGAGGGCATACATTCAAGGTAAGGAATAAGTGGAGGGGATACAAGGAAGATTGTTTTCTACCCAGAGGGTGGATGGAATTTGGAATGTAGTGCCTGAGGGGATGGTGGAGGCGGAGACTCTCACAACATTTAAGTGGTACCTGGATGAGCACTTGAATATCCAAGGCATAGAAGGCTATGAACTAAGGGCTGATAGATGGGTTAGTATAGATGGGTACTTGGTGGGTGACATTGACAGGGTGGACTGAAGAGTCTATTTCTAGACTGTACAATTCTATAACACCACAAATGACTTGGAGCAAACCAGTTACTTTCCAGAAAAGCTATTCAAACCAAAACTCCAATAATATAACCAAGAATCAGGTGATAATTGTGCTATTCTGATTTATGTATTGCATTTATAAATCACTGGGTGGTGTAAATTACTCCCCCATTATCAGATCCACTTAGACTACATTCATCCTTACTGTACACATTAATACAGTAACCAACTTGCATTAACCACTACTGCATCCTTAAGTTTTATACAGCTTAAATTACTCTCTTCTGATATAAATCAAGATATAAAGAACATTTATAACTGTACTACTGATTGGTAATTGTTCTGAGTGGACACAGTAGGTCAATCTGAACCAGGAACCATTTTGTTTTACAAGGACCCAACATTGCCATCTGCATTTCACACCATTCATTAACACGATTTCTTCAAGGGAACAGCTTGAGAATGGGATAACATTTAACCTGATTGTCTTGAGTGAGCAAAATCAAAACAATGTTCATTTCCACAAATACTTTGTCTATACAATAAATGTTTTCTTAAAACAAGTATATGGTAGCTGTACATATATATTATTGCTTCTGACACAAAAGCTTTGCTGATCCATATCAACTTTTCTTCCAATCTGCAAATATATAATCACAGAAAATAATACAATTACATTCCACAGGGCCCTCTCAGTGTCAGTGCAATGCCAAGTCCTTCCTCAGTAAAGTAGTTCATATTTTCACTTTGGTGCCATTTCATATTTAAAAACTACACTGAAGATACTTCCACCAAGCCGCTCTGCCAACCAGGCATTCTTGATGACAGCAAGTTTGAGGCTTTCACAACGCAATGCGGCGTAATAATTTGTATGAATAGCTCGACCCATGCCTTCAATAATCACTAGATCAGTCTTCCTTTCCCAGACTACTGTGGCCAATCCTTTGTCAAGACGACTATGAGAGAAAGACAGAGAACATTGTTAACCTCTACTCCCAGGTTAACTGCGGTAAGGTGGGATGAGGTGGGTGGGGGGGATTTGAATACATTTCAGTGTTATCACTGTAGCTATCCTTCTACCAACACAGAAAGAAAGTCAGGTGAAAAGAGGCATGTCAGTTTACCCAAGTGCATTTATTTAGTATCCCAACTCGCCCAGACCAATATACAACCAGACTCATCCTGATACATTAAACAGCGCAACTTCACACTCTAACCAGCGCAACTTCACAGTCTGAACTCAGAGAATTAACAAAAGGAGCGAAACAAAATGGGAAGAAGTCAGAAAAGTAGTAAGTGAGGTACATGGATGGCCAAAACAAAAATTTAGGTGGAAGAGGATTAAAATACAGAAAAACAGGCTAAGACTTTTTACAGCTCATCTTCTTCTCCTTGGGAAGTTCTTTGTGATCAAAACTAACTACCTTCCACTTGAGTTTTGTGGGTTCTGAGATAGCTAATGGTGCCAATGTGGGAACAACCAACTCTTTCACAGATAGCTCAGATGGTAGGAACTGGGGCAGGCAGATGGGCACTTTGTGAGGTGATGAGCTTCTTGGGAGATATAGAGACATGGTGAGTGGGTGAGTGAATGTGGCAGGTGAAACACAATATGGACAAAATGTGAAGTTATCCAGTTAACAGAAAAGTGGAGTATTTATGCAATGGTGGGAGTAGTTAGCATTCATAAGAACATTAAAAAAAATAGGAGCAGGAGTAGGCCACTCAACCCTCAAGCCTCCCCCACCATTCAATTTGATCAGGACTGATCAGGACTGATCTGCCCAGATCTCATCCCTTCTTGTGTAAGTTCCCCATAGCACCTCAATTTCTTGATCTTTCAATTTTTTTAAAAAACAACTTCCACTTTAAATGCCCTCAATGATCTAGGCTTCATTGCCCTCCAAAATACAGAAATTCCAAAGATTCACCACCCTCTGAGAGAAGTTCTTACACACCTCAGCTTTAGACGACAGCCCCTTAATCTTGTAACTATATCCCCTTGCAAGAAATTCTCCCAATCGTGGAAACATCTTGACATCTACCCTGTCATGCCCCTCAGGATCTTATACATCTCAATTACACGTCTCATTCTTCCAAATGACAAAAGAATATAAAATCCAATTTCTTTAGCTGCTTGAAATAGGGCAACATTCTTATCCCAACAACTGGCCTACTGAACCTCTTTTGGACTGCCTCCAGTGCTAGTATATTCTTCCATAAATAAGGGACCAGAATTGTGCACAGGACACCAGGTGTGGCTCATCAGTATCCTGTAAAATCGTAACAATACATCCCTATTTCTAAACTCCAACCCTTTTGCAATAAAGACCAAAATGCCATTTGCCTTCCTAACCATTTACTGTACCTGCCTGCTAACATTTTGCAATTTGTACACAAGAACACCTAGTTCTTTGATCATTAGTTATTATCCCCTATTACCATCAGTTCTTTTATATGGCAACTTGTCAAATGCCTTCTTGCTTTTTATATGGCAACTTGTCAAATGCCTTCTTGCTTTTTATATGGCAACTTGTCAAATGCCTTCTTAAAATCAAAATACATTACAGCTATCAGTTCCCCTCTATCAACACTGCTTGTTACATCTCAAAAAACTCCAGTAAATTTGTCAAGCTTGATTCACCTTTCATAAAGCCATGTACGATTACATCAAGCATCACTAAATAATTAGGTGTGTGTGTGTGTGCGCGCGCGCGCAGTCTAATATCAATTAGCCATGCAGTCCATACATTTCTGGCTGACAGATATGCTTAATAAGTGGAAAAGTGCTCAAAAACATTGCAGGACGACACACAAGCAAACACACCCGCCTGCACTCCTCCCACCAGATATTGGCAGAACTGATGGCAGCTTACTCCGCCCATGGGAGCACAGGCATAGCAACAGACTTTACTTAACAAGGCAACAACTCCCCAATGGTTCCGTTGCTATAGGCAACTTAGCTGCAAAGACCAAAATGTTCCTGAACTCTTGCCTGTTCCCAAGTAGCTCTGCAGTTTGGTTATTATAACTGGGTCAGCAACTCTACTTCATTAGGAAGGAAAAGTAATCACCAACTGAATTTTGAATTACCCAATCCCCTCTGTGCTTGAAAGATGAATCAATAGGAAGACAAAGGTGGGGTGGAAAAGGAAATATTTTAAAATGAGTGAGTCACAGGAGTAAAATGATGGGACAGAGTTAAGACTAAGAAATTGTATTCCAGTTGACTGAATTGGTGTCTCTAGTTTGCATTTCTCCAGCACCACAACAAAATAATTAGTACATACAGAGCTTCCTCAGATAATGAGCAACTTTTTACAAATATCCTTAAGTCAAAGTTGTCAGAAAATACACAAAAATCACTCAATCTGGTAACCATACCAAGATGTTATTGTAATGAATGGCATCATAAACCCATAAAGGCTGATAAGAACAATTACTAAAAGTGGAGAGAAAGAGGAAAGAGGAAAGAGGAAACTAGTTCTGCCATTCATAGGAACAAATGAATGCGTGTATGTCAGACGTGCAATAATATTATGGAAGCTCATTTGTACGTAGCGGTGTCCATAAGTCAGGCATTCATAACTGAAGAGTATAAGAGTTCTCAGAATAAAGCAGCTGGAAACTAAAGAGTTATAGAAGGATAAGGAAAGGCAACAGGAAGCATTGTAACATGGCAGCTTTTGAAGAAAGAGATGAGAACAAACAGACAAAAGGCAATTAAATAAAGTTTATGAAAAAAGATAGGACAACAGTAGTAAACTTACCTCAGATCTAAACATGGTGAACTGGATCCACTCTGAACTAGTAATAATTTATCTTTTTCTAAAGCTGTCCTATAAAGAAGTAAAGGGAGCAAATTTAAATGGTTATCACCTTAAATGTTTCATACAGACATGAAGCAATTACAAGGCCATGGATGCATTGTCAATGGCAGCAAAACAAAAACATTACAGGAACCAAAGTGTCCAATGAAAAGATGTCAATCTCATCAGACCCCAGGAGATAGACTACAAAGATGTACTTTAAGCCATTTACGTACAATTTCTGCTGTTCTCACATCAAAGAAACATGATGTCAAATTTTGCTTGGTTCTGTTCTCCTCCCTCAATAAAATTGGGAATACTGCAGGGGGAATCAATAAGCACAAAGATTCTGTCCCAAGCTACATCTTTCACAGGTGAGCTTAGATGGTATCTGTATCAGGAAGCTATTTGATAGTAGAGGGCATCATAGTTGAAAGTGGACTTGTTCTTCATTCTCCAGGCAAGGATCAGCCAAACAAGTTCCAGATAGACTTAAGACAATGCAAACACTTGTTGACACTCCAGGTTCCAAAGAGTCTTACAGTACAGGAGACTAATTAGCCCATGTGTGCCCAAATTAATCTTACTATTTTGTTTTCAGCATAGCAAATTCAATGAAATGCCACAAGTAAACAAACTGCAAAGTGGCCCATATTATCAGAACTTCTCTGACAAGTAAATGCTTTCATTTACCTGAACCAAAAGGTAGATGAAGTTCAGTTCCATACCTGATGACTGAATCCATTGCTGCAATCCTCTCTGTAACTATTGTCAACTCACTGCAAGTGACATCATTTAATGCTGGTCCCGAGTTGCTGGCTAAAATAACCTGCATTTGAAAACAATAACGTCAGCAAGCTTAGAGTGAAATTAAACACAAATCTACAGAAGTGCTGATCAGACACATCTTGTAAAAGCCATATGGCAGATAAGACTTAAACTTCCCCCACTGCATCAAACTTATGTATGGCAATGAACCAGCAGTTCCAGCACATTGTCCAAGCACCATCACTGCCTATTCACTCCCCTTATTTGTCCCTGCAGTTTGAAGAGTGAATAGGGGAGGGAAAATACACCAAAATGGAGGACAGACACACAGAAAGATAATCAGGCAGCAGCAAATTGGTAACATCTGCACAAACTTCTTCTGCACAACTGTTAGCTGGCAAAGGAAGGATGACGGAAAGGGAGGAGTCTAGAACAAGGTCAGCTTTGGCACAGATACTTCTAATTCAGAAGATGACATTTATCATGAAAGAAAAATATTTTTTCAAAAATGATTTATTCCACTCCAAAATGTCAAATTAACATTACAGCAAGGTGATAGCCCATTCTACACCCAGCAAAAAGAAACACATTTGCTGAAGATAGCAAGGATAGTGAAATTAAAATGGTATTTATCTTGCATATATTTTACCATGTGAAAAGTCTCAAGTGCAACGCAGACTTCCTAAGTTTTGTTGTGAACCATGTCACACAAAGGGGAAAAGGAAGATGTACTAACAGCCAAACACACTATAATTGAACCAGTTCATTCTCCCAGCCCTCCAAGTGTCAATTATAATTTAAATAGCTCAGCTGGATCTTGTGAGACATTGCTTACATCATTTGAAATTTACAGAATAACTGTAAACTAGTAATGTTCAATGGCTGACAATTTTTTTAAATGATTGTTGTAAATCTTTTACAAAGATACTGCTAAATCTTTGCCACCTGTTGGGAGATTATGCCCATTCTGCATTACAGTTGTTTTTGTGGCCAAGGGCAACGATGCAAGATCCAGAGCAAATTGGAGCTATGAAACATTATACCTATTCCAGTATGGGTAGGATGCCCCAATTCACTGCCTTCTGGCAGAAAGCTTCTATACTTCCAAGACTGAATTTGAAGAAACCAGCATGCAGTATACAAATTAACTGGCTTTTGCATCTGCTGCAGTACAGTTCCAATGGCCCAGGTTTGATCTTCACCTTGAATTTTGTCTGTGTAGTTTGCATATTCTGCCTGTGCCCCTGTGAGTTTCCTCTGGAAGTTCCAGTTTCCTCCCACATACCAAATGGTAGTTGATGGTAAGTTAACCAGCTACTGTAAATTGTCTCTTATGTAGGAAGGTGGAAGGAGGATTGGGAAGATATTGATGGATATGTGAGAGAAAATAGGTTACAGGATTATAAGTAGAGTAATGGGGCTGATGGGATTGCACTGAGGTTGCATGCACTCATTAGGCTGAATGGCCTCTTTCAGTGTCATAAGAAAATATAAGAAATAAAGATGGGATGGTCCTGATTACATATAGGTTATCTAATTAATGAATAGAAATTAAGTTACCCTCCTTCCAATTCTCATCTTTCTTTTATTTCTCCCTACTGAGTACCATCAAATCTAGGGGTGCCTTGAAGACTAGACTGGACAACCCTTTGAACGTACAGTGCAAGTTTTGGCTGGCAACTTAACAATGGCATTGATTAAGTATCTGCCCTGGACACTGGCTACCAGTTGTCATTGGATAGTGGTCAGTAGTGGGAATGGATTTACCTGCTGATTAGCCTAATATTGTGCAGGCCAGTTGTGGACCCCACTGCCATCAACTTAGCACTCAGCACGCATGTACATACAAATTCACCAGTTAAGCAATCTTGGGTAGCATGAGGAAGGGAACAAGAGTTGGAATCTGTTGGAATAAGCACACCTTGATGCTCATTATTTCTCAACCAAATGAAGCAATGTGCAATACCTTACCTCTGTTCCTTTGGACAGCAGCTCCCTGACAAATGGGAAAACTCCAAGAATTATGTCTATTCCACTATTATCTACGAAAAATAAGGCACATTTGTGAGGAGGACCCTGCAAGAGAAAGCCAGTAGGATTTGGTATTTGATCACCGAGTAAATCTTATCTAGGCTTTTTAAATCTCTAAATCATTAAATCGGTTACATTTCTTGATGAAATATGTGCAGACTTTCTTGCTAACAGAATATGGTTTTCATAAAAGGAGAACTACCTACAGAAGTTAATGTTATTGCTAATAGTTATTGTTGGCATATGACAGAAACAGAACTGAACTAACAATGTGTGCTACGTGCAACCATCTGAGTGATTTAGCCTATGAACAAATTAGAGACCTAATGGAAGTTCTCAACTCATGAGTTTTGCTCTTGGGATTTATGGTATTTTATTAACTTCAAACATAGCTGTCCTATAATTCACTGCAGCTACACAATATTCTATTTATAAACTATCTGGAACTAATAATTTGATTCCAGAATGAAACTCAATTCTAGATACTTGTTATTCTAGATATTAAAAAAACTCTACCTCCTTAATTAGATTAGAATTCCTGCAATACTTCCCCAAGTCCTTTGTTCATAATAGCTTAGACTCAATGTCAATTGAAAACTAGTGAAAGGGGGAACTAGTGTCAAACCAAAACCTTCACCACATTTTTCAAATATATTGAAACTGAATAAGGCACTCTGAATAAGAAACTGAACTCTGCATTCAGCTGATGAAGGCCCTCGACCCAAAACATCAAGTCCATTTCCACCCACAGCTGCTGCCTGACCCACTGAGTTCCTCCAGCATCTTGTGTGTTAGATGTGTACAAGGACAGGTTGCACCTAAACCGATGGGGCACCAATATCCTTGCAGGAAGGTTTGCTAGTTCTGCTCCGCAAGATTTAAACTAGTGTGGCAGGGTATGGGAACTAGAGCAGTGGGTCAGCAGATGGAGTGATCAAGAAGGTAGAGATCAGGTTGTCAAGTTAGTCTAATAGAATGAAAAGGTAGGGCCAGGTTAATGAACACAGTGGCACTAACTGTCTGAAGTGTTTGCTTTACTCCAAGGAGTATAACAGGCAAGACAGATGAGCTCAGAGCCTGGATTTGTACATGGAACTACGATGTTGTAGCCATTACAAGAACTTGGTTGACAAAAGGGCAGGACTGGCATCTCAATATTCCAGGGTTTAGATATACAAGGAATGCAAGAAAGGTAGATGAGTTTCATTACTGATTAGAGAGAATATCACAGCTGCACTTGGAGAGGACATTTTGCTTAGCCATATGGATAGAGCTCAGGAATTAAAAAGATGCAATGACTGTGATGAGGTTATACTATAAGTCTTACAATAGCCACAACAGGAGATAGCGGAACAGATATATGGGCAGATCATGGAAAGATGCATAAACAGCAGGGTTGTTGTCATTGGTGATCTCCCCCTATAATTACTGGGGCTCCCTTAGTCTCCCAGAGACTTAAATGGGGCAGAAATTGTTAGGTGCATCCGGAGGGTTTCTTGAAACAATATGTAGGTAGTCCAATGGAGTCACATTGCAGGGTCTTGACTCAAAACGTCAACTATCCCTTTGTTTCCACAAATTCTGCTTGAACCAGAGTTCTTCCAGCAGTTTGATTTTTGCTATAGATAGGGAAGGAGCAATACTAGACCTTGTACTGGGGAATGAGCCTGGCCAGGTGACTGAAGTTTCAGGAATTAGCATTTTGAGAAAGCTGATAAATAATTCCATAAGTTTTGAGCAACACACATGAAGTGCTGAAGGAACTCAGCAGGTCAGGCAGCATCCATGGAGGGAAATAAACAGTCGACATTTCCGACCGAGACCCTTCATCAGGACTGGAA
>JARFYF010000059.1:19637801-19657828 GCA_030265395.1 Rhina ancylostomus | reverse complement strand
GTGGCCCCCCCCCCCCCCCCACACACACACACAAATAGGTAGAAATTCTCCTAGAACCAAATAAAATAAAAATGAATAATCTCAGCCAACTTATTTATTCTTATTCCTGTTCTCTCCTACTTTGCTAGAGACATGGATGTTCCCTGTGCTATATGGGTATTCCTAATACAGGACTATAAAGAGACTTTTCTATAGCAGGGACATTGCAATGGATCCCAATCCTGTTCTTGCCCAATGTTTGGACATGCTCAGTCTTCACCATTTGTCACTGGGGTGCAGGGACTATAGGTTGTGGCGGTAAGGCATTGGAAGGAAGCAGCTTACTCAAATAAAAGATCAAAGCTGGATTTTATGAGGGCAGCAATACAAAGAGGCAGAATGCGTTTACTCACCCAACCAGCAGGCAGCATGGATAAATGCTTGCAATTTAATTGTTTTTAAATGAGGAACCAATGATGAAGCTTCTTAGATACAGCTCTAAGAATGTTGATGTTCAAGCTGAGAACAGTTGGAAATGCCAATACCACAAAAGTTGGTAACTCGGATAACGTTTCAAATGGTGCAAGTCATGAAGGAACTGTTGCATGAGCAACACTTTCAGGAACGGAGGGAATTGGAACATATTGCTACCGGTTACTGTGCACATGTAGCACTGATTGTGTTTGTTCTTAGATTAGGATAACATAGGATTAGTTGGGGAGGAGTGCAGGTACTGCACCAAGGCAATGAGAAAACTGAATGCAGCAGAATTGCCCTTTCTTATTGCCAAGTTCTTATAAATTTAAATCTGAAAGTTGGCTGGATTGTGTAAGTGTTCAATATATCGATATTTGTTTTGCTCATCACTTCAATATTCACATAAAAGAATGCACTCCTCTATAAGGAGGATAGTCTTCAATATAAATAGCATGCAGCTTCCTTGTAGTACATACCTTTGCCAGTTTATGTCACATGTAACCAGGCTCTGTTTCTCTATCTCAGAGCAATTCCATAGGCTTAAATATGAAACATTATCTTAACAAGCGCATGACTTAGATGGCATACTGCTCTGTAGACCATAGGTTTTCAAACTGGAGCTCCCACATAAATGGATCTACAAAGTGATGACAGGATGCCTCTGTAGTCAGAGGATCTCTCTCAGTTTCTGTATTTACTAATTTAATTCATCACAAATACAAAAATAAATAATTTTTGGAACATTAACACTGTTCTGTTGGATGACTGAAAACATCTTTTGAAAACATCGTTCTACTTTTGGATAAATCCTACATGGGTAAGTTTTAGTGAGGAGGTTTAGGAATGTGTGAATAGCTATTCCTCACTTGCCAATATCAGTATTTAAGGAATGTTTCAGTGCTTACAGAGGATCCCCCAGCTTGTTAATAATTACAGGAGTACCTGAAGGATAAATCATTATTTTGATATAGATCTCCAGGAAGGTGACCATATTTTGTGGTGGTGTCCCTGGGAATGAAATAGTGAGGAACTCCAGAGTGATGTTTGAAAACCGCTGGCCTGCACAATTGAGGCTCACTGTTGGACTTAGTCAGTCCACAATATACATTTCAAAACAAGATTTCTTAGAACAATACAACCAGAAATGTATCTTTTTGCAGCATCAACCAAATAAGTACAAGCAGAGTGACAGAATGACAGTACAGTTTTGAGATGGAAAGTTGTAATAGATTATTACCTCCCTCCGCGTATGTAAGGGTTCAGCTCTAAGACTCCAGCAAATGTGGTTTTCTTTCCTCCCAGTGCGCTGTGGATAGCCATAGTAAAGTGTTTTAGAGGAACTGGTTGGTTTGGTTTTATTGCTTCTTTTGTGTCTGTTGTCATATTGGGTATAGATAAAGCCACAGGACATTAACTGTGTGCTGGATAATTTGCCTTTCTATTTTCTTCCTGAAATGCAGAACTTGTTTATTCAAGCTTAGTCTCTGATTAGGCAGAGACTTGACACAAAGAATTGGCTCTTGGATGGGGTTAGTTCCTCGTGACTGCAGCTGCTGCCGAGTGAGTCAAAACAGGAACCAGAGCTGATTGGGATCAGTGCTATCCATTGCTAAAAAGGTCATATGGTTGACATGAATTAACAGTGATTTGCGGAGCTGAATCTGTGTGGGATCTTCATTTTCCAGCTTATTCTGGGTATACCAGACCCTGATTATATTTATAACTGCTGAAAATGAGCCAATAATAATGTGCTTTGATGAATCTCTCTGCTGCTTGGTTTAGGAAAGGCACAAATGCATTGGGTTGGTACCTTTATCAAAATAATGGCAGTGATATTTCTAAAGAGTTGGTTATCAACATCACATTTGGCTAACAATATTTATATATGTGTTTCTTGTCATTTTGAGATTCTGAAATTTGAAAATGTCTGCATTGTGTCATACCATTTGGGGAGAGAATGGGACTTTCATTTCACCAATCTGGAAGAATAAAACCCAGGTTCCACACAACCCCATGAAATAGTTCTTTGTTGTAACGTTGTCCAGAAAACAGGCTGTGTTGGATTTAAAGCTTTACTTATCTAATCTGAAGAATTACTTTTAAAGGAAATTTTCTTTGAATTTCTGTGTGGATGACACTTGTGAAGGAACAGGTCACAGCACAGCAAAGGAATGGACAAGGCTACTGAAGGATGATGAATTGCTAATGGTTAGCTCAATTTTTATAGCCCATCAGTCTCAGAAATCCTTTCCCAATCATCTGTCGTGGTGAATCCACCAGCACAAACCAATTTAACTAAAGTACAGTGAGGATATTGAAGGGTGTTTTGCACTTCTGTGTCAAAACGCCACTCTTTCTCATTTAATGGAGGTGTCAGTGTTTTTACATAACATACACCCACAATTTATTTACAGTGAAAGAAATTTGATTTGAATGTATCAATCACAGCAATTTCCAGGCCAAAGGCAAATAAAGCACATGTTAATGGCATACAATGGATTAATGGCTTTGTTCCTGCTAAATTCCATCCGAATATTCAGCTTTCACTTGGAGGCTGATTCCAAGGCTCTAGATTTGAAACTAGATTTTCTAACACCATAGCCCAACTTGGACCCAGTCTCAACACACTGAGCCAACCTTTCAGTGAGGGGGACCCCAAACAATTATTTCACAAACAAAGTTTTCATAATCCCAGATGTGAATGGTAATCTCCATAATGTGACTCAGTTACACCCAAGTAAAGATTTTCACCTTCCTTTCTGGGTTCACTTTGATCCAATACCACTTTAAAAAAGCTGGCAGACTGCCATGTCTGTCTACACACTGACAGGTTCAATTGTGAGGGACTGCCAGTGTTATGAGAAACTGCATCACCAGATATCAGCTGCAGCTTTAACTTTCTTGTGCAATTCAGACTGTGATCTTAAAGTGGCCGAATCTCAGCCTTGTTCATTTGCTTTCGTGTAGGTATAGGGCTTTCCCACATGGGGCTCTACTGATTAAAGGAAGCTCAGGGTCCACTAAGCTTGGAGTGAAAAGCATCTATTATCCACGTGTAAACCCACAATGAATATCCTCCAAGATTAATTTTTTTCCCAGGTATCGTCAATGTACATCTTTCACTGTGTGACTAGTTGGTGACATATTGACAATTAATGCATTTATCTCCAGTAACTAGTTTTTATTGCCATCTCTCTAACCCCACCCCACACTTCCTCTTCCCTTTTTTCTTTTCAAACTTTCTCTCATTTGTGCTGACTTACTGCTGAGGTACTATTCAATAGTTGCTGATAAATAATCTATAGATATTGAATAAAAGTAGGCTGTTCAGCAATGGAAGCTAGCACAGCTGAGTCCAATTCTATCCTCATCCTAATACAGGACTTTATCCACTTAATTTGAGATTAAGCATTTAAGCATGAGATGACAAGCCTGTCAGGTTTGGCTCATCATTACAAAGGGGCAAGGAGATGCAACAGTATATGAAGCACAGTTGTTACATATTGTTGTAATCCAGTAAGAGTTTGGAGGCAATGTGGGGAAAGGAGATCAGAAAATGGCGGGACGGTGCCCATAAGTAAATGGACATTAAAGGATCTCAAGAGGTATTGAGCAATGTACTATCACTGGACCATTTTTGTTTCTTCATTGTGAAATGGTAAGATTTCAAAATCTGGATGGAATTTTATAATAGGAAGAGAAATCACACCTTTTTTTTAACCTAACAAAACATCCCAGTGTTTAACTATGGATGAGGTGAGGGAGCTTCGGGGGGAAGGTGGGCAGGTAGGTTGCAGTGGGATACAAGCATCAGAAGCAATTGAAGAAAGAAATAGAACAGGTAATCACAGCTGAGAGTAAACATGTCAATATTAAAGAATATTTCAGGTGAGGACAAATGGAACAAGCTCTTCATTAAATAAGCCTAGGTGACTAAATGAACCTCACTTTTTGAGATAACTTGGCTTTTTCTTACCAAGGAAGAATTAACTAAGAATGTCAATGAATTTGTTTTTCCAGTCAATAATGAACAATGTGTTCTTCTCCTTTGCCAAACGGTCACTTTGGGAATCACGAAAAATATGCGATATTGGCAACACAACGCACAGCTGAGCTGGAGGATCCCAAATTATATGGAAGCACATTGCAACCTTATGCTCTGGAGATCAATGGCTCAACTTAAAGATCTGGCTTCCTGTTGGAAGATAGTTCAGATTTTATGTTCTCTATTTCTCTGAAAGATTACAGAGTTCTGCCCCAAATTTTCTTCCTGGGCAAATGTTGAGACATAGTTGTCACATGGCACTGCCAGTACAAGTATCTCCAGCTGAGGTGCAGCTCATCATGAATCATTTTGCTGGTTTAATGGATCACCATTTGTCCACCCAGAGCTACACATTGAATGGTAGGTACCCGGAACATGCTGCCGGGGGAAGTGGTGGGAACAGATACAATAGTAATGTTTAAGAGGCATTTAAAGAGGCACATGAACAGACAGGGAATGGAGGGATGTAGACCATGTGCAGGCTCGGTTGGCACAAACATCATGGGCCAAAGGGCCTGTTCCTGTGTTGTCCTGTTCTATGTACACCAAAAAACTAGGTGAATTTGCAGTTGGAACAAATGGAACATCTCCACTGTTCTAACCAGCCAACATATTTGTCAGATGCAATGGAAGGATTCAAAGGATTAAGAATCCCCAAGGAATACAGCATCTGGATAAATTATTTTCAGATCCCAACTGAATTTGAGCCTCAGCATTTTTTTTCAGTGCAGAATGTTCACAGAAACTCCAACATCTGATTGAGTGAAACTAATGACTGCCATCAGATTGAAAGCTGCAGAACATTAGGTAACACTGCAATTCACCCAGAACCCCAGTTCTTCTGCTTAACCTACATTTTAGATGTTATAGATTTAACTTCTTCAGGGAGGTGATTAGCTAGAGTGATTGATTCCAAACACAAACTAAAATTTCTCCTCAATCTTCAAACATGAGGGGACATAGTTGCTTTTCACACCATACTGCTTTTCCTCATCGCTCCAAAGCTCATTTTCTCAGGATCACTCGGTCCATTGACTGTGTACCAGCTCTTTCAAACAGCAATTAATTTTGCCTCACTTTTTTACTCTTTCCCATATCTCCATAATTTTTACCCTTCCAGTATTTTAATAGTTCTGGTTTGACCAAGGCTCTCAAAGCAAGGATTCATGGAACTCTACATAGAGACAGGTGTTGTTGACACTTAAGCAATTAAGTGAACTGCCCATGGGACCTGGCGTACCTTGAAATAGTTTCCGGGATTCAGACTGCAGTAGCATCAGTGCACTGACTGCTTAACCTGAATGGCTAACCTTCCACCAGTATTCCTAGAACTGACAGTCATAGGCTAAATAGCTTGGTCACTATACAGGGGGCAGTGTCTTAATCACGATAAGGCCATGGTGTGGTGTCCTGATATTATCTTCAAAACTTTGCTGAGTTTTCTCTTGTGTTGTCTTCTTGATTTCCTTTCCCAAGAATCTATATTAGCCATCAGCTACTGTTGGTTAAGAGGTAGATAACAAGAATCTGAAGTGGTTCATTATATTTAGTTGAAATTGCAATCACTGGGGCATTGCGGGTTATCAGTACTTTGAAGACAGGGCTCTGGATGTTCACTTGTAACCACTGATTCTTTTCTGGTTGGATAGCAGCACTTTGAGGGCAAATTATTAGGATGTTCCCAAATTCTCTTTCAAATCCCAGGCCATGCATTAGACATGGTGGTTTGCAGTCACATTTTCAAAGAGGCCATTCAGTCAGGAAATGAGGGAAGATGTTTTCACAATACAGATTATTGGTGGTTCATCAAAAAGGATTTGGATAGTGGCAAAAATGAAGGCTTTCATGGCTGAATTTGTTCACTTTTTTATGTCTGGTAAAAGCATCAGGGTTATGGAGCAAAGGTGGATAGATATAGTTGAGGCATGATCTAGATGAGTGATGGAACAGGCTTGAGGGATGAATGACCTCTTACTGTTCCTTGATCTGTGAGAAGAGATTATCTTGAGCAGGCTAGTTTCTTCCTCCCCACTGGTTGGTCTTCTGGGCCGAGGGGTAATCATGCTGTCTTCAAAACTTTTAGTTTCAAAATTCTCTCAATGTACCAATTCTCTCAATGTTTTCTGAGGAACTCAAAACATCCTCACACAGTTTTCCTTTTTAATACTGTCCTCAAATGCTGAGCTAGAAGTGGAAGCTTGCCTCTTCACAGGGTTTGAAATGTATAGACACAATCCTTGTGGAGAAGAGGAAGAGAAGGAAGGAGAACTGAAGATGAGATAGTGAAGGGTTGGTCTTTAATACAAGGAAACCCATGTTATAGCTTAGTTGTGTCAGGCGGACAACCATTAAGCAAGGAATTATCCTCTGAATACACAGAAAATTTGGAATTGATGAAGTATAATTGCTATATTGCAATAAATCATAATGTGCCAAGTTATTGATTAAAACTGGGAAGGGATGAAATTGGTCTTTGACAAGAACAGAAAATGAGTCAGCAAAAGGATACTGGGCATGGAGTAAAACCTTTCCTCAAGTCACAATTGTCCAGTTGTGCCTTCAATATAATATCATAACCAGTTAAAATTTCAAACTCATGCTAGGGGCAGCAGACAAGAATGATCTGGTTCAATTTACATGTCCAAAAGACAGCTGCTTCATCCAACACTGACCTCGAGCAACTGATTAAGTTAATTTGTTGCAAATTAAATCAGCTGAATAGACAACAAGATTCTTGAATAATGCAGTCTTCAAGGGCTTGAAATCACTCCTTGTGACACTAGCACAAGCAACAAACCTCTGCCAGCTCTTTAGTAGAGGAATCATGAAGTTTTCTTACTGCCCACTCCCCCACTAAAGCCCTGTATCTTAGCCTGCAACAAGCAGTTGCCAACTTTTCCCCAAAATGCACTATCAAGTTGTTCAGGTTTGTTCATTAATTCAAGACCTTATTTAACAATTCAGTCAACCCCAAGAGCCTGGAAATTCCACTGTGATTGTAACATTGCACCAACTATCAATGCATTCAGAAAAAAAAATATTGTATGCCATTTCACAATTGACTTGACCCATTTAAGGCAAACAAGTAAGTGGCTCTAAACAAATAAATTACCCATGAGGTAGAGTACTAACATTATTGAAGAAAAACAATGAATTTTATTGACACTCAGCTGACTCCAGTCATTATATACATATGTGTTGGCAATTAATAATTTAGTGACTTGTTGTTAGTGCTATAATGTAGTAACTTATCAGAACTGAATTTATCTTTCAAGCCTGCCAATCATTTGTATTTGAAAATGAAGGTGCAAAACTGGTAAACACAAGTTTCCAGCAAAAAGGTGTGAGACCAACTGTGCATGGTTTCCTTGCTATTCAACAGCATTAGGCTGGTGGCAGAAGTCAACCTTTTATGTGTGTTTTGCACATTCAGACAACAATCTAGATCAGGGATGATACTGTAGTATTACAATTCAGTCTTTCCAATGTATAGATTCACATTACAGGTTTGAAAGCAGGCATGGAGCTCAGCTACTAGTGGACAGAAGAACACTTGGACCCAAGTGTCCATACATAAATTCCCAGCAGGAGTCCCTGTCGCACAAAGATCCATGTCTGGTGCAACTTATCCCTTACAGGTTTAAATTCAGAGCAGTGCATAATCATTGCTCATTACTTATGGTGACAGCCACAACTCATAAATGTTGAAGTCTTTTCCCTGAGGGAGATAGTACACAGCTCTCTACTGTTGTGCTGTGATTTTTGTTCCAAATGGGGCAATGAGCTAGTATTTAAAATACTTCCATTTCCACACTCTGCAGTAGGAAAACCTATTTTCTCACTGGTATGTATCATCAGCTGTGGCAATTTGCTGACTCCCATTGAACAGAATTATGAGATCCAGCAATCCCTGGTAATCTTGAGACTGCCTGTGCTGAACACGCATAAGGGTATTAGTATTCCATCATTCTTGCCTCCACATATTTGGTTCCACTGAGTTAAATGGAATGCAGTTGGTGGCCAACATTCTTATATACAGTTGGCACTGGGAATCAAAGACAAATTTCTCCACAAACGATGGGCCTGGGTCTTAGCACAACCTTTAAATTTAGTTCAAATTCATACATTTCATTCCATTCATAAGCCTCAAACACAGGCTAGACGTCTTAGCATGTTCAGGGCCTCGGATGCCATTTGGCATGGGTTATAGCAATAAGAGCAGAAGGGTTGTATCATTCAGTGTGTTTTATGGCTCCATAAGTGTATTTAGAAAATAATCTCCACAGGATATTGCCACATAGGCAACTCCTCCCCAATATGACCCAGGACTTTACAGTAACTACTCTCCCCCACCCCCAATGTGCATTCAGTAAACATCATGGCTGCAGGCACTTAAAAATATTAGTGGCAGTGTAGAGATGCAACAAGACTGAAAATCCACAGCAACAGCCCAGCTCACACATGACATAATATGATTAAATATTTCTGCACATCACACTCTATTGATTCCACATCAATAGAAATCGTGTTGTCCCATTAAATTTTCTGAGCAGTATCATTTAATCACAACTTATGTGATCCAAATAAGATGATGAACTACTATAATATTGTGTACTTTCAGCAATCTTTCAATCACTTGTTTAAAGCTGCAATCTATTATATAAAAGAAATAGTGCATGCAGAAGTCTGCTGATAAGCGTCAACAGGCTGTTTTTAGTGTTCACAGGCTAAGGCCCCTGCTGTAAGAGACAAGTAATGAACGAGGAGGAAAGTTGGGTTTAATCAAGAAGTGAAGTCAATTAGCTGTGCAGTCATGACATTTCTCATAGTTCATGTAGGCCAAGAACAGGGTTGTGACAGTCAGCTGCTAGGGTTGTGCCAAGTTTATTGCTCATGATTTTGTGATGAACAGAACTAAATAGGCACATCCTTAGGTGAAGTACAGACAATAGCTTCTTCTGTTTAGGGGAGGGTGGGGAGAGTCAAAACAAATGGGTTTCAACTGTCTGTAGGTTATTAGGACCATGGAGAAAGTGAGAGAATTTAGAGAAGGTACGAAGAAAAATGATGTAACAAGTCTTAGGGAGAGTCATTTTAATCTAACTCTTGCTTACAGGAAAGCAGCAAACAATCTGACCCCATCTCATTAGATTTAGCTGAAGTTACCCCTTAATTTCAACTGAATAAGGATGTAGGTACAAAAGGGTTTTATGGAGGACAAGAGAAATAAGAGGACATTTAGGAAAGCAATAATCGTGGCAGTATCAATACTAGTGGAATCAAAGTAAAAAAAATCATTATAGTGAAGACAACTGAATCAATGAACACTTCATGGAACAGTGTTGCATCCCATTCGTGCTGATTAAGAATGAGCAGTACTAGTTGAAGAGAATGAATGATGCTTTCTAAACTGTGTCAGTGGTTGAGGTGGACAAGCAGTAATATGTTTATAAAAGAGGAGCTCTTCTGTTGCGCTCCCACCAGTCAAAGTGGATCAGACTGAACTCCAGTAGAATTGCTCATAGTTGCTAAGATGAAGCCAAGTTTAATCTGCCCTGACCTTTAAAGGCCATTGCTTAACCACGTTATCTGAGTAAGTGGTTCTAAATGATTACAGTAGAGATCAATTATACACTTATTGCTGTGGCAATTAACAGTAGGTTGGCAGCTCTTTGGAAAAATCCTGGCTTGTTCTCTTGGAGGCTGTAGTTATATTGGTTAGTGGTATCACACTAAATTTTGCCTAAAAATGCTCCTGTGCCTTGGGCCATCTTGTTATACTAAAGATGCTTGAGAGATGCATGGCATTGTTGTGCTGTGTAATCATTAATACTTTCAATTTGGTGGGTCTTTCAAAATGTTGCTCTAGTACCCACCAGGACACTAATGTGAATCAATATGAGGGCAAGCCCCTGCAGCTGCTGTTGAAAACTTCTGAGGTGTGCAAATCAGAACCCAAACTAAAGTTAAGTAGAGTGGTGGTTTGGAGCAGGGGTTTTGTGGTGCTGTTGAAGGTGGCAGACAGAAACATTCTTTTTGGTAATTTGCTGGGTAAAAAACAATACTTTTCTATAATATAATGCAGCTTTAAAAACTACCAACAATTCTGATTTTAGCCTGTAACATCAGCCATTTGCATGCATGCAGTCATTCCAAACTGGGTAATTCATGGGTCTGCTAAGACAGGAAAACCTCACAGTGAACTAGTGCATTGGTAGTGCCCCTTTGTGGGCTGGCTCATGGGAGAAAACACCAAGGTTTTAGGGAGTTCAGAAAAAGCAAGCCATCATAATGTAAACAATACCATGCATGCTAACCCATTAGTTTAATGGCTCAGCCAGTTAAAGGCTGGGAGGGTGACTCATTGTCAGTAATGGGGAAAGTACGAGAGGCCAATACAAAGGATGAGATAACAGGATACCTTGCAATTATCAATGGGATTTGACATGTCAACATGGATTTCTGAAAGGGAAATTGTGTTTAACAAACCAATTGGAGTTATGTTTGAAAACAGATACGGGAGAACCAGTAGAGGTGGCATATTTGGATTTACAGAAATCTTTTGAAGTGTCCCACCTAAAAGTTAATGTGCTAAAGTAAAGAAGATGGTTTTGGTGGTAATATACTTTATAGATTGAAAATTAGTTGACAGAACAGAGAGAGTTGGAATGGACATTATGTGGGGTGAAAGTAAGTAGCTGAGTTTCATTGGGATCAGACCTTGGGGCTGAACTATTTCATAGTTATATTTCCTTGTGATATAGGCTATTTCTCCCATTAAGTCTATGCCAGCTTTCAGCTTTCAATCCAATTCTTCCACTGATTTCCCTGTGACCTATTCTTTCTCATATGCCCATTAGTTCTCCCTGATTTTCCTACCACTCAGCTACACTAAGGGTAACTGACAGCAGCCAATTACTTCCAATCATCACATCTTTGGGAGGTGGAAGGAAATCAGAGCACTTAGGGGCTCACTGGGAGAACATGTAAATTTCAAACAGACAGCACCTGAGGTCAGGATGGAACCTGGGCCACTGGAGCTGTGAGGCAGTGGTGTCACTGTGTCGTCTGTAACACTTGTCAATGATTTGAATGAGGGATCCAAATGTAACATTTCAAAGTTTGCTGACGACATTAAACTCTGTAAGAATATGAATTCTGAGGAGAATGCAAAGAGGCTTTAAGGTGACTTATATTAATCCAGAGGGCAAAAACATGGCAGATGCAGCAGAGGGTAGATGGAAGTTATCCACTTCATTTGAAAAGGCAGAAAGGCAGCATATCATTTTACTTAGATTGGGAGGTGTTAATGTACAAAGTGCACACTGGTCGCTGAGAGTGAATATGCAGGTGTAGCAGGCAGTTAAGAAGGCAAATGGATGATCACCTTCAAAACAAGGGGAATTGAGTACAGGAGCTGAAATGTCTTGCCATAATTTACAGGGCCTTGATGTGACCACAAGGGGCACTGGGTGCTGCTTTGGTCTCATCACCTAGCAAAGGATATAGTTACCATAGAGGGTGTAGCAAAGAGTCACTGAACTGATTCCTGGAATGGCTGGAGTGTAATATATGAGGTAAGATTAGGATTTATATTCATTATGCTAAGAAGAATGAGATGGGATGTAATGAAAATATACAAAATTCAGACAGGACTGGACAGACCAGATGTGGTACCGAGAACAAGGGGTCACAATCTCAGATTTCAGGGGAAGAGATTTAGGACTGAGATAGGGAGAAATTTCTGCACGGTGTGATGAACCTGTAGAATTCATTATGAGGGCTGTAGAGGCCAAGTCACTGAATGGTTTTAAGATGGAGATAGCTAAACGACAGTAGATAAATGATGTCACGAGACATAGGGAGAGAGTGGGAATATGGTATTAAGATAAATGATGAATCATAATTGTATTGATTGGTGAAGCAGGCTTGAATGGCGTCTATGCTTCTATATTATCTTTTCCTTCCTTTTTGTAAATAATGTGTTATTTTTGCCTCAGTGCTGAAGTTACAAGGAACAATGGATGTTTCATGCTGGCTCTCCAATGTCACCTGTAACCACTGACATGCAATGAAAATTAAAGCATGAAACTCCAGGAACCCCACCTGATGCCAGGCAGGTGCTTCTGAATTTGGAAGTTATTTACAAATAATTAGATATTTTATTAACCAATAAGTGGATATCATTTCTTAACAAATGAATTTTAGCATGGCCAGGAATTTCAATGGATTGTGATAATTAAGGAAGTAAAGGCTGCTTTCCTTAAAATTAATTGTTACTAGATAATAGCAAGAAAACAAATCTGAATGCCACTTGAGAAAGGTGCCTCTCTCTTTACCACTTTGCCCACCAGGTAAATAATGATGGTGAACGCAGGTGAGATTTATCCAACAGCGAACAGGCACACATGGTCAAGGGGGTAATAGGCTCCAGGGAGGGAGGCAACTAGATATCAGCAAGTGTTGTATTCAATCCAAGGAGGAGGAAAATATTTTCAATAATCAAGGTGAAAACTGGCAGGAGATGGCCAGGCTGGTCCAACTCGGGGTTGGAGTCATTCAGCTATAGACTACTGATTATAAAATATCCTGCCCTGGGCCTTTTCACTCTACTTCCTAACGGACAGAGCCCTACTTTTTAAATGAGCATTCCCATCCTGTAGCCTCACTCTGATAGTCAGTGTGGTAAATGGTTTAATGTCACATTGGTAGAATATGGACAATTTAAGTTTGCAACAAAATTACAGTGCTGGAAAGCTAGAACAACTCTACTTTGCATCTAGGCCATGTTATATATTTGAACTGTGAATCTTTGATGCTGGTTCTGGGTCCCTGAATCAGGACCACAAATCCCATAAAAGGTTTGTTGACAAAGGCTTTGTCAGCATACTGACTTGCCCTTATAACATAATATAAAGAAGGATCAGGCAGTTTAAGCTGTGTTTTCTGATTCATTGAGAGAGACCGGAACAATCTCTGCTGGACTCTTGTGAAATAAAAGCCAGGTCAGGTGCAGCCTATCCATTGTTTACTTCATGCAGTTCATAGCAGATCCTGTCCTGCCTGCATTCCTTCTGGGATATCCTCATTAAAATATGGCTGTGTCAGAATGACATCAGCTCTTACAACAGTGTGGTGCAACCTTGCCTTCCACAGCTTGCATGGGAAGTGGGGAGGGATGGAAGGGTATTTGAACTAAACTAAAATTGAAATGTGCTGAATGTTACAGGCTTGATTTTATCTTGGTCTTCAGATAGTTCAAGGCCATGTTCCAATGTACCCAATAGAATATCAGGTTCCCAATGGGACTCTGGGTCTTCATCATAATCCAATCTGGCTCCAATAATCCTTCAAAATCACTGCAGAAGGATCAGAGTTGACATGATTAGAGCCAGGAAGTGTACACTTCCAGTCTATGACTGAATTCAGCTGGTTTTGCTTGACTTTAGCCTTTCCTTAAAACCTTGGTGTCAATTCCCATGAGCCAAATAAGTTCCAAGTTAAACATGTTTATTGGATAATTCCTGGATGCGTTTCACACCATCCAGCATTCCACAATTCATCGCAAGTGTCATTCTAGGTCATGCATTAAAAATAATTGCTGAAATCATTTACCATATATATAACTATATATATGTCCATAAAATAAAAATTGTATTTTTAAGAAGCAGATTTGTTAGTATTGTGTTGAGTGTTAGTTTATTTATAGGCAACAAACGGGAGAATTGGCAGGTTAGGCTGCAGCCTCATGCAAGCAGGCACCAAGCAGAAATAGAGAGAAGCTGGCCAGCAGAAGGCTACACTCACCCTCTTGTACAGTCTACGGTCCACCAGGGGGCTTAGGACAGCAAAACAATACCAAACAGCTATTAGCAAACCAAATGTACCATCAATTATCAGACCAAAGGCAGGTTTCAACACTTCAAACTTTGATGCAAGGTGATGCCATTTCACCCTCCATCCCTCCCTCCAATTTTTAGATTCAATTCCACACAACAGGAGCATTGGTGATCTGGGAACAAGGACTCCTCCAAAACTATCAGCACCAATGTTGCCCTGCACGACACCTGTTTTTTTGGCAGAAGTTATATATCAACAAGGACTTCCCTTCTGCCCCTCCAGTGGCAATCTGGCTAGGGCTGATGATGATTTTCACATGCACAGATCAGTAACAAACATACTCAGAAACTCAATCACACTGGGGCAAGATAGTAGGTGAGCTTCATCAAGGTTTTTAGAAGGCCAACTTTGCCAATAGGCAAACTGAATTGCCATTGATTTATTTATTTGTTTTTGGCATGTGGACATTGCCAGCAATGTTTGCATTTATTGACCATCCCTAATTGCCCTTGAACTGAGGAGGCTGTTAAGAGCCAGCTAGTTTGTGGCTCTAGAGTCATGCACAGGCCAGACTGAGTAAGGATGGAAGATTTCTCTCCCCAAAGAACATCAGCAAACCAGGTGGGATTTTCTGACTATCTAGTGTTTTCATGATTACCATTACTGAGACTAGCTCTTGTTTCAGTTCCAGAATTTATTTGATTACTTGACTTTACATTTGCCAGCCGCCATGAACTCATGTCCTTGGATCAACTTTGGCTGCTAGTTCAGTAACTTAACATTGTACTATTATAATCCACTCATGACAATTCAATGATATCTAAGATTCTGTTTGAACTGAAACAGCAAAGGTCTGTCCCCTTGTTGCAAACCTTTACTTAAACACAGAAGGAGAAATGAGACAAATAATCAGATCCAAAAATCATCCAATCGCCTCTCAGACCTTCCAATGCTAAAAGTCGCACAGTTTCCTACAGGGGCGAGGCAGAATGGCAATCAAAGTGGACTACAATATGCAGGCAGACTGTTGTGGCCAGAAGTTTAAACAACATAAACACATTCAAAGGAATTAAATAAAGAGAAGTGTAAGTAATTTTCAAGGATTAAGTACAAAAGTCTAGATGTTCCTTGGATATATAAAATATTGGCATAGTTGTAATTACCAACCTCATCCTTCCTATGGGTCAGTAACCATCATATCCAAACTCATCTGATGTGCTTTGTTTTACTATAGATGTCAACTAACTCTTGTCCCAAGGACCATTCAGAACAATGATATGCTAAATGGTCTCTTTTTGTGCTATCATTCTATCGTTCTCATGGAAAGTCACAAGGGCTGGGGCCCTTGTGGATGTGTGTGCATTGTGTGTCACATTTCTGGATTTCTGGCTTACGTTGCTAGTTTGTTATTTGTTTGGATTTAAGACTAGCGGTTTACATCATCTATCATCACTATGGAACTTTGGAAAGAATGACTGAGCTTTGCAAGTTCATGGTTTTTCATTTTTTTAAACCAAGGAAAGCTATTCTACTAATAACTCAGTGCTATGACACCAGAGAGTCAAAGGACTAAAGGCTGAGACTAATTTCTACCTTGTTGATAATCCTGCTAATATTGGCCAATGGCTATTCCCAGCATCAAGATTTTTTTAACTAAGGCATAAAATGAGGCCTTTTGATTAACTGCACACATGCTTGATTTTTCAGCGAGCTAGAGAATTTGTCCCACTCCCTCACTCATTCCCCACTACCTTGCAAATCTTTAATTTCAATTCCTTTTAGAATATAACTACTGAATCTCTTTCCATTACCATTCAAGACTGTGAATTCTAAATCAAAACAACCCTCACATTTAAAAAATCCTAATTTCTTCCTTTTTTGCCAATGATCTTAAATCTGTTCTTACCACAATCCCTTGCTTTCAGTTTTGTTTCTCTTGATTTCCATTGTCTTTGCCCTGTAACACTTTTATTCCCTTTTCTCTTATATTACATTATTTTAAGCATATACTGCTTACAATGTGGAAATGAATGAGGCAGAGTCCAAAGCTGAGGAGAACAAAAGCAACAATGTATAGCAACTTTGATCTTGTGCACCTTTCACAGATTTGTTGACCTAGCTCCTGGATCTTGGCAAAGGTCATAACAGGCCAATTAAGGAAAAACTCACAACAATGGCCTCCCCATTTTGGCAGAACTGACCAGGCTACCTTGGCAAACCACCTCCCCAGTGTTATCCTGGTGTGGTGTTTCCAGAAACTTAAGACTAATCTTAAGGATACTGCTGGGAGCAAACCCAGGAGGAAAATCACAATACAAACACTGTTTTTTTAAAATTTTCTTTGAAGAGCTTAATTGATTATAAAAATAAAAGAGCCAGGGAGACAGAGCTGCTTGACAATGCTTACTGAACTGAGCTGTAAAGAATAGTTGCTTTCTAACTAACACTGGTGCATCATGAGCATGGACGTCAGGTGACTAAAGGCAGGGGACAGTAGGAAGCAGATGGACTTCGAGGATGGGTACTGGATGACTCATGGGGGCAGTGGATGGGCACAGTGGGTGATCAACAGGGTAGCAGTGGCAGAGAGGTAGGTCATGAGGATTGGCACAATGTGATTAACAATGGGCATTGGGTGATAGGTGCACCAGGAGTGTGGCCACTGGATGAATAATGGAGGATGGAAGTAGGAAAAGGATGCACTAATAGGGCAGGCACACTGTGTGATCATTTGGGAGCTGGGGCTGGATTTATAACTAAATCTTCAGAAGTACATCCAACCAGGGTGGCAACTTAAGCCAGGTAGAAGAGAAAAAGTAAATATGACACTGGTGAAGGTATGGGGCAACACATAAAAAATACTGAATCCAGACGAGTCCTCCAATATTAGTGAATCAGTAAGGAAAAGCAAAATGTGTAGCAGTTTGAAAATAGTCAAGCCAAATCCAACCCTCACATTTATAAATGGGTACCTATTTTTTGAGGTCAAAGATATTGCTCAGGTGTGGCAAGGGTGGGGGAGTAAGGGGTTACTATTTTCCACCATTACAAAGTAGTCGTTAAAATCACAAGTGAAAATGATTGTTATAAAGTGTCTTGGCAGCACCAAAACTATTTTCACAATCAAGTGATTTAGTTCACCCTGATAATAGATGTGAAAAACTAACATCCACACAGAGAGGAATTGTCTCTGGTGTTGAAATAAACAGTTTGCTAATGTGAATTTGCCAGAATAAAGCTGTGACTGAGTTGAATGTTTATTAACACATCACCATCTGAGCATTTTTTTTTATTTTCAGAATTGCCACCTTCCTTCACTCCCATTTTAAAAATGCAGTGCAGCAAAATCTGCCAGGCCAGGTTGGGACAGAGCTTCCTGCACAGCCACTGCAACATATTACACATGCACTGCCTGAGATTTGTTTATATTTGCTGACAGTGTGTGAAGCCCCTCCAACTAGCTAGTGACCAAACAAAATAGGCTTCAAGGAATATCCTGGCCACATAATTCAGCTCAGTAGCCTCTATCTGGACACACTGGGTACCAGTTGGCTCCAAAGTTGCAACCAAAGTGCTCCTGTGTACATTTATAGCCTGAGTCACACTGGTTAGTAAGGGCACCAGTACCAAGGACACTAACACCTGGCATAACTTTGCAAAGTCTGGAGATCATGCCAATCAGTGATTCTGTTTATTAGGCACCAAAGCAGAGCTGCATATTCCAGCTAACATCCACTCTGAACCTTACATACTGAACATATGTTCACTGGAAGGAAGGGCAACCCCACTGAAAGTTACTGATTATACTGGCTGATACCATGATCCAACGAGGTTTGATGCAATCTGAGTTCTCTGCTAATGTCTATGGGGGGAGTACCACCATTTCAATCACAGTTCCAAACACAGGATATATTGAGGACCACTTTGCCAGTGGCTGTCATTATCTTTGTTGGGTCAAGTTCCTTCCAGGAAGGAGCTGGAGATATTGGCAACCGCTCAGTTTCGCGTTCATCACTGCATTTGGGAGGTCACTGGCACACACTATTCCAAAAGAGCTGAGGAAATTTCAAACTATCAAATTTGCCAGAGCAGCAAACGAAGCACTTTTGTGGCTCACAAGAAATGCAGGCTCTCCCAGGAAGCAGGGTGTCACTGCCAATGCCACATTATTCTGCATGTGGCACAACTTGGAAATGCACAACAGCTAGTAGCTGTTGTGAGGATGCACATGTGGCCCTGCGGCTCTGCCTTCCTCATTTGCCAGATTGCCACACACTACAGCAACTTCACAACCTCAAGGTCTCCCAAACTCCTATGCAGTCAATAAATGCATTCACTGTTGTGATGTAGGATAAAAAGCAGCCCATTTTTGCACAGCAATTTTGTTGTGGGTTAAAACATTGTCCATAGCAATGGGAAGGATTCTCTTGAACTTCTTTAAGTAAAATTATGAGATCCTTTTAATACCAGCTGAAAGAACAGTTAGTAAGAACTCTAACCTCTGAAAGACAGCATTCCTGACACTGCCAGGGAAAAAATGAGCTTTGTGCTCAAGTCTCTTGAGTGAGATGTGAACTCACAACCCATTGGTTCCAAGGTGAGAGTCCTACCATTTGAAAAAATGACTGACAGAGGGCTAAAGGTAACAATTCACCATCACAAAGTTAAAGACCTTTGAGATACTTAGTGTAATTGTTAGTTAATGGACAGACATGAAGTTCTTTTGTTTGTAATAAAGGACAATA
Source organism: Rhina ancylostomus (assembly GCA_030265395.1). Classification (NCBI taxonomy): domain Eukaryota; kingdom Metazoa; phylum Chordata; class Chondrichthyes; order Rhinopristiformes; family Rhinidae; genus Rhina; species Rhina ancylostomus. The sequence continues at coordinate 19,638,742 of JARFYF010000059.1, read as the reverse complement.
TACATTCAAAATGAAAGTTTGTTATAAAACTGCTGGACACAGACACTTAAACCAAAAGTCCTAATGAACTGATATCGGTCAGCATAAGTTCAAAGCTCCAATCTCAGAATTCATTCCTGCATGTTTGTTCCAACAATATCATTCTGCCAGGCCTGGAAGAGTCTGCCCTGTACAAACTATGTATGTTGATTTGTATGGCAATACAGAAGAAGATTGTTGTGATTATTGACTGTGGTGGGCATCACACTCTGACTTGATACTGACTTCACTCAGCCAGCCAAACATGCAAATTGTCCTGTAGGGCTTACTGGGATATATGCAGGGACAGGAATATTGACTGATTTCTGTTCCTTAGTCCAAGTCCACAGAGCCTGCTGTGGAGCAGTGATCACCAAGCAAACTGGCTAACCCAGCACAGAGTGGGGAAATAGAACCTAACACCTTGACATTTTTATGAGCTCAGTTTCAGGAAGGGACTGTGATCTTACCTATTGCACATACTGGGTGAGCTGTGGTAAAATATTCCACAGCAGAGACGTACACCAGGATTAATGAAGAAATTATCGTAACAATGAGATATCCTTCAGAAGGTTTCAATTTTTCTCTTTTATTATTCTATGACATAAATGGGTTGACCTTAAAATTCTACTTGTATTATTCTACAAAGAAATAAAAGCAAGAAAGTAGAATAAATTAGAGTGAAAATAAAACTTTTCAGAAAGGTGTCAGATTTGAATGACATTTGACATCTCACCTGTGACGACAACGGCGCAAAAATCTCATAATTTTCCGTGCAGCTTGATCCTGTTTCTTGGTTAGCAGACTGCTCCTGAAACAAGAACAAGGAAAAAATAATAACAAGAGTTCTCTTCATTGCTGAAGATCCAGCATATCTGTAAGGTAACTGTGCCAAAGTGATTCACATTAAAAAATGCCAATTT